>OU026145.1:120511232-120834837 GCA_907269125.1 Eristalis pertinax | reverse complement strand
CAATGGGTCGGTCCGGTGGCGATGTTGGTCAGCTCGCACGCTCAATCTGTGGCGTACATGAAAACACGGACCAAGGACGAGGGCGCTTACGTAAGGAGCAGAGTTTTGTGGAAAATGGAAGCGCACAATGCGAGCAAAAGAGCGAATGAAAGGTTCCTTTTGATTTGCATGCGCCTGCAGTTGCGGCTGCTGAATGAATGTTTTAAATTTCCATCGCTAATGGCGGCTGCGGAGCGAACATCGGCGTCCTTTAATGGAGATTTAAGGAGTGCCGTGCATATACATTTTTTTGTTATTATTCTACCCTCTTATTTGCAGCGAATGCGTTGGCGAAATGGGGGGGGCGGGGCGACTGGGCTTGAATGGAACCTGCCTGTGGGGACTACGTGCATGGTGCACGTATGTGGCAGTGGAGTAAGCAAAGTCCAGCAGAATCGTGTTCACTTCCACGAATTGGTCTGTGTTATTGGTAATGTTAAACCGAGCAATGCAAGTGCTTGTGTGATCAAGAAAGGGAATTACAGAGGCTTCGGATATTGCAATTCTCTTTGGGGAAAATTGGATGGACTTTTGTGGGAATTAAATCGTGGCGATTCAGTGACGACGATCCCTTGGAGTGCAACCTTGTCAGACTTCATTTGCATCTTTGAGAAAGGCGATCATATGCTTTAAGTCGAAATCCCTTTGCAGAAAGAGAGCCGATAAGGTTTCCATGGTAGAGACGAAGTGTTTGCTTTATTGGCTTCTTTCGCGATACATAGTATATGTATGTAGGGTATGCAAGGAAATACTTTTTGGTTTCATAGCCATGTTTTTTTGTATTGTTATTTTGACATTCTCGCAAAGTTGGTCGTGCTCTGTGGATGACACAGACTACTAATGCATAGTCTTGCTCTTAACTACCTCGGGGTCGGAAAGTCCTTGGTGGCTTTCATTCATCATACTCAGCAGCAGCGTGATCCACTCTAACCTGGGAGATGCTAAGATCTATGGAGGAGTCACTAGAGGCACCCCACAAGGTGGTGTATTTTCACATCTTCTTTGGAACATGACGGGTGCGAAGTCTACGGACGATGTTACCATAGCGGCATCTGGCAAAATCTTCTCCGCTCTAAGAGACATAATGTCCTCCACTTTGATCCCCACACAGTGCGGCACTACTCTGCAACAAACCGCCAGTGCCGAGCTCCTATTTGTCGAAGAATATTCAAAATGAATTTATAAGTCGTTTGGGGAATGAAATGAGGACAAAAGCTGTGAAAGACATCTCTAGACGCGGGATTGCCCTGGAAAATTACCTTTACCAGCTGTCTTACCACCGGGAAATTTCGTCCAGTAAAATGATTAATTATCCCGCTTGTCTCGCCCAAAAGGTCAAAAAATGCTGTCAAATTAAAAGGCATTAAGGGCCTTTATCGGTCAAGCAGCACTAAAGGCAATCTTGTCTAACCTTTTGGTCCCCAAAACAATCAAATGTCGCTAAGACGCTCTACAATCATTAACCACCACGCACAACAAAGTGAAGCTTGGCTGGGTCAGTGGACACAGGGGGATTGCAGGCAAGGAATCCGCAGATGATTTCGCGAGGGCTGGCTCGGAATCTGGATTTATCGGTCCTGAACCGTACTGTAATGTCAATTGGACAACAGCCAAGACTCTGAAAACAACTTAGACCAGTGGACACATGGTCATGGTCTTATTCATATAAGGAAATACTCAGTCTTAATAAAGAAAACATAAGATGGCTAACAAGTTCTCTTACCGGCCATTGTAGCCTGAACTACCACCTTAACAATTTAAACCTATGTCAAGACAAGATCGACCGGCTATGCCTCTAAGAGGATGAAACTTCTTCACTAATATGGTTCACGAAACACATCTTTCATAGGGAACTACTCACTTCAGACTTACTAAATAGCATTCATGGGGAATGTGGTACGTCTTCTGAGATAACTCAAACCCTCCGATACAATAAATCTATCCTGGTCACGGTGTCGTTGCCTTCACGGCATGGATTATACAAGAGGAAAAAAATATATCTGTTTCAGATGATTAAAATGAAGTGAAATTCTCAGCGAAATGAAATCCTTAGGCTGAAGAATGTGATAGCTGCTGAGTGTTAAACAAAAATGCAGTATTTCAAGAAAAAAAAAACAAAAAAGAAAGTTATGTACAACATGCAATGGGAAAAAACCATACGACTGGATACGTTCAAGCTAAGGCTTAGAATTTACAGAATACTAGCTTCGTCAGTGTAATTTCACCATATCCCATGGAGGAGGGAATGATGTTAGAAGACATCTGCAATCGAAATGTTACCATAATTCTTTATCGATGACTGCAAACAACAAATCAATGCAAAGAAAAAGACAAAGAGGTATCAAGTATTATTGAGGCAACACTAGTTTATCACATAGTCATCCACTCGCATAACTACAAATCAGTACATTAATATTCATGTCAGAGAAAAAACAATTCTTAAAATTGTTGAGCTTTTTAAAATTAAAAATATGGAATTGAAAATATGAAATACCCCTAATTTCGTAAAAGGTAATTTACTGTGAATGAATTGTGAATTTTATTTCTATATGTACAAAGCATAATAATAAATTAATAAATATTTGCTGGTACCAAATACGTTTTTTTTATAGCAACTTTTATATGTGGTTGTCCAGCAAAGACATTTTTAAAATCTGGCATCCCTACTGCGACTGTGGCTGATATTCATGGAGGAGTTCAAAAATTAATTGGGCAATTAAATCTAAAAGCTTTGTTGACGCGATGTGGAAACCATTCATTAAGCCTTTGTGGAGTTCACTCTTTGGGGAGCACACCTACAAGTACAACGATTTTTGGAACAGTGAAAAGACTTTAAACATTTTTCTCAGCATCTGCGCATCGTCGGGATATTTTTGTAAGAAATGCAGGTGTGTCAGTCAAGAGACTTGTAGACACGAGATGGAGCGCTCATCACGAGGCTTTTAAACCATTGAAGGAAAATATCGTGAATAACACGCAAACCATACCATTCCATAGCATTCCATAGCGCGCTGGAGCGGTGATTGCGACCGAGATCCCGTATCGGTGGAACTCTCTTTGTAATCATCTAAAGGAAAATTTGGATACAAGAGGTCCTGCGACCATACTGTGTGTTATCTTTCAATCTGATCCGATATGTATGCAGCACAAAAATACTTCCAAAAATCCGTCTCACTACAGAAACCATGAATAAGGCCATGATATAAATTAACCAACTTCAGAAATAGGAAAACCACCACCAAACCTGCATCCGAATAATGAATACATTACACACATATACAGTCGCCTACACATGCGTGTAGCATTGTTGCTGATAGATAAGGAATTATAAACAGATTTAAATGTGGTTAATAAGAATCATATATTTGTACATTAGATTTAGTCGAGTGAGTCGGTTTAATAAATCTCCAACACGAATGTGCCATAAAATAAGAGGGGTGATTTTTTAGCTATTATCTCCTTGGCAACACTGGTTTAAACAGCTGACGCACGTTTCGTGTTTTGTTTCACTGTCAAACATCTTCAGTTTGGTCTATAATTTAACCATGAATCGTCTTACAAACGAACAACGCTTGCAAACTATTGAATTTTATTATCGAAATGCGTGCTCTGTTAAGAAAGTTCGTCGCGCGCCTCTTCCATTTTATGGTCAGCTCATTTTTGGCTCAAAGGGTACGTAAATAAGCAGTATTGTCGATTTTGGAGTGAATATCAGCCAGAAGCATTGCAAGAGCTACCAATGCATCCAGAAAAAGTCACAGTTTGGTGCGGTTTATGGGCTGGTGGCATCATTGGACCGTACTTCTTCAAAGATGATGCGAATCGTAACGTAACTGTGAATGGTGAGCGCTACCGTGAGATGATATCCAACTTTTTTTTTGCCCAAAATGCAAGAGCTTGACTTGCATGACATGTGGTTTCAACAAGACGGTGCCACATGCCACGCAGCACGCGCAACTATGGAGTTATTGAGGGGCGAGTTCGGTGAACATTTTATTTCACGTTCGGGACCGGTCAATTGGCCGCCTAGATCGTGCGATTTAACGCCTTTAGACTATTTTTTGTGGGGCTATGTTAAAGCTAATGTCAATACAGACAAGCCCGCTTCAATTGACGCATTGGAAGACAACATTGAAGCATTTATTCGTGAGATACCGGCCGAAATGTTGGAAAGAGAATGCCAAAATTGGACTAAGCGAATGGACCATTTGACGCGCAGTCCAGGTCAACATTTGCATGAAATAATCTTCAAACATTAAATTATATGGACCGTACTATCTAAAGATACTAAAGATTTCATGCATTTTTCTGAATTTTATGTGTTTTTTTTCCTAAAGCTTTTAAAAAATCACTCTTTATAATTGTTTTATTGCTGAGCCCGTCGGCGAAAAGGATCATGATGCTGGTTTGACGTTGGAAGAGGAAACACGAAGATACATGCTTTTTTTTGTCTGAGGTGTTTTTAACGCTAGTCCGGAGCATTCAGACTCAAAACTGGTCAATTGTACTACCAGCAGCAACCTCAGTAAGTGCGCTGTCAACGAAATCGCCAGCACACTTTTGATACCTATAGTCAGACTTCTACCACTGATCGACAACTCTAGATAGTGCCGTTAATTTGATCCCAACCAAAAGTAAATGAGTAAAGACATATTGAACTTCTTCCTCTCTTGCGCCTTGATTTCATCTGACAGCGTTTTGTATACGCCTTTTCGTCACCTGTCTGTGAGTACGTGCTAGCTCTTGGGAATAACTAGCGAACCTTCCACAACCTTAGTACGTGGTGAAATAGAGTTCTTATTTGAAAATTCTGTCATTACTGGAACTTTTTTTAAATTTCGGTGTTAACATTAAGGAGGGGTAAACAAACTAACAAAGCGCCTGTTCATGAAGTAGCATTCTGCGAGTTACAGTCTGTAATACTAGGGAAAATAATTTTGCCATTATTTACATTAATTATTTATGCATTAATTACTAATGAATACGCTGCTTCATGTATATATTTTTGAATATGCATAATACCAAAAAAGTATTCCCACGAAACATGTGTACCGGTAACTAATAATAACGATATTATTGAAACATTTGCTTTCACTTTTTTTTTACAGAAAGAGCAATGAAAGTTAATTGCATATTTGTATGAGCCAGGTATAGTTGTTCTTAAAAAAGTTTGTAATTAAAATGCATAAGTTTTCACAATTCACGAATGAAGTAAATTTGCCAGTCATGGCATATAATTTTTTAAAAGCTATAGGAAAGTTTTTCAAAAAAAAGAACATACAATTCAGAAAAATTCATGAAATCTTTATTTGAATCGATAGTACGGTCCATATAATTTAATGTTTGAAGATTATTTCATGCAAATGTTGACCTTGACTGCGCTTCAAATGGTCCATCCGCTTAGTCCAATTTTGGCATACTCTTTCCAACATTTCGGCCGGTATCTCACGAATAAATGCTTCAATGTTGTCTTCCAATGCGTCAATTGAAGCGGGCTTGTCTGTATTGACATTAGCTTTAACATAGCCCCACAAAAAATAGTCTAAAGGCGTTAAATCGCACGATTTAGGCGGCCAATTGACCGGTCCCGAACGTGAAATAAAATGTTCACCGAACTCGCCCCTCAATAAGTCCATTGTTGCGCGTGCTGTATGGCATGTGGCACCGTCTTGTTGAAACCACATGTCATGCAAGTCAAACTCTTGCATTTTGGGCAAAAAAAAGTTGGATATCATCTCACGGTAGCGCTCACCATTCACAGTTACGTTACGATTCGCATCATCTTTGAAGAAGTACGGTCCAATGATGCCACCAGCCCATAAACCGCACCAAACTGTGACTTTTGCTGGATGCATTGGTAGCTCTTGCAATGCTTCTGGCTGATATTCACTCCAAAATCGACAATTCTGCTTATTTAAGTACCCATTGAGCCAAAAATTAAACTGACCATAAAATGGAAGAAGCGCACGATGAACTTTTTTAACAGAGCACGCATTTTGATAATAAAATTCAATAATTTGCAAGCGTTGTTGTTAGTTTGACGATTCATGGTTAAATTATAGACCAAACAGAAGATGCTTGACAGTGAAACAAAACACGAAAGTGCGTCAGCTGTTTAAACCAGTGTTGCAAAAGGTAATAGCTAAAAGATCACCCTTGAATCGGCCGCCGTAATGTGGTGAATTGACAAACGTTGTAAAAGTATGTGTGACATGCAAGGGAACTCACATAATTCTCTTACATTTCTCTCCTTTGTGGACTAGGGGTAAAAATGGCCGAAGTTAAAAATCTCCTTAGTCAGTCTGATCCAGAAATCAACTAATAGAGATATCCAACTTCCTCGTCTCTTGCCCCTGAAATTTGTTTGACAGCTTGTTGTAGTTGCACCATCTGTGAATACGTGAGAGGCGTTTCGAACAGCTGAAAGTCTTCCCCTTCGAAATAATGAGGTGAAGCAGAGCATTTTTTTTAAAAAGCGCTCGTTATCTGAGCGTTATTTCAAATTCATATGTTTCACCCCAAAAAGGAGGAGGAGCTTAAAACACAGATTGTGTTCAGAAGGTACATTCATATACCTGGAAGTATATTGGAATGCGCTGATCATTGACACGTTACATTTGAATTCAAATATTTTGCTGTTGAAATATTAGAAAATATGTGCAGCAAAAGGGTTTTAATATGATTTTGTGGTTGAATTAAATTTGTAAATAATCATTCACAATTCATAATAATGCAATGATGATGAAATAGAAATTCTGCAAATTCACACATGCAAGTATGTATGTCTGTTCGTTGGTTTTATAAGCACATAAATTTACAGAAAACAACTTAATTCCTTGAATTATTTCGTATTCCCTTTAATATTGTATATCTATCGATTACAAACACTTAATTTTGCTAATTAACTCGATTTAATGGTGTTGCAGCAGAAGTCATTACTTGAAGCATTTTAGTTTTGGACTCATATCACATATAAACTGTGCAGCAAAATTTGAAAATTTGTCCTACATATCCATTATACACAGTTCGTTAAGATTTGCTTTAATTTTAAAATGCAACTTGTGAAAGAAACTTCTTTTTCGCATGTTATAATACTATTTAATTTGCTAAACTTGGCGAACATCACTCATGGAATTTTTCCAGATCGTGGGCAAGTTAAACACATTGGAAATGTATTTGACACTCCTACGGGCAAAATATGATTTGGAGGGGTAAACAGCTGATCAAAAGACACCACTTGTGAAAGTATGCGTAAAATATAGCTTCCAAATAAAGAAGTATGCGTGTTTTGAGGTAGGTCATGGTATTTTTGGCTGGAAAGTTGAATATCTCTATTAGTTGATTTCTGGTCTGATCCCAACGACAAATGGTGACTGGACCAGATATGAAAACCGGATGAACGCGTTTTAACTTTGGTTTCGCCGGGGGCAGGCACTCAACCAACGGCGCGCGTTTTGAATAACGCACTACCTTATACCGTTGTTTATAATTTTGCAAAAACCTTTTTCTCACTTCGAAAACTACTTGATTGCTTTGAACCGATGTAAAGTTTCCGTGAGTATTTGATAAAAAGCTTCCGAAGTTGGAAATATTTTCACTAAAAAAGTAATCACACAGGAATTTATATTCAAATATAATACTTGCCATCGCGAAAAGCTTTAAGCTTTCGCAGCAAAAGCTAAAATTCATCTGCAATATTTAAAGTACTTTCGTTATCTACTTAAACAAAGTTCCATCTTCCCCATTCAAATCTTTAAAATGTTAGTAATTATGAACCCTAATTTCCCATTTCTATTTTTTATTGCAACATGTGAACAGGACATGCAATTAGTGACTGCGCAAAAAAAAAAAAGATAAAAAGCTATTACTTTCCATTTCATAACAATTTGATGACCTAAAGTATTCAAATTCACAATACCAAAACCTTCCTCGGCATCTCACATTGCATTTGTACAACACATTCATTGCAAGAAAGTCGTTTGAAAATGGAGAAAAATGCACGACATTGCTCCACTTAAACGCCTCGTTCTGGAGATTTGGGCCAAACCGGGTTATCCAACGAATCTTAAAGAACTTTAGTTACAGTCCATCAAACATTGGAATACCCCTCTCAAAAGGTTGCCTTAATTAAAAGCCTGGTCTAGAAAATTGGAGAAATCGGACTTTGTCAAGGCTGCGTCTTTTCACCTCTACTTTTCATTATATATACACCAGATGTTGCAGCGTGTTTTTTGGAAGATGACCTTGGACTGACATCCTCCCAGAGGAAACTCCAGCGTGCACTCGATAGGTTTGCTGCCGTATGCGCAGATGATCAGAGATTATGGTCATTGCCGAACGACTGTTCATTGCCGAGCGAGTGTTCAGTTTTCACGAGTGATGGGAGGAGTAATGCTAAACCTTGGATCGGCCAAGGTGGCTCGATTTTGAAACAACTTGGAAGATCTGTAATCAGGAAGGCTGAGCTTGGTGTCAAAGCCAAGTTAGCGGTTTTGAACTCAGTATTTGTACCTACTGTCGTGAAATTTGTGTAATAACCAAAAGAATAAGATCGCGAATACAAGCTGCAGAAATGAGATTTCTTCGTGCTGTTGTGGGAGTTACTCGGCGGGGTAGGGTGAGAAACAAGGCAGTACGCGAGGAACTCAAAGTAGAACAGCTGCTTTGTCGACAACCTTTTTTGACATCGAAGTTCTCTGAAGAGTTTTGTAGCAACCTCATGGCGCTGTACAGCGCGTCTATATACAGGCTGTCATGTGTGAAGATTAGGTCTACACTTCACGTCTCTCCGCTGACATCTGTTGCTCGCATACTATCTGGGACCTTCCAGCGAGAGGTTTGCTATGAACACAGATTATTTACCTTTCGGGCTTCGACACCCGTGATTCTTTATGCCGAACACAAAGTTTCTTTCAAGCTTCGATGTCCTTGACTCTTTATGCCGCACGCAAAGCAGTTAAATCGAGGTGGTAACATCGAATTGCTGCACGCTAACAAGTTGCGACTGAGGAAGTCCACCACTACTCAAACTGCCAATTCTTCTCAAGCATTCTCTTAACAGCATTTTTGACAGACGCCTCTGCTTTGCAAGTTTCCCTAAAAAATGACCACCTCCTTGTGGCAAGGAAACACACAACAGTCTTTGTTCTTTTTTCCCCATTCTGGGGGTCCAAGACAATTTTCCTTTTAACATCGAGGGAATGGAATATAATAACCGACCCAAAGGCAACTGTAAACGCCAACACCCTCCAATGTCAAAGGATTTCCCTAGGAAACGTTCCGACCAAAACCAGAACCGACTTGAAGGGCTCAACGATGTAAACAGAGCTCCCCCAGAGGGAGGATGAGTTATTAAAGCCTCATACCAGCCATCCCCAACGTTGGTTCGCATTTTAATTTATAGCCGCCAGCAGCACTCCCCTGCACTTGCCATCCTCTCCAATCATTTTTCTTCTCTCTGTCTCTCTCTCTCTCTCTCTCTCTTTACAGACGGCGGACGTACCCCCAGCAAGGCCCTGCATGGATTCCCCAGAAGCTCATTCTTCAGCGGCACTAAAACAATTTCACGCCTTCTTACTCTGCGGACAAGGAGCCGGGAGAGCGGTCCTTTAAGCGGTGTGCTTTCTTTTTGCCAGAGTGATCGCTTCTCTTAGCCGAAAAACAGTCCTTCTCGCGCCCTACTCCCCGCCCTCTGCAGCAGTCATCGCCCACCACAGTGTGTTGGCGGGAACGTGATGCTACACTCTTCAGGCCGTCGCTTCGCCGCGCTGACGCGCCGTTTGCAGGCCAACATCCTGATGGCAATCACCGGGCGAAGGGCCTTTTTATCCCCGGCTATCAAAAAAGGATATAAACAAAATTTTTCGCATGTAAAGTGAATAATTTATGGACAGGAGACAGGGGGGTAACTGGGCGACGGTGGATGGTAGATGGCGGGCGCTTTAAGACCGTTTTAACGCCCTGAACATTGTAGTGGGTCATAAATATGCTTTTTTAGCCGGGACATCAATTACAGTTTCTCTTTGGCCCTTTGTATGAGTGAATGTGTGGCGGTGTGACTGTGTGCTGCTTCCTTTTCATTTTGCCGCTGTTATCCTTTACAGGTGGCAACGTGCTAGTGTTTATGAAGCGCTTTGGGATTTTATTATGACCAGACGGGTGGCCGACGGACGCAGCGCGGCGCTCCTGGCCCGCTGAAGTGTTACTTTGATGGGAAATTATAAATTTGACAAGAGAGGTACATTTTTCACTAAATGTCAACGCCTTAATCATGGAGGATATCTGAGTTGGGGTGGCCGATGGTGTTGGCTGTGGTACTGCCGGGGATGACGAGTTATTTAAAGGCCCTTTCATTTTTATTTCCGGATTTAACTGGGTGGCGTTTAACGATCCGTGGTCTTTCGAGACTTAACGAGAATTGGGCGATGGTACGTGCATCTGTGAAATCACGTCTGAAAATCTGATGGACGGGTGTGCAAAGCGGTTTGAACAAATTCATTGATGTTTTCAAATTTCTGTAGATTACGGAAGTGTGAATGACGTTCTCGCTTTTGACACAATTGTATCCAAGTGGGTCCCAACTCTGTCAGGCTGTGATGAATACAAAGATGGAGACGCATTGGAGTCACTGACGGTACAAAGGGAATTAATGTCCTTTGAAGAAGATTTCTTCAAGGAATCCGACTTGAGTTGATGCAGTTTATGTTTTAGCATTTCGTGTGTATACAAATAAAGCTGGCGGGAAACCAGCAGCGATCCATGTTAATTCTCGGATCAAGTTGAGATAATACCAATGAACACAGCGAATGTGTTAGGCAAGACGGTCTGAGGGTTGTGCACCCATGTAAAAAATCTGTTGAATCCTAATTGATGCTGCATCCGCAATTCTCGCTGTCGTTGTATTTGGGAATTCGATTTCAGGTATCCGGTACCGGCTGTGTCATCAAAATGGCGGCATAGCGTATAATTCTTCGACTGCGCTTGTTCGCACGACAATCGGTGTACACCACATACACCACACCACTAGTGGGCCTTGTCCCGAATCCTTATACAGCTTTCCATATTAAGCCGGAAGCTAGACGATAACAGAATGTCAGGGCCCTTTCGTGACGATGTAGATAGCGCATGAAACAATGTTTCAGATAAGAGGATCTTTGAATTTGTGGCGCCTGAACAGTAACCTCAACTTAACCCAACTGGCGTTTTAACGAAAAAACCTGTGCTGTTCAACATTGCTATCCCCGTCGTTAATTTCTTAATCGAATCCTTCAATCCATTCACCATCAATTCCAAAGAACTTCCTCTCGATCATTAGGATATGCTATGGAAACAATTCACGCATCTGAATCATAAAGTGATACCTGAATATTCATAGACTAGCTGAAGGCATGAAGGCGAACAAAGAAACAGGATTGGTGCATGGAAAAAATCTGGAAAGAATCCACTTTTTAAAGCAGCATTCTAGGTGCCTTGTGTAAGCCGTCTATGGTCCTGTCTGCGTTGATGATATCTGGGAGTGATAATTCAAACATAAACAGCCGTCTACGGTTCCAAAGCATAAGGTCCCGAAGAGTCGTCGATTCCAAGCCTTATCGGGCCAGGAAGCCTCGGAGGGTCTGAGACTGAGCTAAAGCTGCATTCTATTGCTGACGGTGCTGGTCACGCTGCTTCTACGCTGGAGGCGACGTTGAGCACGGATATACCTTTGTTAAAAGAAGTACGGGGAAGTAATTGGATGCAGCTATCCAGAGATCATGCTAGCTGGAGAGCCTTATGGGTTGAGGGCCAGGTCCAACCAAGGACTGCAACGCCACATAAAGAAGAAGAAGATGTGATTGCTTGTCCAAACCTCGGAATTCCCAAGACAGCGGTGCATAAATTTGGAAGAAATGAATCGCTTGCATCGCACGATTATGGTCTCTTCCCTTGAAAGATCAAATTTGTAGCAATCTCTTAGCATACAAAAAGCGATTGCTTATCCAAGTTAGGGACGTTGGAATAAAGTAAGCAACCCCAATGACTAAAATCAAAATGACAATTTGCGAGATTCGACATTCTCTTGTCGAATCCTCTGACAATCGGACGGAAGAGATGGACACACACGAAACTCTCGTCACACAATCTTATTCGAATTCCATTGACACCGCACGCAGAGTTACCCCCCAGGACATGGAAGAGGCGTTCGCTTCGCATAATGTCTCCGATGTTCAATCACATCTCACAAGACTGCGGACCTTTTATGAAGGACTTTTATCTTCGTTCGTCCACCATGTTCGCATGCGGTCTCTGGAAGAAGAAAAGAAGAATGAAATCCTCAAAATCACACATCGATAAATTTTTCATTAGGACTCCCCATCAAATGACTCCAGGCCACAATCAAAGGTCAATTCTCGTCACCCTCGCTCAAGCTGGACACGACATCTTTCCCCATTAACACAGAGGTCACGGGCTTGTCTCTTACCTTAGATCGTCTCTAATGGCCACCGACTTCGCGTGCGTGTGTGGCGAACTCAATTCGAGGTCATCTCAAATTCATTGTCAATCTCCACCCCAAGCCCGGGCCACGGGTAACCAGCGTGTGGGACATCCTTACGCCAGTTATGGATCCCTTCGGTATCCTAAAATGCAAATCGAATTTTACATATGCAGGCGTGTACGAGCCCCCGACCCTTGTTCCGCATAAATGGGCTTCAGGGGAGCGCCAGTAAGTGGTTTCGAATGAAATATTCAATGAGATTGCCAGGATGTAACGGAGACGGCAGTACGCACATCCTGGCGCACACTCGGCGCGGCGTCGCCTGTCGTTGCTTTTTATTTGGATTGTAGAAATCATTTTCATCCGCCGAGCACTCACCGTGTGTGTGTGATTTTTGAGAACTCGCAACAGGGCGTGGGGGCCACTGGAGCAGGAACTCACCTGGAAGCGTTTAAAATTGCGGAGGTCTCTGTTACCGAGAGCGTGAAACACTGGTGGCAAGAATGGGAACATGTGACGATATGATTCGTAATGGCATCGATTCAACGGAATGGCAACTTGATGTGTTGCGTGCCACAGTGGTGGCGTAGGAGTCACAAATTCGTGGAAAATCAAAATCTTCACTTGACCTAGCTTTCTAAGAACTCACGTGACCCGATGGTTCTGAGAGTATTCAACCGATGGGTGAATTTTGGGTGTTTGGGTTTTCAATGCTCTACTTTTGACAGGTCACGCGTATTTGGTGACATTTGGCAAAGTCAAAGATGCTCAGTTAGCATTGGCACTTCATCACGGAATGATTGATTAGAATAAGTGCTATTGCAACCTCGATGACTTCTAGGGAAGTTCAGTAGTCCTCCTCTTCCGAAACCAAGAAAAAGTGTTTTGATAAGATTCTTGGCTTGGAATAGATCTGATCATTGTCTTGACTAATGGTTGAAGCAAGGTTTTAGTGGCGGTGTTATGTCCGGGATCGAACCATTGACTTCCATTCTACGGACATACGCAGTACTCCTCGTAGTGCTGTCTCATAAATGAATAATTCCCTATTTTCTGCCAACATTCAATGACCAGTCCTAAGAGGCTATCGGTGGCGGTTACAGTTCATGTCTACTCCATTACTTAGGCTTAGCCTTCGCCTTAGACTGAACAAATTGGTAGGGATCTTAAGCTCCAGACGAAACGGAAAAGTGCAAATCCCGAATACGTTTGACTTACTTTGACGAAGTCTTTATTATTCCTAATAAAAAAAACGATAGAGATTGGGTGTATCGTTGTCACGAACAGCACATCCATCGGAAAATTATCCACTGCTCGGATAAGCGCTCGCTTCAAAAATTCAAAATTTGGGTGTCGCCTAGCCAGGGCTGCAAAGTGCTTAGGGGCGCATCGTGAAGGCTGAACAAGCCTATGCAAATTACATACATGATTTCCTGTCCGTAGCTCGAAAAGGTTGTCAGCAAGTGTTAATGTTTCAGAAAATACTGAACATATTTTGGTGGATAGACGTTTAGATGAAACATTCGATGATTATATTCTTTTAACTGAGCGTCGTTCTAGTGGTATTGAAATACCATCGAAAATTCCAGAAACTTACGATCCCGTCGGCAAAAAGACTTTATGCGGATGAATATTCCGAAACTATTTTATAATCGAAACAACGAGTTGTCGTAGAGTTTTACTTCAAAATTCTAGATCAAGCGATTCAATCAATTACAGAAAGGTTGTAGCAGGTTGAGGGATATAACAAAATTTGATAAAGCTTAGGTTAGAACTGTTAGCTTCCAAAATTGAAGAAGTTTGGAAAGGATTGTGTGGGCTGGTGTCGGATATCCAATGGAACAAGAGCCTGCCTAATTTACCTGGAGAAGGCCTTCAACACCTTATGGTTAGAAGGGCTTTGTTACAAGCTCAATGGGTTAGGCATTAGAAAACCACTGCTACTGTGTAACATGCTTACCGGTAGGAGGTTCGTCGTCAAGAATGTTAACTTGTCCTCTACAGGTATATTTGAAGTTAAAAATGGTCTCCAACAGGGTGCCGTTAATACCCGATTCTACTCAACATTTTCTTGAGCGATCTGATAAGTCCTCTTCGTCACGTAATTGTGTACGCCGACGACTTGATCGTGTACAGATCAGGTAAAAAGATCGAGGACATCACTCATTCATGAGAAGTTACGATGACTGGAAGTTGAATATCAATTGTTGGGCGACACGGGCAACCACTGGGGGAAAGGACTGTAGTCAGATACCTGAGGATCGTCGCCTTTACAGAACACCAAAGTCCCAGTACAAAAAATTCTACTCCAACGAGGGCTTATACAACAGGACGTACCTGATACTAGTGAACAATTTCCTATTTAAATTCGAGGCCATACTGCCAGAGCGATGAACTCGGTCAATGACTTGATCTCTGGGGCCTACTAACCCAATCCTCAAGACCACGGAATGGTACGTCATAGCGGCTTCGTCTCCCCAGAATTTCGCCATTTAGAAAAGTACGGTCTGATACAAAACGTTAATGCGGTACCGCTAATCTACCACATAGCCCGTTCAACTACTGATGAACGACTCAACCACGACCGTTAAGCCGTACAACGAGCTCAGGAGGATCTCGTCCGTTTCAGTGCGGCGGTATCAAGGCGGGATATTAGGGATGTTGTTAAGTAACACCAAAAGTTCTGGAGGTTGGTAAGCGAGAAAGCTCCATCGTGTAATCTATTTGATCCCTGGTAGAAAGTGTAATTCAGATCTCCTCATGGGGAGTAGTCGGCCCCTGTATTGCAGCGGATTGGATGCATGTCTATCAGCTGTAACCTATTGAAATATTCGAGTCGAAAGTCATATTTTAAGATTAAGTTTAGCTAAGAGTGAACGGCTAGAGCCAGTAAGTTAAAATATTGTATCACTGTTCGTCCAACTATTTTTAAGCATTTTTGTCTAGTATGTAAGATTGTTCTGAATTGATAAAATAAAAATGAATTAAAAAAGAAAGGATTGTGTGGGGTTCTAAATGGCCATTCGTGTTGGAACGTTATTTGTTAGCTAATTTAGTAATGTTTGCCTTATGTGCTAAAAGTGGTGTCTCATTGGAAGGTTCACCATTTATTTTCGAATAGCTAGTCTGTGCGTCGATTCCTAACCACTTGAACCTGGGCGTCTAGGTTCCAATCGCAGGACGACAAACATATTTTTTTACGGCCGCACCGAGTCATTGACAATCATCAAAGAGTATAACTGTCTAGAAAAAGCTTCTCAAACTTGGCCGTTCAGAGTTGGAACAATTAGGACGCACAACATTGGTGGTTGCCGAGACATTAGAACCTGGCCCTCTATGGGCGGTGCTACAGCCTCTATTATTATTAATACTAGGCTCGCCCGTCGTCGAAATTCGACGTTTACGCGTTTGTATAAATATAACTTAATTCTGTACATGTGCTATCCAAAGTTCTACTCAACCGTTTAGCAAATCGGGGGCACATCTACGCAAAATTACCTTTCCAATGGTGTAAGTATCATGCCATTCGGTTGTGTAGAACGGCGTATAAGCGTACCACAAATATGATAATATGCAGTTTTTCACTGAGTTCCATTGGGGTCGTACCATCACAGGTGATGCCGGACGTTCAGGTACGAATACGAATACGAAAAACGAATAAAGAGTTCGTCACGAGTTCTGCGCCACCTTCTACGTGCAACAAAGAAAAACCAAGGCGAGTCTGTCGGCCAACACGTTCATAGGCACACATACATTGGGTACAGGAATGCACACGGTGTTGTTCACATCGATTACCTTGAAAAGGATAAAACGATCAACGACGAATTTTATTCAGACTTTAAAGCTTTTAAACAGATTGTTTCCTCTTCGAGTAAGGTGAATGGATTTGAATGGAACTCTACGAGCTGTAGCAAACCTACGAGCACTGACTTGGCCACAATCGAGCCCATGGACAACAATGCACCAGGTAGGTCTTCGAATCCGAGCATCCTGTTTCACCAAGAAGAGGAAGACCGAACCTCCGGTATAAAGTCCAAGTTATCGCCGACTCAAGGCAGCTATAGTTCAGGCTCTGACCGTTTATGGGTTACAAGCATGACATGGAATTTTTGGACAGATTCGCGATTGATTTGAAGTAGAAACAACCGTCAAGAATGGGGCTACAAACTTCTACCCCACCCAGCATAGTCCCCAGACTTAGCCCCCGCGACATGCTCATTCGACTGGTTCGAAGCATGTAGAAGTGCCTAGGAGGTAGGAGATTTGGGTCCAATGGAGAGGCCTCTAGTGAAATAAACGCTTCGGAGGGAATAAACAAATTGGAAAATGGCGGTCCTCAAGGAATCGAGCTTAAAGGAGACCTCTTCTTCTTCTGATGGTGTCACAGTTCGCGCTGAACCTCAGAGGACTCAGCCAACAAGCCTCTCCAGCTGGCACCATCTTTATGTCTCCACTCACTGACTTATTAAACAAGAGGTATTTGAAAGATAGAGAAAATAAAATAACATTTCGAAATCCAGTCGATCCATTAAAATCCCCATCCTCCACGACAGACCGCACAGTCTCGTGGCCCAGGATGGTAACCATTCAAAACCCATTCATTCAATTCGATGGTTGCCAACCGAGTGAAAGGTACGCCAGAGCAAGTGCACACAATGACGAGGCACTTCTTCAGAATCCGAATCCATGAGCGAACGACCTTGCCACTGTATACAGAACCCACCCACCCACCAGCCGATCCCGGTAATGTGTACGTGTGCGTTTGCAAACAACTTTTCACTTAAAGGCTCGAAAGCCCCTTCAACAGTAATAATTATTTTGATAACTTGTATCAAGGATTCAGATTTACATTTCGCCCACTGGCCCCCCGCCCCAACTTGGTTGCCATCATTCAATCTGTCAGCGAGTGTTGGGTAAGGTGAGAGACATCATCACCATCACCAGGCCCAAAGCAGGTGAGGGGTGTATTCCATTTTGCTTTGCAGGTGACGATGACGAGACCGAGAAGGATGACGACTCCACCCCACCGCCCCCAACAGTGATTACAACGACAACTACGGCGATGACGATGACAAGGACGACACCTTGCCGGGGTTCATTATGCAAATGTGCCACGGGTTGGATCCCTGAAGTGTGAAAGTTTTAATAACTCGGTTTCGGTTCCTTTAAAATGTGTATATCGAGCACGAGCACGGAATCTCGGGGTAAATATGTTTGGGATTTGCCACTCGCAGCGGTGGTCCCTTGTAATTATTCAAATAACGGAAGCACACATATTTACGGCCGTAAGTAGCGGATTACACCCGTCGTGTGTATGTCTGAGGAGCAATTAACCAGCGGTGAACGAAGTGAGTTGGAGAGTACAGCGAGAGAGAGAGAGAGAAAGACCGTCCGTCAGCTGCTGGTGGGGGTAATTATCTCCTCCTCGGATGCCGACGGGCGTCAGCTGTTGGCTGCTGCCCCAAGGAAGGGTCATTTTATTGATTGCCCCGCTTTGTTTTCCATCATTCAAGCAGCGACCAAGGACACAAACGACGGAGCTATCCTTGTGGTGGAGCGAGCCACGAGTGGGCAGTGAATGGCTCTGTGCTCGGGTGTTTGTCGGGCATCATCGAAAAACACTCGTGGTGGCTGGTAGAGTGGCCGGAGGAAGTGGCACACTTTGCTGCTCTCGCCACAGCGATGGCCTCGAGGGCGGAGGTGGCTGAGCGCAATTAATAAGGAGTGCTTCTCGACGAAGACGACGATTGACGGGACGACGAACGATGCTGGGTTATGGTGGGTGACGATAAGTGGATCCTTGTGGCCACTAACGCCGAAGATGAAACAGGTCATGAACTATTGGTGGAGAGTGTGAATCGATGCCGAAGGATGTGTTGTGCGTGACAAATTTGTGTCAAGTTGGTGGTATTCGAGTATGCTGTGAAGGTCAAGAGGTGTGCTCACAAGACATGGGAGGTTTCGACGCTCGACGACGTGTTCTTTGAAAGGTCAGATTTCAAGTAAAGGATCGAATTTGGTGGATTGGGGAAGCAAAGCTGATAAACATAGAGGAAGTGTGGACGCCACAGAAGAGAGAGCACAACACCGATGACTTTGCTTTTTTAATTGAAACAAAGCTGTCATCCTCTCGGATACTTCTGGAAACAGTGTCGAAAAATACTGCATTCCTTAGAGACTGACATAGAACCAACCTGAACAGCATTTATAAAGTACGGACTTACAGATGTGAATAGCAACAATAGGTTAGCCGCTGGCAATGTTCACTTGTGGTATTCGGTCACTCTTGCACGTTTCCAGATGCAACCAACTTCCACATCCGATTGCCAACGTGGAGGTAAGAGTACAATGCCCTTTTAGCGATGCATGACTTCTGAACGCGTTTTGTAAAAAGTGGACCCGAAATGGACTTCATCTAAAGGGTGCTTAAATTTTGGGCCGATGGGCCGATGTTGAATGTGCACCACACCTCAACGTCAAGTATTTTTCTGCATTTCATTTGACATTTCTCAATTTCAGACTAAGTCAATTTGAAAAATGGAAAGATACACAATCGAGCAACGCGTTAAAGTTATTCAGGCTTATTATGAATATGGGCGTTCAAATCAAAATGCATATCGTGCACTTTGTGATTTTTTCGGTCAATTTAATCGTCCAAATGTGAGTACAATCGGAAAAATCGTGCAAAAATTTGAGCAAACCGGGTCTGTAGGAGATGTGAAAACACCAGTGCATGCTCGTACAGCTAGTACTGCAGAAAATATTGCTGCTGTTCGCGATAGTGTGGGTGAAGAGCCGTCCACCTCAACTCGTCGTCGTGCCCAACAATTGCACCTCTCACGCTCGTCGTTGATGAACATTATGCATAAAGACTTGTATTTACACGCTTACAAGGTGCAATTGACTCAAGAACTAAAGCCTCTTGACCATTTCAAGTGTCGTCAATGGTCAGAATTTGCCATCAGGGGGCAACAGTGGATGATCAATTTTCGATCATTTGGGCGAATGATAATCCAAGAGTGATTGTCGAAAAACCAATGCACCCGCAAAGAGTTACTGTTTGGTGCGGTTTATCGGCTGGCGGCATCATGAGGCCGGGCAGGCAGTTACTGTGAATGGTGTTCGCTATCGTGAAATGATAACGAACTTTTTATGGCCCTAATTGGAAGATATGAATGTGAACGATATGTGGTTCCAACAGGTCGGTGCCACTTGCCACACAGGTAACGAAACAATGGCTCTTTTGCGCGACAAATTCAATGGCCGTGTTATCTCACGTGGTGGCGATGTCAATTGGCCGCCAAGATCATGTGATTTGACACCGTTGGATTTTTTTCTTTGGGGTTATTTGAAAGAAAAGGTGTACGTCGATAAGCCAGCAACAATTCAAGAGCTAAAGGATGAGATAATTCGGCACATTAACGGCATAGAACCTCAATTATGCTTCAGCGTCATCGAAAATTTGCACCATCGGATGGAGGTGTGCCGCCGAGGTCGTGGCGGCCATTTGGCCGATATTTTATTCCATACATAATTGAACCGTACCAATATTATCATAATAAAAAGAAATGACAATAATTTCGTAAATAATTTGAGTTTTATTCAAAATCAACATCGGCCCTTAAAATTTAACCACGCTTTATATCGTCTCCCAAGGATATATAACGTATACCTGATAAAAAGGTGATCAACTCTTGACAAACGCTGTTTTCGTGGGCACAAGATGCAATTGAGTAGTAGAGCCCTCTCTGGAAGGACCAAGCTGACATTAATTGTATAACTCTTTAATGACCCCTATCTTGTTCTACGACGCGGAGGCTTGGAGGATCTCATGAGCAGATAGAAAAGAGCTTAGTTTCTGTTTAGCGTTCGGACACTTTGGTCCGGTTTACATTGAAAATATTTGGAGAAGATATGAGTTTAGCGAGATGTCTACGGATTCAAAGCATATGATGACTAGACCATGTAAACACTGGTCCAGATTGAAGAGTTTTCGATTCCGCACTAGTGGGTTAACGCAATTGAGGATGTCCACTAAGCCGATGATGCACACAAGTGGAGATGTACCTCAGCCAACATGGCGTGCATAATTGGATGTAGCTGCCTAAAGATAGTGCAAGCTGGGTTTCATGACAGAATTTAGAACTCTTAAAGCGTTTTCTAACGGTTTATGAATCCTGGATACACTACTTAACAGCAGAAATTAAGGCATAATCACAGTAGCGGTCTCCAGCAGGCAAACGTGCTTCAAAAATGGCAAAGCTTTACTTGTGTAAAACTTTGCCGTCCATCTCTCAGGGAGATAGCAGTTAGATGCAACCTCACCCTACGCTGGGTCCCTGGACATAGTAGTCCAGGCAATGAAAGAAAATAAGAGCTATATGGAACAGGGGTGGACTTGCTACTGGCAATTAATCAGGAGATCCCATTCCCTTGCAGGGATGAGGAAGAAGGAGAAACCACTTTTCACTACCTTGGCACATGTCCAGCCCTTGCAAGAACAATGAAAAGCACACTAGGCCACTATTCGTCCACCAGAATAAACGCCAACATCAAGATGCAGAAGTTACAAAACATGGTTACTCAGTAATGGAGTGGACAGTCTCTGAAGAGACCACAGGTGCTTTTTAGGTGTCAGTTAGTTCCCCTGGCTACCGCGGAATTCGCGTATCATCATATCACAGGTTAGTGATAGCACAATGGAACCAAACACAAGTTGTGACTCACAACTGTTTCAGCTACCTCCTCTTTATGCATGCTGTTTCGGCAAAAAATCATTCATTGTATGGGACACGTCTATGGACGTGTGTGGCACATGTGCAGTGTCCAATTTTGAAACGTAATGAGTGGAGACAGAGATTAAGTGCTGGCCATCCATCCTTTACGACTTGACTGCCTGAACATATTCCTTTTGGATATTACATTGTTTTTGAGCGGAATAGTGTCCCTTTTATCGCAATGCTTTCTGCCTACTGTGGTGAGGAAGTTTCAGTGAGAGGGCCAAGATTGACGTCTTTGGAGTAGACTCATCACACACCCCGTCTTCGATCCTTCTGTGTAGATACGCAGGGGATCATAATCCACCATCTGATTGTCAGACATCCAGCCAGATCTGAAAGGTAAGCTGGTAGAGGTTGTTTTCTCAAAGATGGTTTGGAGTAGCAGCCGATGGGTGTCATTGCCTATTCGGCGGAATTTATTAATAAAAAATTTAATGATCAATGATATCCCGAATACTTGTGCGTTCGCGACTGAGTTAGTTGGGACCGAGTCAAGTCGATCCTCGGCATGGGAAGCGTAACACCTTGATCCAATGGAACAGAAAAGAGGGGTTAGATGTGAAGAATGCTTGGTGAAAAGGAGGGAGGGGCATGGCATCTTAGCGTCGGATCTCCGCATTCTGCTAAAGCATCATGTCTTGCAACCTCGCTAAGAAATGGACAAGCATGGATGAGAAGATTCTTCGACTATAAAATCTGGGTCACGGTTGATTCGAGTGCGACGACCATATTCCCTTTATGTTTCCAGACGCAACCGACTTCCACAACCAACTGCCAGCGACAGTCATCGCGGAGGTAAGAGTATAATCTAGGTCCTCCAAAGGACATACATTATTCCTTTTATGTCTGCCTTATTGACGATGTATGACTTCTGAATCGGACCAAGAAGCATAGTTTGGAGTGGCCTTTCGCTCTAGTTACTTATGCACTCATCCGTCAGTCTGTTAGAGGAGTGGATTAAAATCAGACATCTCTAATGGCGTCAGTTAAGCCCCTTCATGGCGGACAGCGCTCACAAAACCTGCGTCCATCAGCGACTCACGCCAACAATCTGACAAATGTGCTCATGGCTACATGTCCGAAAGTCTGCAATGAATACTGGCTATTATCTTCTTATTGCCGGTGTAATCCATCTCGTGCACACACATGGAAACTTTTTCTCATGAATTCGCGGTCACTTTGTTGGATTCCGTATTCCTCGGTGGCCACGATAATGACTCCAATGGCATAATTCAGAAATCCGCTCAAAGAGTCCATCCATCCAACCCTCCACCCGTCCACCAGTGGTTATTTTCGGAAATTTAATTTCGGAATTTTTTCTTCCATCCCCACAGAGGCGTCCACCCAGCGGCTAACGTGGCCCGTCTCCAGGAATTATTATCAAGCGAAAATACAATAAAATGCTTTCTGTGCCAGCGCAAGCACACGGCCACTTTCCCGGTTTTATTCCCTTTTTATTGGCATTCTCGCCCGGGACCGTAGTTCATTCGATATTCCATGTTCTCAGCGAGGTAATAGCGGAAACTATCTCTCGCCCTCGAGCCAGACCTACCCACATGGTTGCGCAGCCCCCTGTGAGCGTATCCATGCGAGTTCCACCTCCGCTGACCGCGTCGAGTGTGCTCCGGCTTACACTGAACGATCTGGAGCGTGCTCGAGGGACCGGCTTTAGTGGCGGCACAATTGTTATTGCCCATACACATCATCATCATCATCATCAGCAGCAGCAGCATCAGCGACAGCAGCACCATCATCATCTTCACCAGGAACACTGTCGTCGTTGTCGCAGTGGTCGTTGTCATTGTCGCGCTGTCATCGTCGTCATCTTTCACTCCTTCATGGTGCGCGCCGCTCTCGCCCTTCTCTCGGTTCACCACCACCATCGGCACCATGGGTTTGTGCGCGCATATTTTCTTTAATTGAATTTAATTGAAGCTGATTGCTTAATGGGTCCAAATGCAATAAAAAAAACGAAATAACATAGAAAACGGTTTTGTGTAAGATGGAATACCGTGCGGGCCTGGGCGGTTGTGTGTGGAGTCTCCGTTGTCGTCCGTGGTCGTTGTTGTCGCGGCTGTTGACGTTGCCGTCAGAAAATTCCATTGCCATCGCCATCGCAATCGCCACCGCTGCCGAGATCCGTATCAGTCACAGTCGCGTCAATAGGGGTTAGGAAGGAACAAACAGAAATTATATCTCTAAAACGCGATGTTTGCTTTTGGAATAAATATATATTCTTCTGTTGGTTCTCTTTTCACTACTAACTTGTACAGGGTGGTTCGAAGTGGATCTTGTAAAAATGTCGGATCTTGAAATCAAGCAGTTGAAACAAAGATGGACGACTGGAAATTCACAAGGAGGGACATGATTGCGACATAAGCTGATGTCAGGCAGAATGCTCGAAGAGGTCACAAGCATCCGATCTCCAAAAAATACGAGATCCAGTTGGATCATTCAACGATTCGGGTGGATTCCTTATCCTTGTTAAGGTCGTGCAGCTTATTGACAAATGTGTTTTCCTGTTGCTGCCAGATGCAGTGGGTGCAATCGTTGTGGGTCTGGTTGGTGGCGCTTGTATACGCACTCACTTATCACTACAGGCAGTTTTGAGATCACATCTCAGATATGTGGTTAGGATGTTTCATTCTCGAGACCGTTGGTTATATTTGCCCTTGGCAAGTGCTCAACAATCTACAATCTACACCTGACTTCGACAAGGTATTACGCTGTCGTGTTTTTTAATCTGGTACTGGAGAAGGCATTGCCGCAGCAGCTGTGAGTACCGTCTTCTACAAGTCAGTCCAACTTTTTTGTTACGCATTTGACATTGACGTCGTCGTACGTACCCAACGTGCAGTAGTGGGAGCTTTTACCGCTGAAGAACTGGCGAAGCGAGTTGGAGGAAAATACGACGTACATGCTGTCGACCAAGGAACGTTCCGCCGCATTTTCCATGACATTCCGCAAGATTTCCGGTGATAACAATCCTGTCGAATATTCTCCTTAAGGGTAGCGACTTCAAGTGGCCCCAAAGAAGTCTGGGATCGTTAGACCGGGCGATCTTTCTGGCCATGCCAAATCGCGAAAATCCTTCACAATATCAATTGTGGCTTGTGCTGTGTGTTCCATGGCACCGCCTTGTTGGAACTACATGTTCACTATGCCTCGCTCATCCAATTCAGGCACAAGAAGTCATTTATCATAGCCATATACCTTTCGCCAGTAACAGTGACCGTATTGCCGATGGCGTCGTTAAGAAAATACGGCCCAATCAATCGTCCCGCGTGAACGCCGCACCACACAGTGGATGTAATGGCTCTTCGTGCATCGCTCGCGTACTCAAGATAAACGAAGGAAACGAAGATTTTGTTTATCGACGTAACCGCTTATGTGGAAATTCATGATGTTTTTCGGCACAAAATCGTACTCTTCGCTGTTGAGATTGAGGATGGCTTGAAGGTAATTCACACACGACTGACAGTCAGGAGACATTAACTGATGTACTGTTTGTACGGGAACATGTGAAAGTCTTTCTCTAAAATTCGCTGCAGGGTCCGTCTGGCAAAATGCGCAATTGCGTGGACGTCGTCTGGTTAATGTTTCTCCGTTCTCAGCGCCATCAGCAGCCACAGTCGCGATATTCTTGGCTGAACGACCAGTCCGGTTGCGGCCACGCAATGCATGGCCGCGTCTGTTCGAGTCGAGTAGCTAAGCGCCGGAATGTTTGGCCATGATGACAAGACACAATTAGAAAATCGACGTCGAAATTCACGGAACGCTAAAACCACTGATCGATCGACACAATTATTCCACGCTCTTGCGGTATATAGTGCTCCATTATTTGTCTGTTTGTATGCTGCGGCTGTCTAGGTCACAAATGTCAAATGTGCTTGACTTGCGACGCCATTTGTAGAAATTATAACATCTTCCGATAGGAGCTTGTCTACATCGGGTTAAACAAGAACTTCACAAACGACATCACAGTGGAGATCCGACGTAGAATCGCCCTCGGCAATTGTGCTCCTTCGGTTTGTAGAAAGAACTAGGCTCAAACTCCTGCCTCCAAGGACCAAAAGGTGGATGTGGTCCAGAAAGCAACAATCCGTCGACGCCGCTGGCTCGGTCACAACGAGCGCATGAGCTTCCTGGTTCGAAAAGGAGAAGAGGACCGAATCATCGCAATAAAGACTAAATTATCGTGAACGCAGGACAGCTTAGGCTTTATGACTAGAAGCAGCGCTCCCAGGAGTTTCAGCGATGGAAGGCATCTATTGCTCAGTCGCAGACCCTCCAAGTGTCGCAGGCGTGATAAGTAAGTATCTAGGTAGGTATTACCTATGTATCCTTGACCATTATCACCCCAGACCTGTTCTGAAATCCGAATCACTTCCGCAACGATGGAAGCGTCATACATGATTCGTCAGAACATGATACAATTGAATTTTTGGGTCTCAATGGAGTGAAAATTGTCACAATTTAGAGAATGGCTGTGGTGTTCACACACATTTATGGGTCTTTGCTATGCTTAGTCTCTCACCAAAATAACGTTGCTTTCTTGTTCATGTCTAATTCTGAGTCTCAGGTTTATCTTAAACTTCATAACTCAAAAAAAAACTACATTCCTGTCCACCCTGTACCCTCAGTAGACATTCGTTTCACATCAAACAACTGAACAGAGAGAGAGAGAGAGCAATCACATTCCCAAGCGGCAACAAAGTGGTGCAACAAAAAACCACGAACCCCCGAACCGAACCGATGTCAGCTTGTGGAGGGTGGAGATTTTCACTGAAGTGTATTCTTTCGGCTCTACTAACTCACAGTCTCAGTTATTTACCGAGCATCCTCCTCACTGTCCGCTCGGACAGAACTGTCCCTGTCTCCAAGCACTCTGGCTGTCAGATCACAAAAGGTCTCCATGACAGTTAATAAATTATCTGAGGGCATGACGTTCATGTTTAAGTTGTCATTCCATTCAGTGGTCGCTTCTTTTCGAAAAAGATTTCCATTTGAGGGTATCTCATGGAGATTGACATCTGAAGAGCTGCGATGTACAATAGTTACGTAACAAGTCATCGGGAAGCAGTTGATTAGTGCTGGTGTGCACTTCAACTTTTCGTAAATTATTACTGACAGTGTTCATTCATTCATGGTACAGCGGTATATATATTTGAATTTGATGTGCTGGCGACATTCAACAGGCGATTTGATGGTTGAGCGCGGACGTAGAGGGGAGGGGGATTGTGGAAGGGAATTGGGTCAGACTGTAGTTGAACCCGGCTGGGATTTGTTGCAAGAGATTCTGTATTCACATGCATTTTAAAGACGATAGGGATCGTGGAATATTTAGGTTTGGATATATTTGGGCAGAGGAAAACCAACCAAGAAGTGGGGTCCTTGTGTGTTCATAGCCTGAGCTTAGACCCTTCTCCGTGTGGCGCTGCAGTCCGGGAAGGCACTGGGCCTCACAAAACAAGCCTCTCCAGCTAGAGCGATCTCTGGCTAAACGCTTCTAGTTTTGCACGCCAAGTTGGTTGTGGTCCTTCTCCACTTGGGTGTGCCACCTTATCCGAGTGCGTCCTCTGTTGCCGTCCAGCAGGTTCAGATTCAAAGACTCTTCGGACCGGAGCTAAGTTCTCCATGCGCTGTACATGGCCCTGTAGAGTCTACATTTCATACAGTTCGTGGTTGAAATCTTCTCCCCCAGATTCCATCAACGCAAACAGGAGCAGTGTTCGAAAACAGAATTGTTCTCTCGAGCACACCAACGACTCCCTCGTCCGCTTTTGAGATCGTCCATTCCTCCAGCAAGACTGGGAGTGCATTATATAAAGTCAGCTTGGTCCTTCGAGAGGCTTGTTTATTACTCGGTACTGATACTGCGTAGCTGAGGTAGACGAAGTCCTTAAACACATCGAAGTTATAGCTTCCGATTGTGACTCTCTGTCCAAGTTGTCGATGTTGTATGTCCTTTCAATGCCAGCAAAATTATTGTCAAATAAATTAATCGAATGCACATCAGTGCTCTGCTTAAGAGTGCCTTTGAATTCGAGTCTCCTACCAGGAAGACTGATCCCATCGCGTTAACGCTCTGGAATTCAACTGGGTTTCGATTCCACCGTCCGTGCCGTTCCAACCAACCGTGGATGATTTAACGCAGTTTTCGCTGATTCTCAGATCCTCCATTGATCGCTGGGACCTAAGAAGTAAGAGATTGTGTTGGTGCATGGATATAATAAAGTCTGACGTCCCCTTCTGAGGCGGTTAGCTCTCAAAAGTGTACCCCCCTTGCGGTGACCACGCTACCCGTTGACTTTCACTGGTTTCTTCAACTTTGCCTGGTATCACTGGACACGCAGTCAATTCTATTAAAAGTTTACCGCCCGAACTGATGGCCGCCCCCTTTGAAGCAGCCCGTCAGACCACGAACTTCAAACATCAACTCCATCCATTGGGCAGCAGAAGATTTCAATTAATTTGCCTGTCACACTGACAAATTAGATTTATTCTCGCATTTTTTTTTCCTTCGATCCGACAGTCGCCCCCCCCCCCCCCCCCCCCCCCGAAATGAAGTAAAAGAAGGGTTCACCACGTCGCTGCTAAATTAATCATAAACGCCAAACAAATCAGGGCCAGCGGTCTAGTCTGGAAGGTCCTCGAGTCCCCTCGCAGCGATGCCAACGTGTAGTTCACAGATTGCAGTGAATGGCTGGATCTGGAATGTTTCCACCTGGGAGGAGTTCATTCAACAAAATCCGAACTTTCACCACACACCAGTCGCCCTCGGGGGAGTGCGGAGCGTGGAAAAAAAATATTCCGAATCCGAATTCATTCCTCACGTCCTGGTCGCAATAATTCACTTCTCCCGGATTCTGTGTGTAATACCAGATCGAGATATGAACGTGAGCTCCCTGCCAAACTAACTTGTAATACAATTTTCTTTACGGTCCCTCCCCCTTTCCCCACCAGACGCCACCGCAGGCGATGTCAGGCAGCAGTCAGGACTCAACGTCTCCTGCTAGACGAGAAGAAAGAAACGGGGAAACTTTCTTGTACATTTCACCTCAGAGGAGGTTGCCAGCGAGTTCTGTTGGCACCCTGGCCCCTGTCGTACCACCGCCTCCGACTCCAGCTCCAGCTGCGACCAGTAGTTCTATTCCCTGACTTTTCAGTGACTTAATTGAGGAGGGAGATGGGAAAATATTTTCGTATCAGCGAGTCGCAGTGTTGGCTCACTTGTATCGGGGCATGTACAGACGAGCGGCAATCGAGCGATTGGGGCGAGCAGACGTCCAGAGATACCCAATTGTCATGTGACGATAGCCATAAATACCGGTACTTGCCGACAAGTGAAGACAGAATGGGGGAAACATCCGTTCGGCGTGGGGACTGGGATAAAGTTGTCGATTCACTTTGGCAGGGAAGCCCTTAGGGCTCGCAGTCACTCGGAGGGGGGACAGGTGGCGGAGAACGCTTCAGTGATGAAGATCTTCGGAAATTGTTGCTATTTGTCAGGTATGATAGCTTTCAATGCACCTCTGAATGGAGTGCTTTAACTTTAGCATTACGTCCAGAACGTGACATAAGAAGTTTTCAGGGGACTCTTGGTCTTGTCGTCGGGTTTCGTTTTGCTTCTCTGGGGGACTGGGGGCTATTGATTTGATTTTCTTCAAGTTTAGCTATTTTTGATTTTGTCTTGTGTTGGGCGTAGTGTGGAGGGGTGGTTGGTATTATGACACTACGCTTGCTTGGAACGATTTTACGGGCTCTGCAACTGAGAGGTGATAGTTTTGCAGGAGAATTTTAAGAATGTTGAGCAACTTGTTCCGTTTTATTCATCTCTGTACAGGGGAGGAAGAAGTTGCAGCAGTCATTTAGGAGACATCTCTTCAGCTTCAAATGGCCAGCGCGTGCACCTTCGTAAGGAGCAAAAGATCAATGGCGGCGATGGTCGAATACCCTGTCTTTAATCCACTTGTTAAATTTAGCAAAATACCGGTATATATTATATTATCGTACATATCCGCCAGGAATTGGTCTATCGCATGAATCTATTGTTATTTTGGCCCACGGGGTTGTCCTGCGGTCTCTACGCTGCACAAGTGAATGCAGAATGAGGGAAACTTTCCGTCTGGCCAGTTGTACCAGTGGACGTCTTAGATGTATGTTGCTGCGGTTGAATCGATCATCGACCACGCGACCAAAGCTCCCTTGACCTTCTACACCGACTTAAGAAAGCATCCGTGCTTCAGTACCGTGAGACTTGAAAGCTCAATGTCGACACATACATCAGTTGCGCATACGTTTCGAAAGAGCTTGGTAAATCGTTTGATGTATCATGGCACAACGTTGTCGGTGCTAAAACCAAAATATGCACTTCGTCCGAATGGAACAACAGAAACTTCAAAATTAAGCCTTCGCAATGTTCCTGAACAAGAATGGCTGAAAGTACGGCAAGTTGAAGTTATTTCGAGTATTTCGACGAGACACGATTCATTACGCCACTCGACCATGTTTTAAACACAAGAAGATGTGCTTAAGCTATGCTCGAAGTTCCTTATTCTTCTACAGTCCGGGGTAGGCCTGGGCCTCAACCAACAGCTGCCTCCAATTGCGCCAACCAAGTTGGTTGAGGTCCTTCTCCACTTGTGTGCGTCATCTCGTTCGAGGACGTCCTCTGTTGTGTTGTCCCAATGGCTCGGAATCGAGGACTATTCCTGGTGTCCATCCGCTCTACATGACCTAGCTATCTTAAGCGTTGGATCCGAAGACGCTTAACTAGGTGCATGCCGCTGGGCTGGTCAGCGTTCGTGGTTGAATATTCTCCTTCAGACGCCATCAACGCAAGCAAGATCAAGGATCGCACGCAGAACCTTTCTCTCAAAACGACCAAGAGCTTCTTCATCGTCCATGTCTCTGCGCCATAGAACAGGACAGGGATGATCAGAGTGTCGAGATATGGCTCTGTTTGTTACTCAATTGCCTCTTGAGCCCAAATAAACAGCGATTGGCAAGAGTAATTCTGCGCTTGATCTCGGTACTGGTGTTATTGTCCCTGTGTACTACCTCAAAGTTTCTGCTGGCCATTATTACGCTCTGTCCGAGACGTCGATGTTGTGTGTCCTTCCGTGATGACAGCACGTACTTTGTTTTACCCTGATTTACTGCCAGACCCATTTTAGCCGCTTCCACTTCAATGCCAGCCAAAGCCTCATTCACGTCTCGCTGTGTTCGTCCAATCACGTCAATGTCATCCGCGTAAGCAAGCAGTTGAACGGACTTCTGGAAGATCGTGCCTCCAGGATGATGTTAAAGAAATCACTTGGCGCAGTCAAATGCGTCTCCTTTCTTATGGACCGGACAAACGACGCTGAGATACCACTAATCGAGCATACTTTCCTCCGACCATTTCTTACAGATGAGTTGGTGTATGCGCGCAACCAGATCATCTCCAGCTGCTGTAAAGAATTCCGCGGACTGTCCGTCCGCTCCAGCAGCTTTGTTCGACTTCAGTCTAGTTATCGTTGTCTTGACCTCGTCTAAATCGGGGCGACGGAATTCTTGTTCAAAGTATTTCTTGTCGTACCAGGAATGGAACCTAGGTAGGTCGAAGTGCGTAGGAGTCGACTCACAAACCCACAACGCCACGGGCCACCACTTTCCACTCGTGATATAATAATAGCACGCACAACACGAGTGGTTGTTGAAAGGCTAGGCCCTGGTAATCTACGTGCTGTAGCGCTACTCATAGTATATTATTATTAATCCGCCTGACTACGGAATTTGTGTCATCATCGCTGTTTAACAGTATGCAGAAGTGATTTTTCCAAGTTCTCAGCATCGACTGCGACTCTACTACTTGCTGTCCATTTTTATCCCTTCAGGCTTCGGTCTGAGGTCTATACACTCCGGATAACTGTTTTACCTTTTGGTAAGATTTTCGGACCTCCTTCTTGCCGTAACACCTCTACATCTCCTCGAGAGCGCGCTTCTCGTGCTCTTTATTTTTCCTTCTGAGAAGCCAGTTCATTTCATTCATTGTCATAGAGCCCACGAAGAGCTCTCTTTGCTCGATGCACCGTAGCCTTGTAGACCTCCTGTTTGGCTGCATGTCCCTGCCTGCATTCGTCGTCAAACCATGAGTTTTTTTTCTTGGTGGTGTCGTACAACCCAGCACATCACTGGAAGCTTCTTTGATAGCTTCTTGACAACGTTTCCATTCCTGGTCTATTGTGAGTGTAGGCAGGGTCGAACTTACAGAGAGTTTCTGGGAGACTCGGTGGGCAAAACTCCCAGAGGTCGATTTTGGTTGTAGCTTTCCAACGTCAAACTGAAGTGTCCCTTCTCGGCTTCGTGTTTGTCTCTCGATATCCTTACCTTAGCTACAACAAGGAAATGGTACGAGTCGATATTGGCTCCTTGAAACGTTCGGACGTCGAGAATACTGGAGGAATGTCTGACGTCGATTGCAATGTGATCAATCTGGTTCACGGTTGATATTTTCCGTATGTGTTGTCGTGCATGCTGTGTTTTCCGATAACTCTTAGCAAAGATTTCTTCCTTGCCCAGGAACGATCTTGGTGTCATAGCTGGGGCACTGGTCGTATGTTCTTTTTAGGCGATCATAGAAGTCACCATTCTCCTCTGTCGGGGCGTGGGCGCATATCAGGCTGATGTTCCCGAATTTACCCTTGATGAGACGCTCGCTTACATACTTAAAGCGTAAGACTTTTTGTATAAGTCTGCCTCGAATAGCGAATAATGGCTGCCCTCCTTCCCTGTAGCCATCGCCATAGTAGAGGTCGCAGTTTCTCATCCTCCTTTTGTCCGTCTCATTCCACTGCACTTCCCGCGTTCATCGGCTGCACGTGGTCTGTTAAGGGACCTCACATTCCACGTGCATAAACCGAAAGTCATTGTCCTTTTTCCATTTGCTGAAGTCGTCAACAGGATCTACTGTTCGTACTCGAGGCAGGTTGTTGTTTCTGAACTCATGATTTTCTACGTTGTGAGGAAGTTAACCTCACGCACAACCTGCAAACTGGGAGGACAAACCCACTATTTTAACCGTTGGGCAAAGGGTTCGCTGCATACATTAGTTCATCACACAACGGTTCTTGTGCTGGCTATCGAGGAGGCGCGACTATTAGGCTGTATGTCAACTTGACTTATGAACAAGCAGGGATCGCGCTGACATCCTACCAGGTTGGGTGCAGTCAGCATCTTAGCCCTGTGTACATAAATCCATGCCTCCTGCTCGAAGCGCCACGTTACTACAAGAACTATGATAGAAAACCGCTCAAATGCGGAGTGCCCGAAGTACAATATTATTCCCGAACAGTTGGTGATATTTGTTTATATACCCGCGTGCATCCGCAGGGGATACCAGTTAAGGAACAACACATTTTCAGACTCATTAGCATAAACATCACAATTTTTCGCAAAGTATTAGATGGATGTTTATTTCTCAGAACAATCCGATCGCCACCGAATATTCTTGGAATTCCCCCATCCACATTTCTTCATAAGAATCATCTCCATAACGCAGCAGCAGATCCCAGCTTAGAATAAGTTTTCCCTTTTAGTAGTAGTTAGTTCAGTTTTCACAACCAGTAAAAGAAGAGGCTTCTCCTCAAAATAAAAAATAATTTTTTTAATAAAACTAAACATCTAGAGTTTTAACTAATCTTCCACCACCCAACTGTCATTGGAGACCAGCTTCGAGACGACGTATGGGTCCCGGTAACTGGGTTCCAGCTTCCGCGACTGGCCGATAGCCTCTGGCTCGTTCTAGGTCAGCACAAGATCCCCCGGCTGATACGACGTTGTTTGCTGACACCGGACGTCGAATCTTACATGAGGGCTTTCGATGTGGCTTACGGCCTCGCCTCGTTGCCTTTCCATCTCGTCGGCATCGATTGTCCTCTCTCTTCCCCGCCACCCCTTGCACGGACGCTTTCTCCACACCTCCCGTTCCACCGCGTTCTTGGCGAAGCAGTCCTGCATCGTGTTTACGGGAGCCCCACGTTGTTGCCTGTCTGTTTCGTTCAGTTCCCCCCTACTTCCACGTTCACTACCGACAGTTAGTCTCATCTCATGGTTTCGACACATCCTTTTGTCACTACCTCTGCCCTAGGTGTCTCCGCCATGCAGTCGATGATCGACACGCATTTGTTCGTCTTCACCAATTAACAGCGGGTGTGACTGGCATTCGTCTGGCACTTTGCGGACATTGGACCACGACCTGAGTTTATCTACCCTCACCTCGGCGTGCACTCTCCCCACGGTCTGGCATGTCCCTCTTACGACTCCACTCAGTCGCCTTTGGTAGTAGTTGTTCCCGCCCTCCTCTGATATCGAGTGGCACGTCTATAAACGCTGTGACCTGTTAGCCATTCAGAGTGGCGTCCTTGACGGCTGCTTTGCTTCACCAGTAGCTGAGTGGGCCTTTCTGGTCCTCTGTATCGTCCGCTATCCCTCTGAGGATGCAGTCCCTTACCCTTTTATAATGCCCGATTTGATCGCACACGAAGCATTCTACTCGGCATCTTTGATATCACTAAGACGAGAGTTTGCATATATTATTTCAGGATGAAGATAAATCACATTTTCATTCCGCAATCTGCCACTTTGACGTTGAAATTGTTGTGGTTGCCACTCAATATCGTCGTTCGAAACGACCAATTTCTTTTGATTCACTCGCTTCCTCTTCAATGTCAGAATCATTATTGTCTGAATATAAGTCCATGTTATCACCAACATTTACGCAAGGATGGGGTGAAGGTTAAGTGGTTAAAGCTTCATTCATGCCATTATAGGTAAAACTGAGGACTTGACGTAGTTCCAGAGAAAATAATCGAGTGGTATCAATTCGCATGACTGCAACCTTGCCGCGAGATGACTCTGTCGCTAAATTTATGGCAGGTAGCGCTGTCTTGTTGAAACTACAGCTCGTATACAGCAAGATATCTACTGTCTGTCAGGCAAAAACCATAGCGATCACGGTTCGGACAGTCAGGCCACCGCAATTAAGTCTGCAGACAATGTAGTCTTTCATTCAAAAACATCCTTTGAGCAGCTTTTTTTTTTTTTTTTTATTAAAATGGCGGAACAGGCATAACATTCCAAAGTACACATTTCGTGGGAGCAGGGACACTGCGACTTACCGAACCATTGGAAAGCCGATTAACTCCCAAGGTGTCGTACAAGCTCTCTCACCAAGAGGAGATCCAAGGTAGTCGGCAAAACCTAGTTCCGGCGGAAGAGGAGGAATGCCAACGAAGTCCACTCCGAGCTGTAGCCTCACTTGATGTGCGACAATGCACATGTGGCAGGTGTACTCCGAAACCTTGTGATAGCAAGTATTCACCAAAAATCCAATCAATTCCAGTGAAAAATGTAACTAACCTTATAACACGCGGGAGGGGCGACACTGCAAAATGTATTCCACCGCCAGGAGGTCACACGCGTTTCGATGAAAACAAAATACCCGAGGCGGACAGAGGCGCATAATTTATTGCAAATATTGACAATATTCGGTTCGCCATAAACAATAACATCGAACAGGACGAACAATGTGTCCAATAATATGTCCAGTGTATTGCTGCGCATGCAATTTATTCACCCCACCCCCCTCTTACCACCGCACAGAGAACAACAACGTGTGGTGGCCATGATTTCGGAAAGAACCCACCCACAGACACGCCATTATCGCGCGTGATAGCTTGCTGACAATACCGAGCGCGAGTGGAAATTGCTAAACAGCAGCCCTTTCCCCCGGCTGAAAATCACTGAACACAGCCGGCCAAATCCTTCTAATTAAGGATTTAGAAATTGAATTCGCCGCGTGTCCGTTGGTCGAGCGGTGGGGCGGTGGGCGTTGGGGACAGATCTGACATGAACTACTTTCGAATTGAATTTAATCCTGATTCATGTGCTGCCGTTAACTGCATCAGTATTCATCCACTGCACTTAATTACGGTATTTATTGAGCTTCACGCCGGAGACCTAATCTGCCACTTGACATGACCTCCCCGCGAAAGTGCCGCTGCAGCGCCCATTGAACAGCGTGCGCCCCAGTGTGTGCTTTTATCCCATCAACTTACAACGAATCCTTCCGCTTCCGCTCCACCCTTCCGCAGCCGGAGATCCGGCTTACAATGTGATTATTATTATTTTTGCGGTATTCAAACCGAAAAAGGATCCCGCGCCGCCGCCCATCGGGCAGAGACAACAAAATCCTAATTGACAATTTGGATGATGGTTATCTGCAAGACACGAGTAGTGTCGCCACCGGTTGGCAGTGGCAAACATTTCAATTCCACAGCGGCCGGGGGGGAAGCAGTGGCCGTCTAGCCCGGATAGACAACGGCCACTACTAACCGTTCCAATCAGCATGCATGCGGTTCATCTGCCATTCCCTGTGTGTCATTGATATTTAATTAAATGCCTCTCGCTCACGCTGCCTCTGTAAAAGGGGGGTTGGGACGGATGGTAGGCTGATCTGTTTGCTTAGCACGTCAGCTGGCTGGCAGACATGAACCGACGGCGGCGGCGGTGGTGGGCCGTGGATGAATATAAAAATAGAGGTCCCATGGTCCTGAAATGGAAAATACATCGTTACGACCAGCGGGAAGGGGAGGAATGTTTGTGCGGTTGTCTGGTGATTGGCATGCTTCCCAATCTGCCGGTTGTCGGTTGATATTGTTTACGAGCATGAGGCTCGTATGTGGTTGGGATTAGGAGAGCCAGTTCAACTTTTTTTCCTTTTTTTGCTTGCTCGTATGTTAAATCCTTTGTTGAACGGGAAGTTGAGAGAGGGGGTGGGTGAGGGTGCTCGAAGGATAGGACTGGCAGCTGATAGAGATGTCTGCTTGTTGGAGTGACGACACTTCATCGACGATAGACTTTATCTACATCGCGTCTGATGGTTGGTTTTGCAGAGGAAGGGACACTTTAAGTCGTTTAGTGGTTATTCGAGTTTGAAAAGTTGAACCGATTCATGCGTGTAGTGGGTTCTTTTTGATAAGGAACACTTGTGAGCGGTGGGGATGGGAGCAGACGACGAAGGCTTTGATGGTCTGTTGTGGCTGAATTTGAGGATTTAGAGTTTCCTCTTTTAGGAAGAAATGAAGGGAAAAGGCTGATTCCTTCGAAGCCCTCTTATTTTGTCTACACCCTCAGTGTGACGGCGGAGACTATCGAAAGGGGAGATGTGGATCACAATGAGTTGCCCTTGGGATCCTCAAATTCCGCTATTTTCCAATTCGCTAAAACTGGTGATGAGTTTAAAGATGGAAGCAGTTTTTTCAACTTTGACAGTTGATAGCGGACATATTGCTGAAACCATATATGCCCAATTAGCTGTCAGTTAGAGGACAGTGGCCAGTGTCCAGAAACTAGTGCGAGCGAAGCAATTAGTGGACAGTGGCCAGTGTCCAGAAACTATTGCGGGCGAAGCAGTTAGTGGACAGTGGCCAGTGTCCAGAAACTATTGCGAGCGAAGCAATTAGTGGACAGTGGCCAGCAATTGGTGGACAGTGGTCGGTGTCCAGAAACTATTGCGGGCGAAGCAATTTGTAGATAGTGGCCGGTGTCCAGAAACTATTGCGGTCTAAGCAATTTGTAGATAGTGGCCGGTGTCCAGAAACTATTGTAGGCGAAGCAATTTGTGGACAGTGGCCGGTGTCCAGAAACTATTGCGGTCCAAGCAATTTGTGGATAGTGGCCGGTGTCCAGAAACTATTGCGGGCGAAGCAATTTGTGGACAGTGGCCGGTGTCCAGAAACAATTGCGGGCGAAGCAATTTGTGGACAGTGGCCGGTGTCCAGAAACTATTGCGGGCGAAGCAATTTGTGGACAGTGGCCAGTGTCCAGAAACTATTGCGGGCGAAGCAATTTGTGGACAGTGGCCGGTGTCCAGAAACTATTGCGGGCGAAGCAATTTGTGGACAGTGGCCAGTGTCCAGAAACTATTGTTTGCGAAGCAATTTGTGGACAGTGGCCAGTGTCCAGAAACAATTGTGGGCGAAGCAATTTGTGGACAGTGGCCGGTGTCCAGAAACTATTGCGGGCGAAGCAATTAGTGGACAATGGCCGGTGTCCAGAAACTATTGCGGGCCAAGCAATTAGTGGACAGTGGCCGGTGTCCAGAAACTATTGCGGGCGAGGCAATTAGTGGACAGTGGCCGGTGTCCAGAAACAATTGCGGGCGAAGCAATTAATGGACAGTGGCCAGCAATTGGTGGACAGTGGCCGGTGTCCAGAAACTATTGCAGGCGAAGCAATTTGTAGATAGTGGCCGGTGTCCAGAAACTATTGCGGGCTAAGCAATTTGTGGACAGTGGCCGGTGTCCAGAAACTATTGCGGGCGAGGCAATTAGTGGACAGTGGCCGGTGTCCAGAAACTATTGCGGGCGAAGCAATTTGTGGACAGTGGCCGGTGTCCAGAAACAATTGCGGGCGAAGCAATTAATGGACAGTGGCCAGCAATTGGTGGACAGTGGCCGGTGTCCAGAAACTATTGCGGGCTAAGCAATTTGTGGACAGTGGCCGGTGTCCAGAAACTATTGCGGGCGAGGCAATTAGTGGACAGTGGCCAGTGTCCAGAAACTATTGCGGGCCAAGCAATTAGTGGACAGTGGCCAGTGTCCAGAAACTATTGTTTGCGAAGCAATTTGTGGACAGTGGCCGGTGTCCAGAAACTATTGCGGGCGAGGCAATTTGTGGACAGTGGCCGGTGTCCAGAAACAATTGCGGGCGAAGCAATTAATGGACAGTGGCCAGCAATTGGTGGACAGTGGCCGGTGTCCAGAAACTATTGCGGGCGAAGCAATTAGTGGACAGTGGCCAGTGTCCAGAAACTATTGCGGGCCAAGCAATTAGTGGACAGTGGCCAGTGTCCAGAAACTATTGTTTGCGAAGCAATTTGTGGACAGTGGCCGGTGTCCAGAAACTATTGCGGGCGAAGCAATTTGTGGACAGTGGCCAGTGTCCAGAAACTAGTGCGAGCGAAGCAATTAGTGGACAGTGGCCAGTGTCCAGAAACTATTGCAGGCCAAGCAATTTGTGGACAGTGGCCGGTGTCCAGAAACTATTGCGGGCGAAGCAATTTGTGGACAGTGGCCAGTGTCCAGAAACTAGTGCGAGCGAAGCAATTAGTGGACAGTGGCCAGTGTCCAGAAACTATTGCGGGCCAAGCAATTAGTGGACAGTGGCCAGTGTGCAGAAACTATTGTTTGCGAAGTAATTTGTGGACAGTGGCCAGTGTCCAGAAACAATTGTGGGCGAAGCAATTTGTGGATAGTGGCCGGTGTCCAGAAACGATTGCGGGCGAAGCAATTAGTGGACAATGGCCGGTGTCCAGAAGCTATTGCGGGCCAAGCAATTAGTGGACAGTGGCCGGTGTCCAGAAACAATTGCGGGCGAAGCAATTAATGGACAGTGGCCAGCAATTGGTGGACAGTGGCCGGTGTCCACAAACTATTGCGGGCGAAGCAATTTGTGGACAGTGCCCGGTGTCCAGAAACAATTGCGGGCGAAGCAATTAATGGACAGTGGCCAGCAATTGGTGGACAGTGGCCGGTGTCCAGAAACTATTGCGGGCGAAGCAATTTGTAGATAGTGGCCGGTGTCCAGAGACTATGGCGGGCGAAGCAATTTGTGGACAGTGGCCGGTGTCCAGAAACAATTGCGGGCGAAGCAATTCATGGACAGTGGCCAGTAATTGGTGGACAGTGGCCGGTGTCCAGAAGCTATTGCGGGCCAAGCAATTAGTGGACAGTGGCCGGTGTCCAGAAACTATTGCGGGCGAGGCAATTAGTGGACAGTGGCCGGTGTCCAGAAACTATTGCGGGCGAAGCAATTTGTGGACAGTGGCCGGTGTCCAGAAACAATTGCGGGCGAAGCAATTTGTGGACAGTGGCCGGTGTCCACAAACTATTGCGGGCGAAGCAATTTGTGGACAGTGGCCATTGTCCAGAAACAATTGTGGGCGAAGCAATTTGTGGACAGTGGCCGGTGTCCAGAAACTATTGCGGGCGAAGCAATTAGTGGACAATGGCCGGTGTCCAGAAGCTATTGCGGGCCAAGCAATTAGTGGACAGTGGCCGGTGTCCAGAAACTATTGCGAGCGAGGCAATTAGTGGACAGTGGCCGGTGTCCAGAAACTATTGCGGGCGAAGCAATTTGTGGACAGTGGCCGGTGTCCAGAAACAATTGCGGGCGAAGCAATTAATGGACAGTGGCCAGCAATTGGTGGACAGTGGCCGGTGTCCAGAAACTATTGCAGGCGAAGCAATTTGTAGATAGTGGCCGGTGTCCAGAAACTATTGCGGGCTAAGCAATTTGTGGACAGTGGCCGGTGTCCAGAAACAATTGCGGGGGAAGCAATTAATGGACAGTGGCCAGCAATTGGTGGACAGTGGCCGGTGTCCAGAAACTATTGCGGGCGAATCAATTTGTAGATAGTGGCCGGTGTCCAGAAACTATTGCGGACGAAGCAATTTGTGGACAGTGCCCGGTGTCCAGAAACAATTGGGGGCGAAGCAATTAATGGACAGTGGCCAGCAATTGGTGGACAGTGGCCGGTGTCCAGAAACTATTGCGGGCGAAGCAATTTGTAAATAGTGGCCGGTGTCCAGAGACTATTGCGGGCGAAGCAATTTGTGGACAGTGGCCGGTGTCCAGAAACAATTGCGGGCGAAGCAATTAATGGACAGTGGCCAGCAATTGGTGGACAGTGGCCGGTGTCCACAAACTATTGCGGGCGAAGCAATTTGTGGACAGTGGCCGGTGTCCAGAAACAATTGCGGGCGAAGCAATTAATGGACAGTGGCCAGCAATTGGTGGACAGTGGCCGGTGTCCAGAAACTATTGCGGGCGAAGCAATTAGTGGACAGTGGCCGGTGTCCAGAAACTATTGCGGGCGAGGCAATTAGTGGACAGTGGCCGGTGTCCAGAAACTATTGCGGGCGAGGCAATTAGTGGACAGTGGCCGGTGTCCAGAAACAATTGCGGGCGAAGCAATTAATGGACAGTGGCCAGCAATTGGTGGACAGTGGCAGGTGTCCAGAAACTATTGCGGGCGAATCAATTTGTAGATAGTGGCCGGTGTCCAGAAACAATTGCGGGCGAAGCAATTAATGGACAGTGGCCAGCAATTGGTGGACAGTGGCCGGTGTCCAGAAACTATTGCAGGCGAAGCAATTTGTAGATAGTGGCCGGTGTCCAGAAACTATTGCGGGCTAAGCAATTTGTGGACAGTGGCCGGTGTCCAGAAACTATTGCGGGCGAGGCAATTAGTGGACAGTGGCCGGTGTCCAGAAACTATTGCGGGCGAAGCAATTTGTGGACAGTGGCCGGTGTCCAGAAACAATTGCGGGCGAAGCAATTAATGGACAGTGGCCAGCAATTGGTGGACAGTGGCCGGTGTCCAGAAACTATTGCGGGCTAAGCAATTTGTGGACAGTGGCCGGTGTCCAGAAACTATTGCGGGCGAGGCAATTAGTGGACAGTGGCCAGTGTCCAGAAACTATTGCGGGCCAAGCAATTAGTGGACAGTGGCCAGTGTCCAGAAACTATTGTTTGCGAAGCAATTTGTGGACAGTGGCCGGTGTCCAGAAACTATTGCGGGCGAGGCAATTTGTGGACAGTGGCCGGTGTCCAGAAACAATTGCGGGCGAAGCAATTAATGGACAGTGGCCAGCAATTGGTGGACAGTGGCCGGTGTCCAGAAACTATTGCGGGCGAAGCAATTAGTGGACAGTGGCCAGTGTCCAGAAACTATTGCGGGCCAAGCAATTAGTGGACAGTGGCCAGTGTCCAGAAACTATTGTTTGCGAAGCAATTTGTGGACAGTGGCCGGTGTCCAGAAACTATTGCGGGCGAAGCAATTTGTGGACAGTGGCCAGTGTCCAGAAACTAGTGCGAGCGAAGCAATTAGTGGACAGTGGCCAGTGTCCAGAAACTATTGCAGGCCAAGCAATTTGTGGACAGTGGCCGGTGTCCAGAAACTATTGCGGGCGAAGCAATTTGTGGACAGTGGCCAGTGTCCAGAAACTAGTGCGAGCGAAGCAATTAGTGGACAGTGGCCAGTGTCCAGAAACTATTGCGGGCCAAGCAATTAGTGGACAGTGGCCAGTGTGCAGAAACTATTGTTTGCGAAGTAATTTGTGGACAGTGGCCAGTGTCCAGAAACAATTGTGGGCGAAGCAATTTGTGGATAGTGGCCGGTGTCCAGAAACGATTGCGGGCGAAGCAATTAGTGGACAATGGCCGGTGTCCAGAAGCTATTGCGGGCCAAGCAATTAGTGGACAGTGGCCGGTGTCCAGAAACAATTGCGGGCGAAGCAATTAATGGACAGTGGCCAGCAATTGGTGGACAGTGGCCGGTGTCCACAAACTATTGCGGGCGAAGCAATTTGTGGACAGTGCCCGGTGTCCAGAAACAATTGCGGGCGAAGCAATTAATGGACAGTGGCCAGCAATTGGTGGACAGTGGCCGGTGTCCAGAAACTATTGCGGGCGAAGCAATTTGTAGATAGTGGCCGGTGTCCAGAGACTATGGCGGGCGAAGCAATTTGTGGACAGTGGCCGGTGTCCAGAAACAATTGCGGGCGAAGCAATTCATGGACAGTGGCCAGTAATTGGTGGACAGTGGCCGGTGTCCAGAAGCTATTGCGGGCCAAGCAATTAGTGGACAGTGGCCGGTGTCCAGAAACTATTGCGGGCGAGGCAATTAGTGGACAGTGGCCGGTGTCCAGAAACTATTGCGGGCGAAGCAATTTGTGGACAGTGGCCGGTGTCCAGAAACAATTGCGGGCGAAGCAATTTGTGGACAGTGGCCGGTGTCCACAAACTATTGCGGGCGAAGCAATTTGTGGACAGTGGCCATTGTCCAGAAACAATTGTGGGCGAAGCAATTTGTGGACAGTGGCCGGTGTCCAGAAACTATTGCGGGCGAAGCAATTAGTGGACAATGGCCGGTGTCCAGAAGCTATTGCGGGCCAAGCAATTAGTGGACAGTGGCCGGTGTCCAGAAACTATTGCGAGCGAGGCAATTAGTGGACAGTGGCCGGTGTCCAGAAACTATTGCGGGCGAAGCAATTTGTGGACAGTGGCCGGTGTCCAGAAACAATTGCGGGCGAAGCAATTAATGGACAGTGGCCAGCAATTGGTGGACAGTGGCCGGTGTCCAGAAACTATTGCAGGCGAAGCAATTTGTAGATAGTGGCCGGTGTCCAGAAACTATTGCGGGCTAAGCAATTTGTGGACAGTGGCCGGTGTCCAGAAACAATTGCGGGGGAAGCAATTAATGGACAGTGGCCAGCAATTGGTGGACAGTGGCCGGTGTCCAGAAACTATTGCGGGCGAATCAATTTGTAGATAGTGGCCGGTGTCCAGAAACTATTGCGGACGAAGCAATTTGTGGACAGTGCCCGGTGTCCAGAAACAATTGCGGGCGAAGCAATTAATGGACAGTGGCCAGCAATTGGTGGACAGTGGCCGGTGTCCAGAAACTATTGCGGGCGAAGCAATTTGTAAATAGTGGCCGGTGTCCAGAGACTATTGCGGGCGAAGCAATTTGTGGACAGTGGCCGGTGTCCAGAAACAATTGCGGGCGAAGCAATTAATGGACAGTGGCCAGCAATTGGTGGACAGTGGCCGGTGTCCACAAACTATTGCGGGCGAAGCAATTTGTGGACAGTGGCCGGTGTCCAGAAACAATTGCGGGCGAAGCAATTAATGGACAGTGGCCAGCAATTGGTGGACAGTGGCCGGTGTCCAGAAACTATTGCGGGCGAAGCAATTAGTGGACAGTGGCCGGTGTCCAGAAACTATTGCGGGCGAGGCAATTAGTGGACAGTGGCCGGTGTCCAGAAACAATTGCGGGCGAAGCAATTAATGGACAGTGGCCAGCAATTGGTGGACAGTGGCCGGTGTCCAGAAACTATTGCGGGCGAAGCAATTTGTAAATAGTGGCCTGTGTCCAGAGACTATTGCGGGCTAAGCAATTTGTGGATAGTGGCCGGTGTCCAGAAACAATTGCGGGGGAAGCAATTAATGGACAGTGGCCAGCAATTGGTGGACAGTGGCCGGTGTCCAGAAACTATTGCGGGCGAAGCAATTAGTGGACAGTGGCCGGTGTCCAGAAACTATTGCGGGCGAAGCAATTAGTGGACAGTGGCCGGTGTCCAGAAACAATTGCGGGCGAAGCAATTAATGGACAGTGGCCAGCAATTGGTGGACAGTGGCCGGTGTCCAGAAACTATTGCGGGCGAATCAATTTGTAGATAGTGGCCGGTGTCCAGAAACTATTGCGGACGAAGCAATTTGTGGACAGTGCCCGGTGTCCAGAAACAATTGCGGGCGAAGCAATTAATGGACAGTGGCCAGCAATTGGTGGACAGTGGCAGGTGTCCAGAAACTATTGCGGGCGAATCAATTTGTAGATAGTGGCCGGTGTCCAGAAACAATTGCGGGCGAAGCAATTAATGGACAGTGGCCAGCAATTGGTGGACAGTGGCCGGTGTCCAGAAACTATTGCGGGCGAAGCAATTTGTAAATAGTGGCCGGTGTCCAGAGACTATTGCGGGCTAAGCAATTTGTGGATAGTGGCCGGTGTCCAGAAACAATTGCGGGGGAAGCAATTAATGGACAGTGGCCAGCAATTGGTGGACAGTGGCCGGTGTCCAGAAACTATTGCGGGCGAAGCAATTAGTGGACAGTGGCCGGTGTCCAGAAACTATTGCGGGCGAGGCAATTAGTGGACAGTGGCCGGTGTCCAGAAACAATTGCGGGCGAAGCAATTAATGGACAGTGGCCAGCAATTGGTGGACAGTGGCCGGTGTCCAGAAACTATTGCGGGCGAATCAATTTGTAGATAGTGGCCGGTGTCCAGAAACAATTGCGGGCGAAGCAATTAATGGACAGTGGCCAGCAATTGGTGGACAGTGGCCGGTGTCCAGAAACTATTGCGGGCGAAGCAATTTGTAAATAGTGGCCGGTGTCCAGAGACTATTGCGGGCTAAGCAATTTGTGGATAGTGGCCGGTGTCCAGAAACAATTGCGGGGGAAGCAATTAATGGACAGTGGCCAGCAATTGGTGGACAGTGGCCGGTGTCCAGAAACAATTGCGGGCGAAGCAATTAATGGACAGTGGCCAGCAATTGGTGGACAGTGGCCGGTGTCCAGAAACTATTGCGGGCGAAGCAATTAGTGGACAGTGGCCGGTGTCCAGAAACAATTGCGGGCGAAGCAATTAATGGACAGTGGCCAGCAATTGGTGGACAGTGGCCGGTGTCCAGAAACTATTGCGGGCGAATCAATTTGTAGATAGTGGCCGGTGTCCAGAAACTATTGCGGGCCAAGCAATTAGTGGACAGTGGCCAGTGTCCAGAAACTATTGTTTGCGAAGCAATTTGTGGACAGTGGCCGGTGTCCAGAAACTATTGCGGGCGAGGCAATTTGTGGACAGTGGCCGGTGTCCAGAAACAATTGCGGGCGAAGCAATTAATGGACAGTGGCCAGCAATTGGTGGACAGTGGCCGGTGTCCAGAAACTATTGCGGGCGAAGCAATTTGTAAATAGTGGCCTGTGTCCAGAGACTATTGCGGGCTAAGCAATTTGTGGATAGTGGCCGGTGTCCAGAAACAATTGCGGGGGAAGCAATTAATGGACAGTGGCCAGCAATTGGTGGACAGTGGCCGGTGTCCAGAAACTATTGCGGGCGAAGCAATTAGTGGACAGTGGCCGGTGTCCAGAAACTATTGCGGGCGAGGCAATTAGTGGACAGTGGCCGGTGTCCAGAAACAATTGCGGGCGAAGCAATTAATGGACAGTGGCCAGCAATTGGTGGACAGTGGCCGGTGTCCAGAAACTATTGCGGGCGAATCAATTTGTAGATAGTGGCCGGTGTCCAGAAACTATTGCGGACGAAGCAATTTGTGGACAGTGCCCGGTGTCCAGAAACAATTGCGGGCGAAGCAATTAATGGACAGTGGCCAGCAATTGGTGGACAGTGGCAGGTGTCCAGAAACTATTGCGGGCGAATCAATTTGTAGATAGTGGCCGGTGTCCAGAAACAATTGCGGGCGAAGCAATTAATGGACAGTGGCCAGCAATTGGTGGACAGTGGCCGGTGTCCAGAAACTATTGCGGGCGAAGCAATTTGTAAATAGTGGCCGGTGTCCAGAGACTATTGCGGGCTAAGCAATTTGTGGATAGTGGCCGGTGTCCAGAAACAATTGCGGGGGAAGCAATTAATGGACAGTGGCCAGCAATTGGTGGACAGTGGCCGGTGTCCAGAAACAATTGCGGGCGAAGCAATTAATGGACAGTGGCCAGCAATTGGTGGACAGTGGCCGGTGTCCAGAAACTATTGCGGGCGAAGCAATTAGTGGACAGTGGCCGGTGTCCAGAAACTATTGCGGGCGAGGCAATTAGTGGACAGTGGCCGGTGTCCAGAAACAATTGCGGGCGAAGCAATTAATGGACAGTGGCCAGCAATTGGTGGACAGTGGCCGGTGTCCAGAAACTATTGCGGGCGAATCAATTTGTAGATAGTGGCCGGTGTCCAGAAACAATTGCGGGCGAAGCAATTAATGGACAGTGGCCAGCAATTGGTGGACAGTGGCCGGTGTCCAGAAACTATTGCGGGCGAAGCAATTTGTAAATAGTGGCCGGTGTCCAGAGACTATTGCGGGCTAAGCAATTTGTGGATAGTGGCCGGTGTCCAGAAACAATTGCGGGGGAAGCAATTAATGGACAGTGGCCAGCAATTGGTGGACAGTGGCCGGTGTCCAGAAACAATTGCGGGCGAAGCAATTAATGGACAGTGGCCAGCAATTGGTGGACAGTGGCCGGTGTCCAGAAACTATTGCGGGCGAAGCAATTAGTGGACAGTGGCCGGTGTCCAGAAACTATTGCGGGCGAGGCAATTAGTGGACAGTGGCCGGTGTCCAGAAACAATTGCGGGCGAAGCAATTAATGGACAGTGGCCAGCAATTGGTGGACAGTGGCCGGTGTCCAGAAACTATTGCGGGCGAATCAATTTGTAGATAGTGGCCGGTGTCCAGAAACTATTGCGGGCCAAGCAATTAGTGGACAGTGGCCAGTGTCCAGAAACTATTGTTTGCGAAGCAATTTGTGGACAGTGGCCGGTGTCCAGAAACTATTGCGGGCGAGGCAATTTGTGGACAGTGGCCGGTGTCCAGAAACAATTGCGGGCGAAGCAATTAATGGACAGTGGCCAGCAATTGGTGGACAGTGGCCGGTGTCCAGAAACTATTGCGGGCGAAGCAATTAGTGGACAGTGGCCAGTGTCCAGAAACTATTGCGGGCCAAGCAATTAGTGGACAGTGGCCAGTGTCCAGAAACTATTGTTTGCGAAGCAATTTGTGGACAGTGGCCGGTGTCCAGAAACTATTGCGGGCGAAGCAATTTGTGGACAGTGGCCAGTGTCCAGAAACTAGTGCGAGCGAAGCAATTAGTGGACAGTGGCCAGTGTCCAGAAACTATTGCAGGCCAAGCAATTTGTGGACAGTGGCCGGTGTCCAGAAACTATTGCGGGCGAAGCAATTTGTGGACAGTGGCCAGTGTCCAGAAACTAGTGCGAGCGAAGCAATTAGTGGACAGTGGCCAGTGTCCAGAAACTATTGCGGGCCAAGCAATTAGTGGACAGTGGCCAGTGTGCAGAAACTATTGTTTGCGAAGTAATTTGTGGACAGTGGCCAGTGTCCAGAAACAATTGTGGGCGAAGCAATTTGTGGATAGTGGCCGGTGTCCAGAAACGATTGCGGGCGAAGCAATTAGTGGACAATGGCCGGTGTCCAGAAGCTATTGCGGGCCAAGCAATTAGTGGACAGTGGCCGGTGTCCAGAAACAATTGCGGGCGAAGCAATTAATGGACAGTGGCCAGCAATTGGTGGACAGTGGCCGGTGTCCACAAACTATTGCGGGCGAAGCAATTTGTGGACAGTGCCCGGTGTCCAGAAACAATTGCGGGCGAAGCAATTAATGGACAGTGGCCAGCAATTGGTGGACAGTGGCCGGTGTCCAGAAACTATTGCGGGCGAAGCAATTTGTAGATAGTGGCCGGTGTCCAGAGACTATGGCGGGCGAAGCAATTTGTGGACAGTGGCCGGTGTCCAGAAACAATTGCGGGCGAAGCAATTCATGGACAGTGGCCAGTAATTGGTGGACAGTGGCCGGTGTCCAGAAGCTATTGCGGGCCAAGCAATTAGTGGACAGTGGCCGGTGTCCAGAAACTATTGCGGGCGAGGCAATTAGTGGACAGTGGCCGGTGTCCAGAAACTATTGCGGGCGAAGCAATTTGTGGACAGTGGCCGGTGTCCAGAAACAATTGCGGGCGAAGCAATTTGTGGACAGTGGCCGGTGTCCACAAACTATTGCGGGCGAAGCAATTTGTGGACAGTGGCCATTGTCCAGAAACAATTGTGGGCGAAGCAATTTGTGGACAGTGGCCGGTGTCCAGAAACTATTGCGGGCGAAGCAATTAGTGGACAATGGCCGGTGTCCAGAAGCTATTGCGGGCCAAGCAATTAGTGGACAGTGGCCGGTGTCCAGAAACTATTGCGAGCGAGGCAATTAGTGGACAGTGGCCGGTGTCCAGAAACTATTGCGGGCGAAGCAATTTGTGGACAGTGGCCGGTGTCCAGAAACAATTGCGGGCGAAGCAATTAATGGACAGTGGCCAGCAATTGGTGGACAGTGGCCGGTGTCCAGAAACTATTGCGGGCGAAGCAATTTGTAGATAGTGGCCGGTGTCCAGAAACTATTGCGGGCTAAGCAATTTGTGGACAGTGGCCGGTGTCCAGAAACAATTGCGGGGGAAGCAATTAATGGACAGTGGCCAGCAATTGGTGGACAGTGGCCGGTGTCCAGAAACTATTGCGGGCGAAGCAATTTGTGGATAGTGGCCGGTGTCCAGAAACAATTGCGGGCGAAGCAATTTGTGGACAGTGCCCGGTGTCCAGAAACAATTGCGGGCGAAGCAATTAATGGACAGTGGCCAGCAATTGGTGGACAGTGGCCGGTGTCCAGAAACTATTGCGGGCGAAGCAATTTGTAAATAGTGGCCGGTGTCCAGAGACTATTGCGGGCGAAGCAATTTGTGGACAGTGGCCGGTGTCCAGAAACAATTGCGGGCGAAGCAATTAATGGACAGTGGCCAGCAATTGGTGGACAGTGGCCGGTGTCCACAAACTATTGCGGGCGAAGCAATTTGTGGACAGTGGCCGGTGTCCAGAAACAATTGCGGGCGAAGCAATTAATGGACAGTGGCCAGCAATTGGTGGACAGTGGCCGGTGTCCAGAAACTATTGCGGGCGAAGCAATTAGTGGACAGTGGCCGGTGTCCAGAAACTATTGCGGGCGAGGCAATTAGTGGACAGTGGCCGGTGTCCAGAAACAATTGCGGGCGAAGCAATTAATGGACAGTGGCCAGCAATTGGTGGACAGTGGCCGGTGTCCAGAAACTATTGCGGGCGAAGCAATTTGTAAATAGTGGCCTGTGTCCAGAGACTATTGCGGGCTAAGCAATTTGTGGATAGTGGCCGGTGTCCAGAAACAATTGCGGGGGAAGCAATTAATGGACAGTGGCCAGCAATTGGTGGACAGTGGCCGGTGTCCAGAAACTATTGCGGGCGAAGCAATTAGTGGACAGTGGCCGGTGTCCAGAAACTATTGCGGGCGAGGCAATTAGTGGACAGTGGCCGGTGTCCAGAAACAATTGCGGGCGAAGCAATTAATGGACAGTGGCCAGCAATTGGTGGACAGTGGCCGGTGTCCAGAAACTATTGCGGGCGAATCAATTTGTAGATAGTGGCCGGTGTCCAGAAACTATTGCGGACGAAGCAATTTGTGGACAGTGCCCGGTGTCCAGAAACAATTGCGGGCGAAGCAATTAATGGACAGTGGCCAGCAATTGGTGGACAGTGGCAGGTGTCCAGAAACTATTGCGGGCGAATCAATTTGTAGATAGTGGCCGGTGTCCAGAAACAATTGCGGGCGAAGCAATTAATGGACAGTGGCCAGCAATTGGTGGACAGTGGCCGGTGTCCAGAAACTATTGCGGGCGAAGCAATTTGTAAATAGTGGCCGGTGTCCAGAGACTATTGCGGGCTAAGCAATTTGTGGATAGTGGCCGGTGTCCAGAAACAATTGCGGGGGAAGCAATTAATGGACAGTGGCCAGCAATTGGTGGACAGTGGCCGGTGTCCAGAAACTATTGCGGGCGAAGCAATTAGTGGACAGTGGCCGGTGTCCAGAAACTATTGCGGGCGAGGCAATTAGTGGACAGTGGCCGGTGTCCAGAAACAATTGCGGGCGAAGCAATTAATGGACAGTGGCCAGCAATTGGTGGACAGTGGCCGGTGTCCAGAAACTATTGCGGGCGAATCAATTTGTAGATAGTGGCCGGTGTCCAGAAACAATTGCGGGCGAAGCAATTAATGGACAGTGGCCAGCAATTGGTGGACAGTGGCCGGTGTCCAGAAACTATTGCGGGCGAAGCAATTTGTAAATAGTGGCCGGTGTCCAGAGACTATTGCGGGCTAAGCAATTTGTGGATAGTGGCCGGTGTCCAGAAACAATTGCGGGGGAAGCAATTAATGGACAGTGGCCAGCAATTGGTGGACAGTGGCCGGTGTCCAGAAACTATTGCGGGCGAAGCAATTAGTGGACAGTGGCCGGTGTCCAGAAACTATTGCGGGCGAGGCAATTAGTGGACAGTGGCCGGTGTCCAGAAACAATTGCGGGCGAAGCAATTAATGGACAGTGGCCAGCAATTGGTGGACAGTGGCCGGTGTCCAGAAACTATTGCGGGCGAAGCAATTTGTAAATAGTGGCCGGTGTCCAGAGACTATTGCGGACGAAGCAATTTGTGGACAGTGGCCGGTGTCCAGAAACTATTGCGGGCGAGGCAATTAGTGGACAGTGGCCGGTGTCCAGAAACTATTGCGGACGAAGCAATTTGTGGACAGTGGCCGGTGTCCAGAAAAAATTGCGGGCGAAGCAATTTGTGGACAGTGGCCAGTGTCCAGAAACTAGTGCGAGCGAAGCAATTAGTGGCCAGTGTCCAGAAACTATTGTTTGCGAAGCAATTTGTGGACAGTGGCCGGTGTCCAGAAACTATTGCGGGCGAAGCAATTAGTGGACAGTGGCCAGCAATTGGTGGACAGTGGCCGGTGTCCACAAACTATTGCGGGCGAAGCAATTTGTGGACAGTGGCCGGTGTCCAGAAACAATTGCGGGCGAAGCAATTAATGGACAGTGGCCAGCAATTGGTGGACAGTGGCCGGTGTCCAGAAACTATTGCGGGCGAAGCAATTAGTGGACAGTGGCCGGTGTCCAGAAACTATTGCGGGCGAGGCAATTAGTGGACAGTGGCCGGTGTCCAGAAACAATTGCGGGCGAAGCAATTAATGGACAGTGGCCAGCAATTGGTGGACAGTGGCCGGTGTCCAGAAACTATTGCGGGCGAAGCAATTTGTGGACAGTGGCCGGTGTCCAGAAACAATTGCGGGCGAAGCAATTAATGGACAGTGGCCAGCAATTAGTGGACAGTGGCCAGTGTCCAGAAACTATTGCGGGCCAAGCAATTAGTGGACAGTGGCCAGTGTCCAGAAACTATTGCAGGCGAAGCAATTTGTGGACAGTGGCCGGTGTCCAGAAACTATTGCGGGCGAAGCAATTAGTGGACAGTGGCCGGTGTCCAGAAACAATTGCGGGCGAAGCAATTAATGGACAGTGGCCAGCAATTGGTGGACAGTGGCCGGTGTCCACAAACTATTGCGGGCGAAGCAATTTGTGGACAGTGGCCGGTGTCCAGAAACAATTGCTTGCGAAGCAATTAATGGACAGTGGCCAGCAATTGGTGGACAGTGGCCGGTGTCCAGAAACTATTGCGGGCGAAGCAATTTGTAATTAGTGGCCGGTGTCCAGAGACTATTGCGGGCGAAGCAATTTGTGGACAGTGGCCGGTGTCCAGAAACAATTGCGGGCGAAGCAATTAATGGACAGTGGCCAGCAATTGGTGGACAGTGGCCGGTGTCCAGAAACTATTGCGGGCGAAGCAATTTGTAGATAGTGGCCGGTGTCCAGAGACTATTGCGGGCGAAGCAATTTGTGGACAGTGGCCGGTATCCAGAAACTATTGCGGGCGAAGCAATTAATGGACAGTGGCCAGCAATTGGTGGACAGTGGCCGGTGTCCAGAAACTATTGCGGGCGAAGCAATTTGTGGACAGTGGCCGGTATCCAGAAACTATTGCGGGCGAAGCAATTTGTGGACAGTGGCCGGTATCCAGAAACTATTGCGGGCGAGGCAATTTGTGGACAGTGGCCAGTGTCCAGAAACTATTGTGGGCGAAGCAATTTCTGGACAGTGGCCAGTGTCCAGAAACAATTGCGGGCGAAGCAATTAATGGACAGTGGCCAGTGTCCAGAAACTATTGTTTGCGAATCAATTTGTGAACAGTGGCCGGTATCCAGAAACTATTGCAGGCGAGGCAATTTGTGGACAGTGGCCGGTATCCAGAAACTATTGCGGGCGAAGCAATTTGTGGACAGTGGCCGGTGTCCAGAAACTATTGCGGGCGAAGCAATTTGTAGATAGTGGCCGGTGTCCAGAAACTATTGCGGGCTAAGCAATTTGTGGGCAGTGGCCGGTGTCCAGAAACAATTGCGGGCGAAGCAATTAATGGACAGTGGACAGTGGCCATTGTCCAGAAACTATTGCGGGCGAGGCAATTAGTGGGCAGTGGCCGGTGTCCAGGAACTATTGTGGGCGAAGCAATTTGTGGACAGTGGCCGGTGTCCAGAAACAATTGCGGGCGAGGCAATTAGTGGACAGTGGCCGGTGTCCAGAAACTATTGTGGGCGAAGCAATTTGTGGACAGTGGCCGGTGTCCAGAAACTATTGCGGTCGTGGCAATTAGTGGACAGTGGCCGGTGTCCAGAAACTATTGCGGGCGAGGCAATTAGTGGACAGTGGCCGGTGTCCAGAAACTATTGCGGGCGAAGCAATTTGTGGACAGTGGCCAGTGTCCAGAAACTATTGCAGGCGAAGCAATTTGTGGACAGTGGCCGGTGTCCAGAAACTATTGCGGGCGAAGCAATTTGTGGACAGTGGCCAGTGTCCAGAAACTAGTGCGAGCGAAGCAATTAGTGGACAGTGGCCAGTGTCCAGAAACTATTGCGGGCCAAGCAATTAGTGGACAGTGGCCAGTGTCCAGAAACTATTGTTTGCGAAGCAATTTGTGGACAGTGGCCGGTGTCCAGAAACTATTGCGGGCGAAGCAATTAGTGGACAGTGGCCGGTGTCCAGAAACAATTGCGGGCGAAGCAATTAATGGACAGTGGCCAGCAATTGGTGGACAGTGGCCGGTGTAAACAAACTATTGCGGGCGAAGCAATTTGTGGACAGTGGCCGGTGTCCAGAAACTATTGCGGGCGAGGCAATTAGTGGACAGTGGCCGGTGTCCAGAAACTATTGCGGCCGAACCAATTTGTGGACAGTGGCCGGTGTCCAGAAACTATTGTGGGCGAAGCAATTAGTGGACAGTGGCCGGTGTCCAGAAACTATTGCGGGCGAAGCAATTAGTGGACAGTGGCCGGTGTCCAGAAACTATTGCGGGCGAAGCAATTAGTGGACAATGGCCGGTGTCCAGAAGCTATTGCGGGCGAAGCAATTAGTGGCCAGTGGCCGGTGTTCAGAAACTACTGCGGGCGAAGCTATTAGTGGACAGTGGCCACTGAAACTATTGTGGACGATGTCACGCTAGCGAGTTGGTCAATCCCCATTGCCACTCTATCGCTTAATGTTAAGCCTTTCAGATTTGAGGAGATTTCTGCCAGCAATGTTGTTTATTCGCTCTTCAATGGAGATTTATTTCACAATCATCGCTCGAAATTATTTCGCTTAATTTTACTTCATCGTTCCACAATCACCATCATACAGCAGCCCATCCAACAAGAGCCAGAATAATCTACACTGAGTTTAATGAATCACAGGCACCGATTAAATGTCAACCCAGATCTCAAATTAGTTCCACAATGTATGTCATTTAACCCTTCGCACACTGGCCCAGCTGCCAAACGACCCACCACCCCTTTAAACGACCGCAACAACTGTCGGGTGAAACAGGAAAAATTAATTTATTGTGTGGATTTCCCATAAATACCACAATATGTCACTTACAAACCAACAAGTTACTTCCAAATGATTGACCTCACAATTCGCCCCTTCGGCCCGCCCCCCACCTTCAGCTCCAGCACGAAGTAACTCATCAGCGTAGTGCAACAATTCTAGATGCTGCGGTCATTAAAACTCATGCCAACATTAACCAAGGGGTCTGTCGCACGTTCGTTTCCACATTTTGCAACAGCAGCATGGAAAAGGGCCACACTGAGTAGGTTTCTTCAAAATGTTGCACCGCTACCCGTCCAACGACCGGCCAGGACGAGACGAAGTGAAATCAAAATTATTGCCAACACTTCCTCTGCCGTCGCCGTGACCAACGCTGCTGGGGGCGCTGCCGCCATCGCCGTCGCCAGCATCGAGTCATTTTCGCCGGACTGCCACACAGCCCATCCATTGCCAAGTTCAGAGTGTCTCTCTGATTGGGTGCTGGGAAAGTTTACGAGTAGTCCGGCCGTAAACCCCAAAAACTGCAGTGGAGACTGGTGGAGGACTACTTTTAGTGCTTCGGCTGGCTCGGTGACTGCTGCTGCTACACTGGTTTGCAACTTATGGTCTCCACAGGGCATACCGCACAAATTGCCAACCAAATCTGACCGCAATTCGGGTTGGAACGGGCTGCTGCGGCAGTGGGTGGTGCTTTTATTTTCCTCTGCGTTCGTTCGTGTGTCGCTGAAAACCAACATCCCGTAGGTCCGGTCCGGCTACTGGCCGTAGTAGTCAATTGGTGGTTTAACAGGATTTCCCATTTAAATGTTTGGTCTGGCCAAGATCTAGGACTTAAAGTGGACACATTTTTTTTTGTTTTTTTGTTTTTCACTTCCGAGCGTTGATTCGATTATAATTCGATTCAATAATTTACTGCCATACGCTGGCCATTTAAGGGGAAATCGACGGATAACTGATGGGGCTATCGTTACACTGCGCCGTCACACATCAGGCTGGCGGGGGATAAACGGAACGACGTGGCGTGAATCAGTGATGAGATTAATGCCAGAAGTTTACGCTATGAACTCAGAATTTGCATCTTTGGAACGCTGCCATGAGCTGGCTTCTATTTAAAAATGCTATCAAAGTTACTGCTCAAAATACGAACATATAATGCAATAAATTTAAACGATCGTTGGCTGTATTGGAAAGAGTTAAGCTTCCGATTAATCCCCCTGGAAACAGAATGATGCGTTAGAGTTACCGCCATCTAGTCTTTTGCCCCTTAGTCTGTTGACGAATTTGGTGGATATTCACCTAATTTTTGACGGTTATTCACGAATTTTTGACAGTTATTTACACATGTCATCGATATAGAGATTAGATACCGGATAGAACTATCCAACCCTCTGAACTCTAACCAGTTTGCATACAGAAAAGGCAAACAAAAAGATAGAAAGTGCACTCGGCTCCAAAGAGATTGCCGTTCCTCGATATCGCTGGAGCTTTCGACAACACCGGCTATAATTCGATAGCAAGGTATAGAAGAATCGACCAACCGATGGATTAGAGCCATGTTGGTAAGTCATTCAATCACCTCCTCTTCTGGAGGAGTGTCGGTTTCTGTAACTGCGGCAAAAAGATGCCTCCAGCGAGGGGTCTTATCACCAATGCTATAGTCTTTAGTTATCAATAAATTATTAGCAGATCTTCATAGATCTGGTTACTTCACTATATGTTATGCTGATGACCTGGCGATTATTTTTAGAGGAATGCACGAAACTGCAGTCAGATGTTATGCATAGGGCACTAATACAAGTTGTGGAATGGTGTAAAACAGAAGGATTATCTATCAATCCCTGTAAGACCGTTCTAGTTCCCTTCTCAAGGAGGATACGAGTCAACATTGGACCCATAATAATCAACTACACAACACTAAGATATTCCAGCAAGGTCAAATATCTGGGAGTAGTCCTAGATAAACGGCTTAACTGAAACGCACATATTAAGTTCGACATAGAGCGTGCTACCAGAGCACTGTGGGCCAGTAGACCTCTATGCGGTAGGACTTGGGGTGTGTCTCCCAAAATCTTTCATTGGATGTACACAATGATGGCGAGACCCATTATTACATACGCAGTCATTGTTTGGTGGCCTAAAACACTCCAACTAACGACGGCAAATAAGTTGCAGACGACAAGCAATGTCTTGGAATAATAGGTGCCATGCGCACGTGCCCCACAACAGCTCTAGAAGCTATAGTCGGGCTTACTCCCATACCATTATCTTGATTAGGAAGACAGCTGCTAGATATGCCACCAAACTGCAGCTTGAGTATAATTATAAACCAGGTAACTTATCAGGTCACCTCTGCACACTCAACTCGATCCCCAATAAAGACATGTTTTGGACAATGCCTGATATAATGGTCAGGCAACACTGTTTCGGAAGGCGTTTCGAAGATGAAATATTGGACAGCGCAAGCTGGTCCAATGGTGTTCCAGCACAAGACCCTAGAAGTCTGGTATGGTACACAGACGAATCAAACATGGAATCCGGCGTGGGAACAGGTGTCTTTGGACCCAACGCAAGGATTTCCATACCAATGGGGACGTATTCTACACTGTTTCAAGCGGAAATCCACGCCATCGAGATCTGCGCTAGACAAAACCTCCACTCCCTCCAAGGCATTAAGGACGCTAATACACTGATATTTTCAGCCAGTCAAGCAGCACTAAAGGCACTCTCGTCTAACCTTTTGGACTCCAAAACAGTCAAATGTTGCTATGAAGCTCTACAATCTCTTGCTTGACTGGGTCCCTGGACACAGGGGGAATAAAGACAACGAATCCGCGGATGAGCTCGCGAGGGCTGGCTCGGAATCTGCATTCATCGGTCCTGAACCGTAGTGTAATGTGAATTGGACATTCGCCACACCTCTGATTAACGAATGAGAAAAGATAAGGTCTGTCGGCTTTGCCGCGAAGAGGATGAAACTTCTGAGCACATTTTGTGCGAATGTCCGGCAATAGTATTGTTAAGGATACGTATATTCAACAGGGAGGTGCTCCCTTCAGTGGTTTTAAAAAATTCCAAATGATTTGCGTTTTATTTGAAATTTCTTTTTATTTCACATCTGCAGCTTGGAGAGGAAGACTATCAGCTGTTCGGAAGAGCTCACACGTAATATCGCGCACTGTGTTGGTGAAAACATTATAAAGAACGATGTCAAACAAATTTTAGGGGAAAGGGAGGTAGAATTCTCTATACTCCATTATTTCTGATTTCGACTCATATTCGACAAGCTTGACTGCCTCAGTTCTCTCGGAACTCTGAGTGTTCCGTGGGCGTACTCTATTGCATTGAGCCACTGGTTCGGAGTCGAAGACACTTCGGGCTGGAGCAGTGTTGTCCATGCGCTGTGCATGGAATAGGCATCTTAGGCGTTAAATCCGCAGACGCCTGACTAGGCTCATGTCTAGCCCGTAAAGTCCATGGTTGAATCTTCTTCTCCAAAAACCATCAACTACTTCTTAATCTGCTCTTGAGATTGTCCAGGCTTCTGCGTCATAGAGCAGAATAGGGATGATCAGGGTCTTATATAATATTAGTTTTGTCCTTGGGGAGAGGGCTCTACTACTCAATTGCCAAAAAGAATGAATTCAGAATATTTTATTTATACATTACAAAGTAATTGAGCATCTAAGCATTTTTAAAGTGTTTTAAATATAAACATGTAAACATGTCATCCGTACTTGCAAAAATCGAAATTACACTGTATTTAGATGAAATGAACATTGATCTATGCGGCACTATAGGCAACAGTTCCGACAGTGGACATACTTCCAAGAACTATACAGGTCCGGAACGACCAAACTCTAGTCTATAGCTGCCTGCGCTACCTCATATGCATAGGCCTGGGCGTATATGTTAGCATACTAGTCGTATGTCTTTTCCTTGCTTTGGTAATGCTAACCCACAATATGTGGATCAACGTAGTCAAATCTCAGATCCATGGCAATTATACATCTGCATCAGAAAAGCAGTTTCTAAATGTTAAATTTTAAACATGGCAGCGCTCCTCGTAGTGACATGAGATTTGAGTCTCTGCATGTTGTTACTGAGTTCTTCATAATTCACGATATACATAACGGAGCTATGGACGAAGAATGACATCAATTCCTTTCTGGAATGAGGAGATTAACATGGAACCCGTGACTTCTCATTTAATAGCTCACATCCCGCGCGATGCAATCAATTTAATGAAACAAACTTCATTTCCTACGAGTTTCCATTCGCACCACTAACAACAAACCTGTTCACCCTATTAATTACCTCAATGACTGCACATCGGCGACACATTTATTCCCTACGCCCTCGCACTGACTGTCTGCATCGCGTGGTCAAAGTTAATGAAATCTGCATTCCACTTGTCAGAGTAACTTGCATATTTTTCTGAATTCAAGAATTTTTCAATTGAAAACGTTGACGCCTGTATTAAATACATTTTTGACAAACCGCAGCTTTTATTCACAGGAAAATTGAAAAAAACCAAGCGTTCATCGGCAACATTCTTCGAACTCTACAAAAGACAGCAATTAAATTATCATCGTAATTGTGCATGGATATTCAGGAACTGTATCACATTGTGTAGGGACGCAGAGTTTCCTGTAAACGCTCCAAGTTAAAGAACATAATCAGTGGGAAATAGTTCAGCATGTTCACAGAATGCATTGAACAAAATGAAAATAAGTTAAAATGAATTGTCATTCAGAAATGCATATGTTGCCCTCGATTATTTATGCAACAGAAGTCATTTAAATTCACCGTAAAATAAAGAAAATGAACAAAATGATGCGTATTAAACAAAAAGAAAAATTTAACTCACAACTGTATGCATGTGCATTCATAATCTGAATAAATAAATAAAAGATATAAGTTAAAAAGTTAATGCTAATTAATTTGTTAATTTCCCCAAAATTATGGAAGTTCATCAGCGACTGGGTTTTTAACTGAGAACTACATTCTAAAATCGCATGTCGATGCTTTACCGAGGATCAAGGATGTACAAATTATAGATGTCAGAGAGGTCGAAATAACTTCAATCCAATGTTTCAAAAAAGTGTGCTAATGTTAACTGACAACTCACACCCGAGGACTGAACGTCAATCGGAGCAGAACGGAACTAGTACTCTTTCCCAGAAAGAGGAACATTCCTGAGCTCATATCTACTATTATTAATGGAGTTGAACTCAGACTCTCAAAGACGGCTAAATGGCGTTATACTCGATTTCAAACTCATTTGGAGGGACAATATAGGCGACAGTGTGAATAAGGCATATGTGGCGTTCTACACGTGAAACGGGCCTTCGGAAAATCGTAGGATCTCAAACTACTGGTGGTATATTGGCTATACACCACGATAGTAAGACTCATCTTGACTTACTATTTTTTAGTATGGTGGGAAGTATTGCAGGGAAAGTATATTCTCACACAGCTAACCAGAATCCAAATATAGGCCTGCCTAGGCTTACAGGTTGCCGATTCTCTTCCACCCTCCTCACGACCTATTATGTAGCAACAGTGCAGCCTGATGGGCCCTAAGGCTCAGAGAAGCGGGTTTCTGGAGGGAAAGATCATACGGTCGTCTTTCAAGCGGAAGTGGCTGCAATACATGGAACAGCATTGGCGCCCAAAAGTTCAGAACAGTACACAGCTCCATAAGTAAAAAGCTAGAGGACGAGGCTATAAATAAAGTCGTAGCTCGATGGCTTAACATGAGTATTGGATCAACGGCTGGGGCTCTACGGCTGAAGTTGAGCAAAAAGATTTCAACATCATTTCTGTTTTAATCGCTAGGACGTACGCATGCTTATAAGAGTCCTTACCGAACACAGTACAGGACCGGAAGCCGAACTGTTAAGTGCCGTTTACTGCTGTACAAAATGGCTAAAGACTGTTCACACAACACGCTGGACAAGATATTTTAGGGGACGTTCATCAGGGATGATTGTGGCCCGTGCTGTTGTGGGTATGTGCGTCGTCTCCTATGCGCTTGGACCTACCTGTCAAGGTTCGATTCCTGGTACGACAAGAAATACTTATTACTGCCCCACCTCTTTCGAGTCACTGACAATGCTCAAAGAGTATAACCGTCTAGGAAAAAGTGAGAACTTGGCCGTTCGGAGTCGGCATAAAACCCTTCCACTCATGATAGAACAATAGCACACACAACGCTGAGAAGCTAGGCCCATATTATATATTTATATTGATCACGGATATACCTCTGGAATTGTTGCAAGAAGTAAGATCGCCTTCTTTTGTGAATGGGCCATATCCCCGGGATATTAAAGAGGTAGCTCCCTTCTCTCAGCATTTACAAGGCTCTTAACACAAATCTTTTACCATAAATTGACAGTTTGGAGACCAGCAATCGTCTAAGTGCTTTTCAAAAAGGTTTTCGTTCAGCATTCTCGACAGTTGATCAAATGTTTGCATCGGCAACGATTGCTAGAAGATTTAGAGAGAGGATCAGAAACCTATATGCCTTCTTTGTGCATTTTGCACATGTAGATATTCACCCGACCAATAACGCATATTTTGCTTATTATCGAACCCATTGAGCCAAAAATGAGCTTCGTCAATGAAGAGGGTTTTGCGATGAAATTCATCATCTTACCGCATCTTCTCCAGAACCCAATCGGAGAACGTACGTCGCGTCAAATGGTCCATCGGCTTCAATTCTTAAGTCAGCTTGATCTTGTATGCGTGTAGACCAAGACCCTTACGCAAAATACGCCAGAATATGGTCTGAGCGATGCCTAATTATTGAGAACTCCGTGGAATTGACTGATTTGAATCGTTTAACGCTCTTAAATTTTGCGATCACCGACTTCGAATTTGTATTATTTGTAGACTTGAACCATGATGAAAATTGTTGAGTTTACTGAATAAATTGATAGTGATAGTTTGATGATTAGTGAAAGAGTGCGTTCACAAATTAAATTCAAAGTTGTCAAGTTACTATCGGAAAACCCTTTATAATGAATAACAGAGAAAAGAAAGAGCCACACTTCATTATGTCAAACATGAAATTGCTTGTATGAATGAATATGCAAATGGTGTAGTGAAAGTGAACGACTTAAGCCAAATGTATGATTTCTAACCTAGGTTGTGATTGTGAAAAAGTAGCAACTCAATCGCAATTGCAGTTTAAATCACAGTCGTTCGCAGACTGCTATCACTGTGAAAAAATCGTACTTAGTAATTTTTCGCTCAACTCTATCACATACTCTTCAGCTGCAAATAAACAAATCGGAAAGCTACTGCAACATGCGGCACTTAAAAAAACTGGTCTTTGGAGGGCGAGTCGATCGATTTTGAAGGCATTTAACAACCTGGACTTACTTTGAAATCGAATCTTGACATGAAAGCACATAACCAAAAGTGTTCAATGTCACTGTGAATACATGATCCTGCTACACAAACCAAGTATTTGGCTATAAATACTTTGAAGAGTGAGAGACGGTCCAACGGGTTTTCTAAACATATCTTTAAGCTCCCGCCAACAACTCCTGATATGGCATCTACGTTGAATGCGGTCGTAATCAGATCCACCCGTAAAATGTGAAAGCAAATGCCGACAATATGATTAAAGTAATGCTCAGGCTCAGACCCTCCATTCGTGTCTGGTCTGATATGTAAGTAAACATGCCAAAGATCTGTGTCTTTCCACACAATTCGCAAACTCTGCACGCTTTGAAACTGAAGTTTCGTCAAGTTATGGCACATACTGAGTCCAAATGTGTGGTAAGTAACCGAAAAATGCCAGAAAATTGTCAGAATCGAGACCTGAAAGAGCTCCCGTAAAGAACATTTAATTGATGCTGCATTTCATTCATAATGAGACCTTAATTCAAACAAATCTACATGATAAATGTAGTTTATTCAAGCGGAAGAACAAAATGGATGGCTACTTATTTATGAACGAACTTTGAATTTCACAGCACTGCTGAACTATCAACATAAAGCTGCCGTTGCGGTGACATTTGATAAGTAATAAGTAAGAGCTTATTAAATACGATGTCTGCCCATCTTTCCTTGCATCATATTAATACAACCATACAAAGCACTCATCAGATTCTGTCACCCACGTCGACTTAACAAAATGGCGGAAAGAAATAAATCTCGTGAACACTTCCTCCTTCCTCCTACCTGCTTCACATTCGCGTCGCATCTCTGAAATTAGATCCGTTGCACGCCAGACATTTGAATCGAATTTCCTTTCTGAAACTCCATTTCCTCCGTTTCCACCGATTGCCACAGCCCATCTCAAGACTCCACAGTGTTTTGCGGTTGCTGTTGTCGGGCTGTTCTTTCCCCTTTGAAACTGGCAATTAACGAAGTGCTTCAGGTTTGCATTCGCATGGTCTGTTGTTGACTTTCACTTCTAGCGATGAGGATTCCATGCAGTGAGGGCCATGGAATCGCTAAGTCGTGAAACGCACACATTCCATTTTGTTGTCTATTGCGTCCAAAACATTCAATTATTTGTAGTTTCAACTTCGTGTTCGGTTCACCACACGTTCCAAATCATCGACCCTGTATGCATGTCGCATTGTTGGTCAAAGCGCCATGTCAAGTGCAAATTATACTCGCTCGCCGAGAGTACCACAATGTTTATAATTTCTCAAACAGCAATTTCGAATGTCAAACAATAAATTCAATTTGTTTCAATTGAATAAACCTCAGCCTAAATCAAGTAATTTCGATGGGAAACAAAGCTTTTCAATTAAAAATTGTTAATTGTTTACTGATCCATAAAGTATGCAGTATATGGGTGTGTATATAATGGAGTAGCATAATGGCCACCTCCGGCAACATTTTAAATTAACTGAGACTACATTTCACTGAAACAATACCCGTGTTGTCGTCGTGTTGGCCTTTTACCTCTATTTTCCAAAATGCACCGAACTATTTCCTCGAAAAAGTACTTGCATCTTTAAGCCGCGGTGTTTTTATTTTAGAGGTATAGAACTTTGAAATGGAATAAAACAAAGATGATTTTTTAAAATTATCATCAAATTTGCTTTATTCGAGAGATAATTTTCTGGCATTATAATTTAAATATGATTTCTGGCATATGACCGCCATGGCTGGCTCGGACGTAGACTAATCTGGAGGTCCAATTTTTGATGACTTTTTCCAACATTTCTGGTCGTATATCGGCAATAACGCGGCGAATGTTGTCCTCCAAGTGGTCAATCGTTTCGGGCTTATCGGAGTGGACTAGCGACTTCACATATCCCCACAGAAAACAGTCAAGCGTCGTTAAATCGCACGATCTTGGAGGCCAATTCACGGGCTCGTAACGTGAAACTAGCAAGGCGACGCGTACTTTAATGATTTGTAGAAACTTAGCGGGCAAATCCTGGGGTTGCAGTCCAATCATCTTAAGATGGATGTATATAGGTATCGTCAGACCAACAATCGCATACGGTGATATAGCATGGTCCAACAAAACCAACCTGATCAGCGCCAGAGAAACACTCAACAAAGTTCAAAGGTTGGCCTTGGCATGCCTCTGTATTACAATTGCCATGAAAACTTGCCCAACTGCCGCCATGGAGGTGCTACTGGTGCTGACTCCACTGCATCTGGTGGTCGCAGAATAAACAATCATAATAATGGCAAAACAAGGGATAGGAAAAGACAAGTGCATTACATCGAGACAATTCGATACAATAGTCAAAAAGGTACCACTCCTGGCCATTCCGAAGCTCAGCACCAAAAATGACTGGAGCAATGAAACCATAGTCCACAGACTGAGCAGCAATGCGGTAAAATGGTATACGGATGGATCAAGAACTGATGAAGGAACAGGGGCAGGAGTATTTGCACCCCGGACAAAATACTACTATCCTTCAAGCCGAAGTCTATGCCATAGACAGATGCGCTCAGATCAATCTTGACAGGAACTATACAAACTGTGACATAGCAATAATGTTGTACAGTCGTGCCGACACGGCACTATTCTCCTATATCATTAAACCCAGGCTAGTGTGGGAATGTCTACATTAGCTCAAGAAGCTGAGTAAGAGTAACAGAGTAAGACTCTGCTGGATACCTGGCCATACAGGAATAGAAGGCAATGAAATGGCCGACTCCCTGGCTAGAAAAGGATTATCGGAACATTTTATACCTAACCATTCTGCGCTACATGAGATCACGTCCTCAGGGAAGAGTTCAGGGAACTAGAAAGATGGAACCGGGCAGATACATGGAACAACGCTTATGGTATGAAGCAGGCCAAGAAACTTTTGGGTCAACATAACCGCAAGAGCTTTCAAGCATGTATCAGAATGAGCAAAAACAACCTGCTTCCTAACAGGGCACTGTAAACTCAGGGAGCACCTAAGAAAACTAGGAGAAGGTGTCTGCAGATTCTGTGGAGAATCTAATGAAATTCCAGAACAGATACTGGGATTTTGTTCGGCGCTAGCCCACAAAAGACAAAGATACCTGGGCAAATACCTAATATCAGAGTTAGAATTGAAGTCACTAGAAACAGCTCTGTTTCTCAGATTCCTAAAGGAAACTGGCTTAGAGAGAATACTCTACGATAAATCTTTTCAATCTCCACGCAATAGGAGCAAATAACCCTCAATACTCTGAAAGATATTCTGAAAAGAGCTGCAAGGGAGGGGAGCTCATAAGAAGGTAAAGGTATGCATACGGGACAAGACAATAGATCTCAAGGTCGGGGTCGAATTTACCCTCAACAATAATAATAATATACGTGAAACTATGCGGTTACCAAACGTCCTCCTTCCCTCAATAAATCAGTTGTGGCACAAGCTGCTGAAACCACAGCTCCTGCACATCATGGTTGTCCAATTGAACGAAAAAGTCAGTAATCATGGGTCTATAGCGGTTACCAGGATTTCCAAACATCTGTAATAGAAGGAGGTCCAAATGTTGCAGCAAATTAATTATCTCTTATGAAAACGTTGGCAATCCTGATGAATTCAAACTCACAAAATGGTTCCAGGAAAACAAAAATTTGGAATGAGTTTCAGGCAGACTTCAGATATTGTTTACGAATCTACAAAAACATCGCTATCTAAATAGAGGCAAGCAATAATATGCTTTCTTCATCGACCTTCGGGCCGCATATGATACGATCTATAGCTGGATGGCACAGTTGGTTGAGTGCCTGCCTTTGGTTTGATTGGTCCTCGGTTTGAATCCCAGTGAAAGCAAAGCGGCTGTACCCGGTTTTCAAATCTGGCTCAGTCACCATCTACCGTTGGGATCAAGTTATAGGCACTATCACTGGAGTTGTCGATCAGTGGTAGTAGTCTGACTATGGGTATCACAATGGACCAACATGGTCTAAGTGTGCTGGCGATTTTGCTGGCAGCCAGTCTACTCTCACAAAAATTGTATTGTCTGTTGTCGCAAATTGTTGTACCCTCAATATTCTTATATGTTCTTATCAAGTTCAACAGTGCTAATAAGTCTGCGATATGGAATGACAACGAGCTTTCGGAATGGTATGGTATAGAAATCGGAGAATGGATGTCTTCTGTGTCCCCTAATATTGTCATTATTCTTGGATCACTTCTCGGAATACTTGCCGGCTGGAATTGTAGTCGAAGGCGTACGACTTAGAGCACTGCTGTATGAATCGACAACGCTCTCTACAGCAGCTCTATGACCAACAAGATGGAATGCTACAGGAATTACAATTGCCTACATATCAGCACTTCATAATCAAAGATGCTTATTTTGCGAAAGGGAAGAGGTCACATGGCATACTGTTGTAAAGGTAAAAAATAATGCGTGCTTCGTCGTAAAGCTTCTTGTTGCTGTGGTGCTTTCGTCGGTCCCTGTCAAAAGTGAGATATTCGCAGTATTTTCCTTTCGAAAATTTCTAGCTTTTCCATGCTGGTCTTAGATATTGTGTACCATATTGGGAAGCCGTAGCTTAAGATCGGCCATGTTAGCTGATTGTAGAGTAGCAGCTTTGTTATATGGCTTAATCCATTTTGTTTACGCATCAAAGGATGTATGCGATGGAAGCCTAGGTTGGCCGTCTTAAGTGTCAGTTTCTGTTGCTATTTCCGTACCGTTAAGGGGCACAATCTTTAAGCGAATACATTTTGATGCTGATCTGCATCCACCTCGGGATGGTCTCGTTAAGCACATATGTATCGATTGTCTGGCATTGATACGAATACCCCATTTGGTGTAGTAGCCACATTTTTTTGCTGTCTGGATTTCGACCCTTCGCCTTGCGATCAGTGGTGACTTGGAGCTGACATAAGTCAGTGAGTCATCTGCGAATAGATAACGGCTTACTGTGTTGGTTGGAACCGGTTGATCTGCCGTGTAGATGTTGAAGAGTATCGTTCCCAGCTTCGACCCTTGCGCAACTCCTGCCCAGGTGCTCCGCTCAGTTGATTGGCTGCCTTCCACTTGAAAATCTTCTGAAATGCAGAAAGCTTTAGACTATTTTGATGAGGTTGGAGGGGAATCTCATCTGATTCCGCTTGTAGATGAGTCGCTGAAAATCAGTCGATTCTACAATAGTCCAGAAAGCATCTACAACGAGATGGTCAAATCGGGTTGGGGTCTTTACATTTCCTTCCCCTTTCCTTTCTCAGATTTTGCTCTAAAGTAACGCAAACTACTTTATTTTGACTCACACTTCTTAAGGCTTTAGAGCAGTGCCTGTGCCTCTGAGATCATTCGTATTCACAATTATTGTTTGTAAACATTTTATAAAAAAAGCTGTCAGCTGAAATCAAGGGACAAGAGAGGTAGAAGTTCCCATCTCTTTACTACATTATTTCTGTTCAAGGCAGTTCAACGAGCGGATGCACTTTCATCATCAGATTGGAAGGTATGTGATTGTTTCCATTTCTATTGAGCGAGCATCGGAAAGTTGAAAACGCTGTATCTTGGCACGAAGGGACTTAAAAATAAAACCAAAATTGCTGAAGATGTTAATATTCCTCGTAGTACACTTTCATCGATATGAGGTGCAAGAGTAGAATTAAGGTTGGGGTATGGTTTTGCTAATACGCATTAATTTCTTAATTTAATAAGCGCTTTAAAACAAAAAAAAAAGTTTGTCTCTCTAAGTCGAATTTTGCTAAAACTCCCTCTAACTCGAACAAATCATAATATCCCGTGAAAATTCCACTTAAGTACTCCACTGTAACTACAAACCATCGTATTGACTTCTACTATCAAACACATAAAGAATTTTGCCGAAAGACTGAACCGTTTTCGAGAACAACCATGAAACACAGAACATTAAGCTCTTTTATATGTTACGCAATATTGTCAAAAATAGTTGTCTTATCTCGACAGACGACTCAGCCATGCTTAAATGTACATTTGTTGCTCTAGTCTCTTGAATGAATTAATGAAGCACCTTACAATACAAATGTAAAGTTATCAACTGTACAATACGTTAAGAGAATCAAATATTTGGTATTCGAAACATCGCAAAAATTCATCTCAAACAGCTCCACAACTAACGTATTGGACAGATTCTGCACCGCGTGATTTTCGGCCATTCTTTAAGGATATCCAAGTCACAAATCCGAAGATGTCATTTTGGCTCAACTGAGGAGTTTAAGTCCGATTCGCTACGTGTCTTGAAGGACATACCGGAAATTAAGGCAACTCGTAAAGTTGATTTGAATGGATCGTAAAACTATATTTTTCACAGATAACCAGAAGACTTTGAACTAAAAAACCTCCTAAGATTCATATGGAATCTATATGGTTTTAGGATTAAAAGAAAGTCTGAAGGCAATAAACCATCCCTTATTCAAGGGACAATGGACCCAACACGTTTCATTAAGTGAGTCACGGCCATAAGACCGTCAGGCCACACATATATGTACCTACCTACCATGTACAGCTTGTCGCTGATAGGCTAAGCACGCGACTAGCTTCAGTGCTGAAGATGATGACGGCGGCACACTTGTGGCACGCGACGGCTCTGCTCGTTGGACTGGTGCTTGCATACCACACATCTGTGAACTAAAATAAATCCCACGGCTATCTTCTCAAGGGAAGAAGCAGTGACAAAAAGCTTAATAACCTGACCGACATGTCACGTGCATCTTAAGATGGGAAAGCGAAGAAAAAGAAGAGACAGGAAAGAGGGAAACGGAAATGTGTTCAAGGCCAGTGATCTTACCACCAAAAGAGGACGGGAGAGGACTCGCGCAGCTCAGTTGCATTTGCTATCTCCCTGGGCGATAGTTTGTGGACGTCTGGAGATAGCCTTTAGTCGAGACGTTAGCCACAGCTTAACGTTCCACCCGATCGATCACCTCGCAGAGAACGTCCTTTCCTCACACTTCACACAAATTTTGACAAAGCGGATTATAAATTCTTTAAATTTAAAAATATTTCCTTTCACTTTAAACAAAAAGTAGTCCGGGGTGGTGAAGGCAGCCGCAACCACCTACATGCCTGAAGTCTGCCATATTTCACTTGAACAAGAATCTCAAAACCGGATCACTAATTCATCCTGATAACATAGAAATTCGTACAAATTACACATAATGCGCTTAAATTCCCACTAATTGAAGGGCTTTCAACCATGAAATTAATCTTCAAATAGAAAAGAGCCAAGACCGTGTGCACCAATCGCGCCTATTTGCATCGCCATGATCCGTACTAATGCAGACACTGCATTGTTTGCTGAAAGTCGCAGTTGAATCGGGAAAACAATGTATTGAATGTTGCCACCGCGGACGCATAACATGCCCATGATCGAGAGACGGAAAGCACACATTAGCCAAAAGTCCACCGTACGGTAACTGTTCAGACACAAGCGCAAAATTCGTTCAAAATTCTGATGCACTGCAATAATCTGATTACCATCCGCGATACACCTCCCGAATAATGCATGACGTTTAAAATTTACTCTACGCACTCCCTCCGACCGCGTCCCTTTCTCGTCCTCGCCACACAAGCACTCGCCTAATTGAACCCTTCATTGGGACAGTCAAAGTCAAACATCAACCCTGTGCGGGGTTAAGACCAATCCCCTCTCTCCAGTGGGCCGGCTTCCGTTGGGGACATTTCCCGAGCTTCACCGAGTCGCTATCAAAAAATGCCCGAATTCCTGTTAAATACAACCGGAAACTCAGTCGTTCCGTGGATAGCAAGCTCGCCCTCTGCATAGGAAATGACTTACTCGATAACAATGCCCGGTTTCCGCCCCTCCCTCCGCCAACCCGCCACATCGTCCGAGAACAAAGCGAAGCGCATAGCGAACTGTACGAGGACCACTGCAGGAGAATCAATTGCCGGGAATGTTGCGAGCGGAATTTGTAAAATTTCCCGGATTGATCGAGTGCGTTGCAGGATGCTCCCTAAACACACGCACACAAATACAGAGAGAGAGGCAGCCAAAACCAATAATCAGCTTGAAAATCCTTGAAGCTGAGTGTGCTGATGGTGTGAAGTGCCTTTAATTGTCAAACACAGTCAGCGCTCCTATCTCCGGATGCCTTTAATTCGAATTTAATTAGAAATTAAACCGTTTCCACTTGAGAGGGACTGAGGGCGGAAGGGAGGAAGAAAAAATTGCATTCTCTCTGCTCCACTTCCGCATCACTCTTGTTGTGCATTAATTGAACAGATGTTCAGTTAATTTTTGCATCGGGTCCTGGTTCTGTTTTCCTCCTCGTTGGCCCTGCATATCCGGCGGACGTCATTGAATGGATTTTGATCATCGACTCGACTGCGAACGGAATCCTTGCGCGCGTACCCGGGATGGCCGTAATTGGAAGGAAGGAAGGTGAATTGGATGTTGATTAGAATCGTGTGCCAGGAAGGCTTCTTCCGGGTTTTCTTCGAATTTTTTAGTTGCTCCTGGTTTTTTTTTCAATATAAACTTGGAAGTAAGCAGGATATCAGCGAGACGAAGACGAAGAATTTTAATAAAGGCGAATGAGCAGGGAATGGAGGCAAAGTTTCGTCTCTTTCCAATTCCTCTTCCTTGTCAAATGAATCACGCCTTTAAGGATTTATCCACGAGATCAACCCTCGCGAATGCTGGACCTTATTTGAAATACAATGTCAGCTGCTTATCGTGTCAACATTCATCGTTACAGGACTCATTAAATATGCGAAACTCAAAAGCAACCCCTTTTACCGGCGGAGCCCTTTTAAACAAAGGATTAAGACCGATGAGATACGAAAACCGAAGATAAATTTGATTCACCCGCGAGCTAATTATTAATCAAAAGCGCCATTCCCCAACCCCACCCCCACGGGTCACAGAAAGGAAAAAAGATTTGTCCCTCCCGCCAGCCGATTCCGGTCCGTGGTCCCAATTTATGTAAATCCAATAGCAAAGGCAGTACTATTAATTATTAACAATAAATTTCAACCGCGTAGGAGCTGCTGGCTGCCTGCGCACAGCGACCACCACGAGGTGGGCTCGGTTGGACAAGAGCGCACCGCTCCCATGGCGAAAATCCGATTATAACTCTGTTCATCTCCCCGGCTTCGCTTGTTTTAAATATTTACCAGTGCCGCATAAAAAATGCACGAGCAGCAGAGAAAAGCCACCACTCATAGATACGGATCCGGATACATCCGATCACATAGCCCCAAACGTGCGATGGGGTGGCTGTGGGCGAGTGGCCACACACGTGTTGAGTTAATAGTGTGTTTAAAATTTAAATGCAAATCCTGTTGAGGAAGGAAAATCCTTCTGCAGGCGAACGCACACCGGCCGCTCGCCTCCTGCTCGCGTACCTGCTGATCCATGGATTGGACCTGCTCCGTGCCGACGAGGTGCGGGGGAAAATTCGCAAATTATTATTCAAGCTGCGAAGTTCACTAATCTCGGCGCACGATTAGGAAGAATGTGACGGCGGCATCAAGCGACGGCGGCTATACGAACGGACTGACAGTGGACGTGGACGTGGACGTGGCCGTGGCCGTGGACGAGAAGATGATGGCGGTGCTGCTGGTGGCCCCAGAGCGCTTAGAGTTCTGCACAAGCTTTAGTGCGGCTACAAATCACATTTCGTTCGTCGGGCCCGGACTTTGGGTTTATGTAGTTTTTATCGCTGTTCGCTGCTCGTTGCTGGCTCGTGTGCCCTGTCCACTGTCCTCCTCGCGTACATGTCCGCATGTGATGAAGGTCGGCATCGGCATGTGAAGAGTGTATTAGGGATTTTATTAAGAAAATGTTTTCTTTCAACGGTACGGATGCATTTTTTATGGCCCTGAGGTGTGCGAGTATTCATAGCGGACCCAAGCTCGCTCGGTGGGTGGCGCCGGGGAGGCTGTGCGTTGCTTGTTGTATTTATGAGGGCGGACGTGAGTTAATTTGACCGAACATGCTTTGTGCTTGTTTTTTTTTTCTTGCTAGGGTGTACCGGGACGGATAAATGCGGCAGGGATGAATTATTCGGAGATTTTGACAGATTTGCTAGCTGCCACTCTCCGTAATCAAGAATTCATTTAAGGACAGACTAGGAGTTGTTAGAATGATTAGGGTAAGTTTGTGTTTGGAGCTTGAGTAATGACCCGGTGCCCGGGGGGAAAGTAATGGCCGTCATTTAATCTGGTTAGTGATGCCGTAAAACTGGGGGGGGGTTGCCTCGTAAGCGCAACCCAGACGTACAGTGCCAGGGGTGAGTGCCCGCCGAGGGATGGCGGTACATGCGATTTCCATTTCTATTCACAAGGCACTTGGGAATTGAGGAAGCATTCATGATCAACCGAGGGGTTTCGCACTTTTTAATGGACTTGAAGGGATTCTTGGTTCACATGTGAAACATGCTCCCTATTGAGGTTTGTGACCCTTTGTGTTCTTTTAGAAATCTGTTTTCCCCTATTGTACGGCACTGTTCGATGTACTTCGCACACGTTTCTCTTTTAGCATGCGGATTGCGGTCTGAGGGTGCAAGGAGGATGTGTTCTATTCAATAAGTGTCCTTTAATCAGAGCCAACAAAGCACAATTCAATTTAATGCCGTCGAGAAGCACGGCTGAATGAACTGACTGAACTGACTGAACTGACTGAAATGACTGAACTGACTGAACTGACTGAACTGACTGAACTGACTGAACTGACTGAACTGACTGAACTGACTGAACTGACTGAACTGACTGAACTGACTGAACTGACTGAACTGACTGAACTGACTGAACTGACTGAACTGACTGAACTGACTGAACTGACTGAACTGACTGAACTGACTGAACTGACTGAACTGACTGAACTGACTGAACTGACTGATCCGACTGAACTGACATAAGACTGGCGATTTAAAAACGTTAATTTCCCACGAAAGTTGATCCCCTTAGATCTTTCATAATCCGACGACGTTACATAACCGTTCAGCAACACTTGGCAACTCATCAACCACAAAAAGCTGCATTAGCTCTTCCCCTGATTGCCTCTGAATCTGGCAACATTTTCAGGCCACAACAACGCCTCCGCGCCAACAAATATAGGCACCACACTTTTACTCTAAATTCTCATGAAAAATGAAGAGAAAAATATTATGGAAAATCAGAAGCAGAACTCCCAGCGGCAGAACCCCAGCCACGTCCTCTCGACAGACTCCGAGAATCCTTGTACTCAGCACCGTCTAAGCCGCCATCACCTCAGCACACTCAGTGCCAGGGAATGATTTAGAGCCCTGAGATATCGCCGCCGCCGTTCCGGTTGGATAAAAGAAACGCTGTAACTTTCGAGAGTAATAAAATGGACTGCTCTCGTGCGCCCCGCAAAAAGGTAGATAAACAGAAGTAAGGACGTCCGATGAAGTGAAACGACGAAGGGATGGGCAGGAAGAAGGATGCTTTTTATATGAAAATTTCCTTTCGATTCCTATCTGCTATCTGTTGGGTGCTGTTTAACTTGAGCGATTCCCATTTCATCATTTTTATTTTATTTTTTTCTTTCGTTTTCATTTTTTCGCTCGCTTCCTTTCAACGGAAGGACCACACGGAAGCCGTATGTAGGCGAAAGCACGGGCCGACGAGACCGTGAGTGTTGGGGGAATGGCGGAGCAGAAGCAAAATGGAATTATGAACGATTTGTAATAAAATGGGTAAATTGCGAATAAAACATTCCTCCAACTGCGCTGCGGATGGTGGCAGTAAAAGCGGCAAAAAAATACGATACGGAGAAACAAGATATCGAGAGATACTTTATGTTCACAATAACTAAGCGAAATCCGACGGATAAACAGATGTTTTACGGTATTTTTCATTTTTTTTTTCTTCCTTCATCTTCTTTTGCTTCTTGGTGCTGTTGGATTTTTCTTTTGGCTTCATTTCTGTTTGTTTTTTTCGTTCATTTTAGGCTCATTTTGTTTGCATGGCTGAATAACTGTTTTGGCTGTATGGCTGAATGGCTTACTCTGGCCATTGCACGCTGAAAGGATGAATACTTTCATTGGGCAATGGATTAGGGAAGGTTATGCGGCAGTGAAAGTGTGTTGAATAAGGAGCCACACTCAACTGGCATTAGGGGTTGACTCCTTGAGGTTGGTATGCATGCATAAGCAGCAAAAGGAAGGGTGACCTTGGAATTCAGGGAGAACTCAGCTTGATCGTTGAGAGGGCAGACTTGATGATGCGCTATTTGACGATGCTACGAAGCTGTTTAAATTCCTTTCACGGGTTTCACTTTAAACTTTGTGCATTTCGGTGAAGGGTTTTGTTTGCCAATTCGACTTGTGCGAGGAGAGAGTTCATGAACTTCTGATGAATTTTAATTTTGTACTTTAAATTCTTGTTTTAAAGAGAATTTGACCATCTAGGATAAGTTAATGATGTGGAGGCCAAGACTCGTATTCGGTGGGGAAGGCCGCTGAGAAATAGATACCACTGCAGCAGAGAGAGTGATTGGAAAGTCTATGTTCTTGGGACTGGGGTTGTTCAACACGTTAAAAAAAGTTCCACAATGATGACGAGAAGCCTAGTTGAATTTACGCCGAATGTTAGGCAGAAGACAGGGATGTGATGGCATTTATTTTCAGCGGAAATACGTCACATGTCCTAGATCTTCTGGCATATGGCGTCCTTTCACACATTTCCTGAATGAGTGGTTATTTGAAATATACTCAGTCGGTCACTGATAATGTGTGATTCAATACCAGCGTCATATTAGGTTTATGTGAAATCCCTTAACAAAAATGTTGCATTTTTCAACTAATTTCAAATAACACCTCTTGTTGGATTATCCAGATCAAATTTATCGTACAATCAATTCAAAATTCCTTATGCTTTAATTTGTATTGTTTTGCTGGTACCGTAGTAAATTGAAAGGGAACTGAAATCGTTTGAAGTTTCGTTCGAAAAACGTTTCCTTAACCCGAGTAGTGCCGGACATTCACGAAAAATGTGCTCGGATGTCTCATCATCATCCTGTTCCAGGCACAGCCGACATTCCTTGTCTTGGCTCAGACTTCTTTAGTTAATGTCACAGTGGCCAGTAAGAAGGCTTGTTAGTAATCTTATATTCTGATTCTCGAGGCAGATAATTTCATTTTAGGAATAAGGCCTGATTAATCGTTTGGCTAAGACCAACCTAAATGGTCCAGCGGTCTAGGCGAATTTCGTTTTCACATTAGTTAATCAGCGTTGAATCTGCTTTCCAATTGACGTTTCACGGTTCGGGACCTATGAACGCCGATCCCGAGTCAGACCTAGCGAGCTCATCTGCGGATTCGTTTCCTGTATCCCCTTGTGTCCAGGGATGCAGTCGAGCTTAACTTTGCTGTGTCTGGCAAGGGACTGTAGTTAGTCGTAGCAAAATTTGGCCATATTTTAGGCCATTAGGTTGAATGATAATGCCTAAAGTACTGGCTGACTGTCTGAAAAGATTTGAATTCCAGTGCCCTTAATACCCTTGAGGAGATTGTGTCTGTAGCGTCGGTACACGGCAGCACCCTTATTTGCCGCAATTCCTGTGTTGTGTCCAAAGACTCCACATTAATTTCGTTAGTCCAATATTTCAATCTCAAATAATCTGCCGAAGCAATGTTGTGTGCCCATAATATCCGGCATTGTACAGAACATGTATCTTTTAGGGACTGAGTTTTGAGTATTCTAAGCTGCCCGTTAAGTCGCCTGGTACATACTAATCGTGCTGCAGTCTGATGGCATATCTGGCAGCTGTCTTCCTGATAAAGATTTGCAAGGGAGTTAGCCCAACTATAGCTTCTAGACCTGATGTGGGGCAGGTGCGCAAGTCACTTGTTATTTCAAGACATTATACTTACCTTTCTTGTCGTGTTCTGTTGGAGGGTTTTAGGCCACTTAACGATGTCAGCGTATGTGATGGGTCTCGCCATCATTAGGCGTGTTTTTTTGCACGCGTAAGTACCCTTAATTTATAAGTGCACAAAAAATCGATCAGCGGCGCTTAATAATTCATCGACATTTGTGACAGTCAGCTGTTGCGCTGCGTTGGTGGTGATGTTCAAGATGTGGAACATGATGATGTGTATGGTGTTGCTGGTATTGGTATTGGCGGGATTTTCAACTTTTTGTTCAATGCCTTCAAATTTTGTTTGTTTCTAATGAATAAACTCGGATGAATTCTCTGACATTTCATAATAAATTATAGATACATACAGAAAATAATGGTTGGAAACCTTGCTTTCGTCCGCGCTTATTTCACAACCAGCTATAAATATGTTGAGTAACTTAGGAATTGGTAATAGCATATTTTACATGCAAACTGAAATTTAGGTGTATGTACATACGTGAGCAAAAAAACACAATTGATAAATACAAGAACTATATATATATATATAGACTAAAACAATAATTATATGAAATTCAATTAAAGCGCTAACAAATGGAAAGATACAAATGTAAGCAAGACAAGGCTCTAAATCATCTTTGTACACTTTCACCAATCCCTCTCCTGCAGCGTGTAAATTTACAGCACCCATAATCTGTTTGCGATTGAGAAATCCAAATCTCGATTGCATGCAATCATTCAGTAAGTGAAAAACATACTTATCTGATCGAGCGGTGAGATAAAACCGGATGCTTTGAATTCCACTTTGGTGACAGATTTGCGTCTTGTGCTTTCATGTAATCGAGTGGGTTCAGTCTCACATTTCTTGTTCTGGTGCGTGATTGTACATATTGGTCAGCATGACATATGTACTTCTTTAGCTGTTTCCTCGTATTTATCAAAGTTGTGTCTTTTGGATTCAAAGAATGATTCTAATGCAAGCATTGCTGATTCGAGAATCATTTTCGGATCGTGTAACATCTTGTTTGTAGCATCGACTCACTCCAAGACAATGTTGCAAAAGATAGCAAATATAGCGGTTTCAAGACAACTCTCTTTTGGAAAATGTCTTTTTGCTCCGTACCAGAAGACATGCTGTTTAGAGCTGCTTTGATTTCAGAATAACCATCGACAATGGCTTTCGTAGCTTGAGCTCGACAATACCAACGAGTATCGCCAAGCTTTTTCAAGGCGTAAAATAGTCTGCTTTGTTTCTGCGATAATTTTTCACTCAGAATTTGGTATCGTTTTGTACTTGCTGTGAAAAACGTACATACATAAATTCTGAGCAAAATCAAAGAATTGAACAGCCAATGGACAAGAGTTAGCAGCTTCCTTTCCAACTAAATTGGGAGAATCACCACAACATGGTACAAACGCCGATAAGTGATTTCTCTCCAAAATAATATCCTGCATTCCTTTGTGTTTACCACTCATATTTCCACCATTGTCATATGATTGACCACTGCAATCCAAATTGTCTATTTGATGGTCACAGACAATTTTTAGTAAAGTGCTTACTATGGCCTCGCTTATACGGCCGCAGTTTGGTAAAGAGGTGAGAAAAAGGCATCGATCTTTCAATACTGTAGAGCGTCGATTATCCGAACGTTAATTAACCGAAACGTCAGTTATCCGAACGCAACATCGGAAGCAAATGGGCGTCAGGTATCCGAACTCCAATCAGCCGCAAAGTCAATATTCCGATTTTATTCGTGAAGTATGGTTCAGGTAAGAAAGTCAGTTTTTAAGATCTCGTCAACAAGAAAAAGGAACCTAAACGACCGACTACACAGTACACACCTCACTTCGATTCGCTTATGTGTTCGATGTTCGCTTATCCGAGATTTTTGATCAAATTTGACTAGCCGAACCACCCTCGGTCCGAATTAGTTCGGATGATCGACGCTCTACTGTATACAGAACAACTATAGTTAGTTGATCGATATGAGATTCGTCGGAAGTAGAATCCACTCACACTGACTCGTGGGATTTTGAATTATTGTTTCGAAGTCAATTGTGGGGCTCCCTCTTTTGTGGAGACCTGTACCTGCTGGCCTCTTCTAAATCCGGCACTGATACCAAGTCCTCCAGTATAGACATCTACTGGCACATAGTGTTCTAGTAGCACGCACTATGGCTGCCTTGATATGTGAATTCCAGTTAATTCGTTTGTCTAGGATTACTCCAAGATATTTAACCTCGCTGGAATAGACTCGTGTTCCTCAAACGAAATACTAGCCACCCCGAAGCCTTATCATTTTTCATACTCAACAATTATTTAGAAAAAAATACAACAACTCAAAGCTTGACAGTCGACTGTCTATTTATTTATTTTCGTTCTCATATTTAGCAACTTTAGCTTCCCAAATTTTAAGCGGACCCATCAACAAAATCCCTCGTAAACAGACTTAGTGATGTCGTTCTCAACGCAACAGAAGTTCCTGCGTGGAAATGTGAGACCATCCGAGTGCTCATCAGTTGACGCATTAGATATCATGACCTACGCATCCACATGCGACGGCCGATCTTGGTCTATGAACCCAGCTGAACGGTCTCTTTACCTGCGCGGCGTACTGTCGGGCGAACAGGTGAGAGTCACACCCTTCGATGTGGAGTTGCAACCTTGAACTAATGCAAGATGTCTTTCAGAATTCTGACACGAGGCCGTGTTCAAGTTCAAGGCCAGGCCAGGTGAAGGAAGATAGTCGTCGCACCGACCCCTGCTCTGCAGGAGCCCCGTGTGCAAACGAAGCTCCTGGCCCAAGTGGATTACAAGGATCACAAGGGTACAGGGACCAGTGGAACCATGAGGATTCATGCCGATGTCCTTCACTCAGCAGCAGCAGCAGTGACATGTGAGTACATCTCAATTCTGATTCATTGACAGAGACACCGACGTACGCACTTCGCCCTTGATGCACTCGCAAGTGCTTGAAGCAATCGCCGATTAATCAGCTCACCAGCCATGTCTGCAAATCAATTGAGCTCCCGTCAAACCATTACGACCCTCGTTTACCTAATAATTGAGCCCGGGACCAAGAGACTGAGCACAAGCTCGGCTCGGCTCTATATCAGTACCAATTCCGCTGATTGCATTACTCAATAATCAGAGGAGCACACAAATGACTGGCCGAGGAATTAAATTCTCCACTGGGCCGTCTGCCGGCAGCCCCAGTCGCTGCGCGCACTCGGACACGTTCAATAATTTCGACCACCCCTAATTAATCCACTTAAGGGCAGGGACACGACCGAGCGGCGATACGTACAGGCCGCTGGCTGACGAGCGGCATATGCGAGCCCGGCGCGGAGAGGCCCACTAACCCAGTTAAGCAGCACCGCGAAGACCATTGCGACTCTCGTCAGTGCGGCGAACGGAGCCGCCTCTCGAAACTAGATTAGGTAATCGACGTTTATTAAACGGCATCAATACGAAACAATAAACAGACCCGGGGGCTGCACCACCCTGACAGTGGCAGTCGCCCTGGAATTGATTGCTGAATTGCATTCGCACAAGGAGGACTCCTTTGCTGCGTTGCGGGTCAACCACCCGAGGTTCTCTCTAATCCACAGCCGCAGAGTGAAACGTCATGTCGGGGGTTGAAGGCATCAATTTGGGGAATTGCGTTACAAAATTCATTACGACTCGCGTTACACGATGCCCCACGCCACAAAGCGGTGATGATGGCGCTGCTGATGAGGGTGGGAATGGCGTGACGATGATGCAGCCGACCAATTGAGGAAGGTCGTTGCATGTGACCGAACGATGACGATGACGATAGCGGGATGTGTTCGTGAGCAGTGCGTCGATTGATGTGCACCGACGCTAAGTGCAGCAGCAACTTGTCGCAAACGGCAATGAATTGCATTAAGTATGACCGGGGGCGTGTGGCAGCAGATGATGCATTCCCTCATCGGGGGCGCGTAATGAGCGATTTGCTGAAACTTCATTAGAATTGTGGGCAACTTTGTGTGGCAACTTTGCAGGGTTGCCATGTCTTAGAACAAGGATGTTGGGAGGAGGGTCTTAAATATGGCCATCTTAAGTTTATATCTACGCACTCACGCGATTATGTCCTCACGCACGCTTGTGTTATATTCCTCACATGCTCTTATGTTTTCACACCCTCACTTTCTCACGACGTCTCATCATCAGGACATCACATTATCACGCTATCACATCCTCACGCGGTAACTTGCTCACATCATCATGTCTTCACGCCACCACTAACTCACGCAATCAAATCCTCACATCCTCACATCCTCACATCCTCACATCCTCACAACCTCACATCCTCACATCCTCACATCCTCACATCATCACATCCTCACATCCTCACATCCTCACATCCTCACATCCTCACATCCTCACATCCTCACATCCTCACATCCTCACATCCTCACATCCTCACATCCTCACATCCTCACATCCTCACATCCTCACATCCTCACATCCTCACATCCTCGCATCCTCAATCATCATTCCACCATGACATCACGCCCTCACGATAGCACACCCTCATGGCATCACGCCCTCATGACATCACACCCAAATTATATCATGCCCTCATGACATCATGCCCTCATGACCTCACACTCTCACGCTCTCACCGCCGAACTCCTTGGAACTCACACATCGTCATCGGCCACCTTCTTCAACAGGAACTATCTACCTCATCGTCTTCATTCACTTGCCTTGGCAACCATGCACACACAAAAACAACCCTCCTTTCAGAGGGTGTGCGCAGCTGAGACGGCGATTGGCACTCGCCTGGTGTGGTGTGAGTGGCCTACCGTCACGACAGTGGTCCGGCTTGTTGGTCATTGCTCTAACAATGATTCAATGATTATTATTGAGCCACTTTATAATTGAATCTTCAGGGATAGGTTTCCATCCATCGCGTCCACTTCTGGGCTGCGCACAATTTTCTGTAGCTGCCCCAAGACTGTGATTGTAGAGATTTCATTAAGCAATTAATCGAACAAAAGACCAGGCGACCGGCGGCGGCGGCGGCTGGCGATAGATGCGCACAAAGGAGATTACACGAGACGAGTTCCATAATTGCAATTGAAACTGATTGAGAGGAAGGAACAACAAGGAAGAACAACACTTTGATGAAGAAGACAAGGATCCATGAGCCGCACTCACTTGTGTGTGTGCTCTGCCACTGAATTCTGGGTCAGTTTCACACCACCCCTTCGGTTGCCGCTCCAGTGTCTGTGCCACGAAGTGACTCAAGCAATATGGAGGGTTGCATGTACGTTCGATTGGCGATGGAGAATAGAGGAGGAAACCCCAAAAAAAAAAGCACTTAACAATAATTTTCCATTGTTGCGGTGTTTTTCTAATTAAAACGAATTTGTGCCCGTGCGCATCTGATTGATTTCGAATTTGAGCGGCAACCTTACCAAACGGCGAGCGCCAGCCACGGGCCGCGGATAAAAGTCTTAATTAAAATTCGCGGTAGTAGTAGCGGTTGTTTTTCTGGATTAGCAAAATGTGAAATTCTTTTTTATTAAACGCCACTCCACCGTGCCTTCGAAAGCGGGAGGGTTGGGGGTGGCGGCGGAGAAACCCCATATGAGGTTTAGATTCCAAAGCAAAAATCTATCGGATGGCGGTTGCGTGGCAATTTAATTAAATTGCTATTTGCGGCAGACGGCGATTGCGGTTGGGATTAGGGGGTGGCTTTGCAGTTTTACGGGTTCATTTGAACTTGATTATTGTTGTCGTTGTTGTTGTCGGTGTTGATTTGCGTTTTTATTTCCTCCGCACGCTTATGTGTCGAAAATGCGGTGTCTATTGTGGTGGGAAATGGGAGAAAAAAAACCCTCGGCTAGGTATGATTGATAAATTGAATATTTTTCCGGAATTCGGTTGAATGGCATATTTTTGTGTGGGGATTTTTTTCCCCGTGGCGGGGGTGATGGTGTGGAATGCGATGCGTTATCAGATGAGTGTGGTTGCTGGGAGGGGAGAGTTATTTCGCACATGAATGGTTATTGAAAATTTCACAGTGTTGTGACGCCTTGTCAACAGTTTTCGTCAACAATGCGGTTCAGTGGAATCACAGAGGACATTATACTTTAACCAAATCGCACACTTTTTTGGGCGTAAGGCAACACTTTAAATTCCTATGCCACATTCTAAAGCCTGAAAATAGCACATTTTGTCCACGTATGCCTGCTCCACAAGAAAGGAGACCGACTTGACTGCGCCAACTAGTGTGAAGAGCTAGTCTATTGTGGACTTGAATAGCATGAGGGGCTCTTGACTGCGGCAACTTTTGAGGGATAAGTCTGCTTAACATAGTATAAGTTAGGTCACATAAAATTCCATATGCGCCGCCGATTCTAAACACACAAATCCGTCAAATCGACGTGTCGGCATATTTCGCACATTCAAGAAGTAGGCAAAGTCCAACTCAATTCGACGTGTCAGATTTCAAGAAACAGTTTGTCAGCAGCATTCCCACGATCGCCGATGTTTGACCTGAAATCGATCCCGAACATATGCGGAAACAATAATTGCAGACGCAGCATTAAATTAGTATTTAAGTTCATTTCATTGGCATTTGCATCTCAGTCGTTTAATGTTCAGCAGAAGCTATGCCCCAATAATAAAATATTTTTTTATTAAACTAAAATTTTAATAAGTTTAATTTATACAACACTTTCTCTACCGTTTGCGTGCTGTTATAAAGTCGTTTATGATCACCCTCATAGATCGGGCTATCATGGCATATGAGTACTTTAGGATGTAATATTGAGTTCCGGATCCGTTCTATTAGTCCTCCAACTAAATACCACACAGAAAAGTGGTTTCAATATTGATTTTGAAGACGTCTACGTGAATGCTCCAGTCCTTTACCACTGGTCTCGCAAACCACAAGCGGAATTATGGTGAATTGTCTTGAATTCTAAATAACAACCTTTAATGGTTCTTCATACGCATAGTGCCCATATATAGATCCTCGTTTTGATGTAAAATCTTCGTTTCATTTCAGATTGGACTTCAATTGCCTTCAGATTGATCCACTTCCAGATGATTTTATGCTAAAATATTGCCCACATCTGACCACGAATCCACGAGCCAATAGTCTCCCTTCCTCTGATAGACACGAGAAGTGTGTCCCTGTGACACCAAGAGCATCCGATCTGAGTTCAAAATTTTGAGTGAAATCGATTTTTTCTAGGCGCCGCGAATCTTTTGTAGAATCTATGAAAAAAATTATTAAAAAACGAAAAAGTTTCATTGAAAATGAAAAAAAAAAATCAAGGAAAATTGGATAAGAACACTGGTCTAAGAAAAAGAAACCCTGAAAATGTGAATACTAATCTGAAGAATAATAATAGATTTATTTTGAATGTTGTTTCGAAATAATCGAAGATTTGTTATATATTTTGAAATAATCACCTGAAAAAAATAAACGCTAAGTATATTTAAGAGCGTATGTTTATTTACTTCCGCCAGTGTATATGTTTCTTATGTGCGCTTTTAGTGTGATCACCGGATTGTTACTAAGAATCAATCATCATTAGTTGGTAAGGCATGCTCGTTCACTCCAAAGACAGACATAGGCAACGCAACAGATTTAAGAGCGTTCCATGACTACGAAGGTACGAAAGTGAACATCAGCTTCTGTTAGCGATAAAGCCCGTAGTGAACCTGTGCCAAGATCTTAAGGGTGGTTAAATTTGAAGGGCCGATGTTGTTTTGAATAAAACACGATTTATTTAGGAAATTGTTGTCATTTTTTTTAATATGATAATATTGGTATGGTTCAATTATGTATGGAACAAAATATCGGCCAAATGGCCGCCGCGACCTAGGCGGCACACCACCATCCGATAGTCAAAATGTTCGATGACGCTGAAGCATAATTGAGGTTCTATGCCGTTAATGTGCCGAATTATCTCATCCTTTAGCTCTTGAATTGTTGCTGGCTTATCGACGTACACCTTTTCTTTCAAATAACCCCAAAGAAAAAAGTCCAACGGTGTCAAATCACATGATCTTGGCGGCCAATTCACATCGCCACCACCTGAGATAACATGGCCATTGAATTTGTCGCGCAAAAGAGCCATTGTTTCGTTAGCTGTGTGGCAAGTAGCACCGCCCTGTTGAAACCACATATCGTCCACATTCATATCTTCCAATTTGGGCCGTAAAAAATTGGTTATCATTTCACGATAGCGAACACCATATTGACGAATCCACTGAGGTGAAAATGTGCCTCATCACTGAAGATGATTTTCTTCGAAAATTGATCATCCACTGTTGCCCCTTCTTGCCATCATTCTGACCATTGTCGACTCTTGAAATGGTCAAGAGGCTTTAGTTCTTGAGTCAATTGCACCTTGTAAGCATGTAAATGCAAGTCTTTATGCATAATGTTCATCAACGACGAGCGTGAGAGGTGCAGTTGTTGGGCACGATGACGAGTTGAGGTGAACGGCTCTTCAGCCACACTATCGCGAACAGCAGCAATATTTTCTGCAGTACGAGCTGTACGAGCATGCACTGGTGTTTTCACATCTCCTACAGACCCGGTTTGCTCAAAATTTTGCACGATTTTTCCAAATGTACTCACATTTGGACGATTAAATTGACCGAAAAAATCACGAAGTGCACGATATGCATTTTGATTTGAACGCCCATTTTCATAATAAGCTTGAATAACTTTAACGCGTTGCTCGATTATGTATCTTTCCATGATTCAAATTGAGTTAGTCTGAAATTGAGAAGTGTCAAATGAAATGCAGAAAAATACTTGACGTTTAGGTGTGGTTCACATTCAACATCGGCCCTTAAAATTTAATTTAGTAGGGATGTGTCAATCGTGATTGATTCGTTCGTTTTGACCCGTTCACTTAAGAGTATTAGTGATTGCAATCGCACAACTACAAGCAAAAGGAGCGATATGAATGACCGAGACGATATGAACGAATGGAACTTTTGATTCGTTCGAATGAAATGACATACGATTTTCATTCGTTTTTCCTTCGTTTGATCTAGATAGCATTAGCAGTAGCCTTGTTCGCCTGTTTGTATTGATTCAGTTGTTAGTGTATTCCATTAGTTTGAATTGATTTTTTAAGACAAATCGAGGATATTGAGAGGAAGATATTGTGACTAAAGCTAATAAGTCTTTACGTAGCATTAAGTCTCTACAGTGGTGTGGACAATTTTAAAGGGTAAGTCGGAAGAAGTCGGACTTTACCATGGGTGCATCTTGTCACCTCTACTTTTGATTGTATATATGGACAGGATGTCGCAGCGCAGCCGAGGCGAGAAATGTTTCACATCCTCACATTCTCCCAGAGGAAACTCCAGCGTATTCGATAGATTTGTTGCCGTATGTGCAGATGCTGGAATGAAGGCTAACGTGGACAAATCAGAGATCATGCTAATTTCCAGAACGCCTGTTTTCTCTCTCTCTCTCTCTCTCTCTCTCTCTCTCTCTCTCTCTCTCTCTCTCTCTCTACATGTCAGTGGAGTCCCATTGAAGCAAGTAGTGAAGTTCTAGTATCTTGGGGTCTTTTTCACGAGTGATGGGAGGGGTAATGCTGATCTTTCTTGTAGGAATGGCGAAGCTGGCACAATTTTGAAACATATTGAAAAACACAGCAGTACGCGTGGAAGGGAAAGGACTATTCTTCGATGGTTTGGTCACGTGGCACGAATGTCCTCTGCATCATGACTTTCGAGGCGTGCCTTGAATGCGATTCCGCTTGGCAGACCCATGACTACCTCAACTACCTGTTCTTAAATAACAGCCACTTTGTTCGAAAAATCAAACGGAACCTTTGATGAAGTTATCACGCGATTACTACCAAATTTGATCTCTCCAAAGGCAACGGGATACCTTAATGGGTGTACATAAATTGAATTCCATATATGAATCGTACCCACAGTTCATCTCTTTGAACTTAAGCAAAATTCCAATTCCAACATTTAAGTACGTAGATAACTCATGCACAGACCGGCTTAAATTGCTCCCACTGAAGCTTAGCAAGAGTGGACGAACCTAACGATGGTGAATAAAGCCGGCATTAAAGTCACAGTGTATCTTTTCTGTGTCTTCGGTTCTGTTTTTTTAAGTTGACATAAGGCTACTTAGGTCAATTTTGGTTCATCATTAAGTTCATTCGGCAGTTAGGCAATGTGGATGGTATTTAACATCACTTGCAGAGCGTAGGGAGCAGTCATTGTGAGTGAATGGGAGGAAAACAAAGTATATGCTGACCTCAAGAAATTACAACAATATCCACATTTTGGACAGAGCGTTACAATGGGCAGCTACAACATCGAGTTACTCAGGTAGTAGCAGTCAATACCGACATTAAAACACAGAATAACCCTTTCCAACCGCTGTTCAACCCTCTCTCAAAGGACAAAGCTTATTAGAAGAGCTAGACTAGACATAGAATACATTTATCATCCCAGTCTTGTTCGACGGCGCAGGGGGTTGGTTTGAAGCACTGATGAAGAAGTTATTTGTTCTGTTCTGCGTTCTCTGATCCTGTTTGCATTAATACCTGATACCTGATATGTGATAATACCACAAACTACAAGCGTTGTATAGTGACATGAGTTTATACCCCTTTCTACAGGTCCAACCCCAAAGTTAGCTAGTCTAAGTAAAGTGCATGGACAACTTGACTCCTTCCTTCCTAACCAGACATCGTTGTAGTGATTGACAGGCTTGTTGGTTGAGGTCCACTTAAAGAAGAAGCACTGCAAGTCCCTCGTATTCGAATGAAGCTTCATTTCGATGACCTGTACGAATACATCATGCATCCTGATGTGAGGAAGTAAATGACACAAAGTTCTAAATGCAATTCTTTCAACGTCGTGGATGGCAATGATCTCTGTCAGTAGGTCATTCCCGAATCGACTTCTCTTGATGCCCCCAAATATGGCATTTTGTCAAATCTCCACGAAACTCAACTGAATATCCAGCCAGTTTCTCCCCTTCAGGCATACAAGCCACACCTATTTCAAAGAGAATCCCAAACTTATTCACTCGCTTCCCACCATCTTGTCAGACTTAAATTATTCACCGACTGTTCGCACACAACCGAACAGACCCACACTCGCCCAAATAGCGCCACTGCCACCGCTCAAGACCTTATTTGCATCATTTATCACACTTCTGCATCTGCAGAGAAACTTAATCACATTTATGTAGCAGCGACTGCCAAGACAATGGCAAATATTTGTCTCTCGAACACCTCCTCCTGTGCGCACACATCCACGCCCAAGGTCCTCCAGCCAACGATGAGAAATGTGATCCCAAGGTGTTAGACTGTGCAGGCATTCTTGGCAGACTGCATTCCACTTCCAGGCGTCGTCGACCGCAAATATACCAAAAAAAAAAAACAAAACAACACCAACGACAGCACCATCAATAGCGTCCTGCCAAGTACGTTGGCTTTGTTGCATACTCAAAAGGACCACCCCTCCCCCCTCGGGTTAAGGCGCTGCCAATTGGCCGTCAGAAATGCCACTAAACCCACACGATGCTCGCAAAATAATTGAATCCTTTCCATTGAAATCGAAGGACAATTAGCAAAATTAATTAATCAGCAGGCGGCGCGTGGTTCCGCGCCGCCAAAAACAATAAACTTCCCGTGCGACCTCACAAAAAGGACCATCGCTCCGCGCCGGTCCCCCCCGATGGGCCTTGGCAAGGGAGACGGCATAAACTCTCACCAAATGTAATTAATTTGAATTATTTCCCGCCGGGCTTGGTAGCAGACCATCGATGATGGCCACAAATTCAGTGCACCTGCTCCAGAGCGAAACACACGCACATTGAGGATCCAGTGTGGCGGAGAGGAATGCCGAGGGACCGAGACGGGGCACAGTCCCTGCGGGAGCGTTCGTGATGTGTTCTCCAGCGGCGCAACGCGGTCCCAAACGGCATCAGCGCCGACCGACATTGTAATTCGTAATTTTGTAATAGAATTGGAAACAGTTCCCATTGTTGACACTGTGGTAATTATTTCCGCATGGATCGTTTCTGTATCTCGGGGATGCGCTGTCATGTTGTAGCGCCTCGAAATTGGCGGCGCGGCATACGTCCTGATTGGGGCTGTTTATCCGTGTAAAGGGATGCGGCTCGGTTCGGGAGCATTGTTTCTATGCATGCCGAGGGACAAATGTTTCGGCGAGTAGTGGCAAATGGAGAATGGGGAGCCTGTTGATGGCGCATGTGGTGGAACTATTCCATTATGGGTGAGCTCCTGCTGGAGAATGCCCACACAAATCCTTTCTGGCTGAGCGGGAAGTTTTCAACCAAATAAATTATATTTTGATAAGCTTTTATGTGATCCGCTGCGGTTGGGTTGGATATTGAATTTTTGATGGACGGGCAGGGATTGTTGGAAGCTGGTCGAGGTACGTGTGGTAGAGGGACGTGACCGTTTTGGGAAGTTTTAAGCCGGTTATCCGGTGGACTTCCAAAAAGTCATGTGTGTTTTCGGGTAAACCTGTTACAGTGGTAGCTTGTTAGTCTCCATTTTAGATCCACAGTGGTTGTTTCCAGGAAGCCTCGGTTAGCCAGTGGGTCAGTTATTATAGCTTTAACTTCAACTCATTGGGTTTAACTATCTTAGGTATAGAATCTGCAGACGCCTTTCTAGACTTAAGTCTCGGTATCTGCAAGGTGGCGCAATATGAATCATCCTGTCGGAAGATGTTATCATTTTTGCAAATGGCGTCATCATATATGACTAGACAGCTGCAGTATACAAACGGACAAGCAATGTAGCGCTATACTTCGCAATAGTATCAACAATCATCTCAACAACGAAGGGGACGATTTTGTGTCCAAAATCATCATGAGCGACGAGACGCCTTTCCACTTAAGCGGTTACTTCAGTAAGCAAAATCGTCGTTTCTGGGGCGCTACAAATCCGCGTGTGATACACGAAGAGAGGATCTAATCTCTCAAAGCCACTGCGTGCGTGATTGGGCCGTATTTTTTTGAGAACACTAACGGCAATACTGTCACTGTTACTGGCGAACGCTAGAGGTCCATGATAAACGACTTCTTACTGCCGGAATTGGATGAGCGGGGCTTGGTGAACATGTGATTTTAACGAGAAGAAGTACGAACCACAATGGATATTGTGAAGCAAGCGTTCCCTGGTCACGTAATCTCCCGCTTTGGCGAGGACCATCCCACACTTCTTTCTTTGGGGCTACTTAAAGTCGCAGGCATAAGCCAACAGGCCTCAGACAATCGCAGCCCTTAGAATATTCGACAAGAATGAATTCAAAGGAAATCTTGTGGAAAGTCATGGAAAATACGATAAAACAGACGATAAAACAAACAGAACAATTTTAAAGATCCAAATAAAGATTTCCATGTCTCAAAGAAAAAAATGTTTTTACAAAAATTATTTTGAGGCACCTTATGCTACTAATATCATACATTAGAAAGTTTGCACATTTGAGAGGTCTAGCCCCTATACCACTGTTTTAATTTGGGTGGAGGTTGAGAAATAGACCGTTTGTGTTCGAGATTAGATCATAGCTTGGCCTCAATTCTGAAAAAAGCTACTATACGCGTTCACTTCAAAAACTGAATTCGATGTTGGATTCTCCCCAAATCATTTCCTTTGTAATACTAAAGTCTGGCTTCCTCAGTTCCCTTAGCGCACCCTTTCCAAGCAGTGAACATATCCAACAAACTTCCGACGATAGACGTAATGGGCAGATATAGAGCTCCGTTCTGAACACTCCCCTATCCTATCCTCTTGTAGATATACATACATACATCCACTGAAGACACTGATCTCATAACACCTAAGCTCCTAAGCAGAAACTAACCTTCAGGAGGGGTTTCTCAACCAGCTTTACCCCCAGATTATACTGGAAGTGAGAATAACAGCAAATCTTCTACTCTAAGGATCTAAATATCCATTTATCATCACTGTAGCGTCTCTTTCAGGCAGAAACTCTAGCGAATAAAGAAGCTCTGTACTAGTTTAAAAACAATCCTATATCTAGTAAGGATGTCGTCATCGGTTCTGAGAGCCAGCCGGCGATCAAATCTCTGGGTGGCGTCACATTTAACTCAAAGACTTCCCCGAATTACCTCATATCTCTCAACGAGATGGCCAAGCATTTTAGCATCTAAATCATATGGGTGACAGGACACTCTGACATTCCAGAGAATTGTGAAGCGGACGAACTCGCTAGGAAGGGCATAGTCTCTGTTGTACTCTTTCCGGATGGGGATCTGAAAACCATGCCAATCGGCACTCTACTACCGCTTAAAACGCTTGCTTATGCACATCGTGGATTGTCTACTAAATCAGGATGCTTCGGGCACTCAGCCTGATCAGAATGAGTGAAACTCTTATTGGCGTCATAACCGTAACTGCCTCACGCTCTAGATTAGAGCTTCCTTACAATGGCTTCTGCAGAAGCTGCATAGATGAGAAACAGGAAAATACTATTGCACATATTCTTTGAAACACAAGCTTCGGCAATTCCTCCCGAGAAAACTTTACACAATTTTTTCCAACTATCTATCTGATAGTTGAGTGAGAATACTGTGTTCTGATGTACTTGTACACCTGATGTGTTCTTGGTCCCCTCCTTTACTTACTGTCCATCAGCGATATACCGCAGGACGTAGGCACCGTGCTAGGTACATTTGCTGAAGAAAAGAAACGTGAAGACCTTCAATTAAGATATAAAGACATGTACTGGCTTATTGGAAAATATTCCAAGCTAATCATTGACTACAAATCGCTTATATAAAGCGTGAGGAAAATGCGTGAAATCTTTATTTGAATCGATATAATTTAATGTTTGAAGATTATTTCATGCAAATGTTGACCTTGACTGCGCCTCAAATGGTCCATCCGCTTAGTCCTATATTGGCATACTCTTTCCAACATTTCGGCCGGTATCTCACGAATAAATGCTTCAATGTTGTCTTCCAATGCGTCAATTGAAGCGGGCTTGTCTGTATAGAAATGAGCTTTAACATAGCCCCACAAAAAAAAGTCTAAAGGCGTTAAATCGCACGATCTAGGCGGCCAATTGACCGGTCCCGAACGTGAAATAAAATGTTCACCGAACTCGCCCCTCAATAAGTCCATTGTTGCGCGTGCTGTGTGGCATGTGGCACCGTCTTTTTGAAACCACATGTCATGCAAGTCAAGCTCTTGCATTTTGGGCAAAAAAAAGTTGGATATAATCGTAGCGCTCACCATTCACAGTTACGTTACGATACGCTCATCTTTGAAGAAGTACGGTCCAATGATGCCATCAGCCCATAAACCGCATCAAACTGTGACTTTTTCTGGATCACTCCAAAATCGACAATTCTGCTTATTTACGTACGCATTGAGCCAAAAATGAGCTTCGTCGCTGAACACAATGAACGCGATGAACTTTCTTAACAGAGCACGCATTTTGATAATAAAATTCAATAATTTGCAAGCGTTGTTCGTTTGTAAGACGATTCATGGTTGAATTATAGACCACACTGTAGATGTTTGACAGTGAAACAAAACACGAAACGTGCGTCAGCTGTTTAAACCAGTGTTGCCAAAATGATAATAGCTAAAAAATCACCCTTTACAAGCAAGTGCTAAGACCCGTCTGGACGTATGGTATACAACTAAGGGGTTGAAGCAAAGAAAGTAATAAAAATATACTACTGTACAAACATTTCTCAATAAAGTAGTAAGAACCATCGTCATCGCCCCCCTGGTATATACGAAACGACGATATACACAGAGATCTTAAAATTCCATCAATCCAAGAAATAAAGAATTTTGCTCATAAGCATAAGCGTCGTCTGGAAGAGCACATAAACTTTGCTGTCCTTCCAATTCTCGACGAAAGTAACGCTTCCGCCAACTTCAAAGGACTAAACCCTTTGACTTAGCACGGTGAATTCAACCCTCGCTTAGCTGTGGTATTAGCAAGAACTCTCAGTGGAGAATCTCTTGCCAAACGCATTTGCATCAAGAAAGTAAAACTGCTGGATAAGTGTCCAACTTAATTGTAGTAGAAATACATTTTATTTGAAGGGACATGTTTTTACTGGGTAAAAATCCCTTTCGCTATGTGGGAACGGTCCTCATGGTGTCCTTTGAAAATTTTCACCCACAGCCGAAAAAAAATTCTTCTTTGCAGCGCCCTCTCCTCCCAGTGAAGAAGTCATCTAGAAGCCAACAACTTTAATAACCTGGCCGAACTAAGTATATTTTGTATACACTCCAACTTTATCAAAACCACTAATTAGTTTGCGGAATAGGCTCAAATGGATCCGTGCGGTAACACAACTGCTGCTAGTGCTACCATTGTCTAACAGCAGTCAGCCACTTCAACATAACTTGGTCTATAATGCAAATTCACATGCAATTCCCATTGTAACTGTAATACCCATATTGCAATATTATTGCAATATATTGCGTTCGAGCGGTCGGGCTGTGACATTTTTACGCAAGTATTCTATTTCGATATGGAAAACTGAGTGTATCGCGTTTTGACATAATATAATAATATTGGTGGCACTACAGCCCGTAGAGGGCCAGGGCGTAGCTTCTCAGCGACCACTTGTGTTGTGCGTGCTATTGGTCTATCACGAGTGGCGTTTTGACATAACATACTCGTAAATTTGAAAAAACGCGTACCAACGCCTATGAGAGCCATATTGCGATTTGGGCTTCACGGATCAGTGGGTCTCCATTTGATTCAATAAACCCCCCTCCCCTGACTTGGCTTTCTTTGAATCACAGCTCCATCGATTGGTATGCGCTTGTGTTGGGAAAAAAAATAAAGGAAAGGCACCAGTGCACACAATGCAAGTGAGTGGTCTCTAGCACACGTCACATCCTGCCGTCACCGCGTCACTCTTAAAACCTGAATTGTCTTCTGGAACTTCATTGAAAGTCGTCGAACTGGTTATCAAAATTGGGCGTGTTACGTAAATCGAGGAAACAAGAAAAATGAATATTAATTTAAGTGCAGACAGAACTCATTTCAAACCCAACGAAACCTTGAGTTTTCGCTGAAAATCACATCGCAATCATAATATTATCGGCTTAAGCACCGATTACAGCTTATAGCCGGAAATTTACGAATTTTAAAGCTTCCGAAATTTTTCCAGGGAGCACGTCAAATTAATTAATTTTTCAAATTACATCCCGACTAGAACTCAAACAAGTTCGAACAATGCAAAGAATAGAAAACATCCCCAAAATTTCCCACAGGATCATCCGACACAGAGCAGGAGCTTAGCGATACAGAATATTCCCCGTGGTGTCATTCAATTCCATTACCTCTCCACCGGCGGTACACACACGAGGTCTTCTACATTAATCTAGATCATCTCCACCGCATAACTCATGCATCCTTTATTTCAACTTCATCCTTCCCCATGACCGAATACCCGCATTATCGGCTCCGGGTTTTGCCATTATCCCATCAAATATGTAACACCCCTCTACGGGCTGGATGACATCGACTCCAGTCGATAATAAGCCGAGCTAATCATCGAATTCCCACAAAGCGAACGGTCCCAGTGTGTCCCAGTGACAGCCGGGATACTCGTATCGTCGTACATCCACCACCTCCCGGCGGGACAGGGAATGCAGTTTTTATCGCCCAAAGAGATCTCCTTCCGACCGGATTTTCCCATTTACATTATCACTTCCGAGTTTCCATCTCGCCGTCTTCGGAGGGGGCCCCCCACCCGGATGGTGGATGGTGAAAAGGATACACCAGGCAGCACATGTAAGTTAATTAAGAAGTGAAGGGAAATCCTTCGACGAGCATGGGACATTTCGCAACCGTGTCGTGTGTCTTTGCCGACGCAATCTTCACCCTTTCTCCATTCACGCTGCACGTCTTTGAACCGCTCTTTCCGAAGTGAGTGCAGTTTCATCATTCCTCCCTCCGTCGCAATTCGTCTTCGTGCACTTCTGCGGGCGTATGCTGGAGAGGTCCTGCTGATGAAGGACTACAAATGAGAGGGGCGTCGGGTGAAAATCAACGAAAATGAAATTGTGTTGCATGCTAGTCGAGGAAGTTCACGGCTTACCTGCGCCGAAGGACTCAACAGCTCTGGGAAGATGTCATCAAGGACAGGTGATCCATCAAAGGACATCGAGCTGAGGAAGTGGGAACGAGAGAAATGAAAAATCAATCAAAATCTTGTAAATTAATGATGACTATCCTTGAACTGGTATCGCATCCGTGGAACTGTTCGCGCTGCACATTCTCTCGCAGGAGCAGGCGGAGGGCGTGCATGCACACGGTGCACACCGAATGCACGCTTTATCTTTCGCATCATGTGTCGCAGTGAGAATTGAAAGCCAAGCACGGGGGAGAGCAGGGATGCGCACCGCTGGCATCCTTGGAGGATAACGAAAACATGTTCACTCCACAGCCGCACGAGGACGCGCGCTGCGGAAGGAGGACATATGAAACACAGATACTATCTGCACATGAATTTGGCATTTCGCAATGTATCTGCTTTTTGCCTGCTCGGCGACGCTTTCATCCGTCCTCCTTGCTGCGGGGGTGGTCATAGGGTGTGTCATGGAATTTCTGGATGTCTTGTTGCATGAGAATTAACTAAAACTTTGCTTACGCCCTTCTTGACGGCTGGTGATGGAGTAAGAAGAGTACAGCCCGACTTACGGGGAAACGGGAACAACGTCTGTCTTGTGATGATGCGAAATTGAAAGGCGGAAGCGTCACACGTCGTTGCTGGTGTGAAATCTGTTGTTCGTAGTGTCATGCTGCTGACGAGCTGCAGAGAGATGAGTTATTGGCGAACGATAACCAGACACATAATGCCGAGAGTTGGCAGATTGTTGCATTGCTGCGATATGATTGAATGTTATGCATGTCAGGTGCAGCGAACAGCTGCAGGTGTGCCTCATTTCAGAGTACAATCGATCAGTTGGGAGTGGGCCGATGGACCGTGCGATTTTCAATTACAGCCGGGGACAGTGATCGAATTTTCGACATGTTGATGAGGAACAAAACTGCATGCAAATGAAGGCAGTCAGAGGATTAAGGTGATGAATGTGGTAAGTCATGCTGAAGGAGACAAAGTTGTTCAATGGTCACGTAGTTTAGTTTTTGAAGGAAGCAATTGAAAATGTGATGTTGACTGAAGGGTTCCCCAATAGGTCGGGTAGATGTTCAAATTGAATAAAACAACTTCTGTACGAGTAATCAACGAATTGATGCACTTGAACAGCAATCAATGACGGTATGTGCTTCGTTGAGCAGAGAATATTCGACTTTGAGGGTGGCACCGGTGGCTTACGGTACTGATTGGAATAGGGCCGCAACTTTAGGTAACAACCTCAAATTGCATCGGGTCAGAAGCATCAGAGAATGCACATGAGGCTTGTTCTCGCATGCTTGAAGTAACCCAGCTCATTTCGAATGTCCAAGTGCAGCACATAGTCCCGACACGTCTGCCGCAAGGCGTCAATGGCTGAACATCACGTGTTTCGCATCCTCTTCCGTGCTTGGACATTCCAGGCCGGTAAGCCGAGCTGTCGTTCCCTACTACGTACTTGCGGTAGCCGCCGTTCCCGAAAGAAACAGCGCAAGGTGGTAGTTACAGCCCCTATCTATCTTGATATCCAAGGTTTAATAAGATATTGTGCATTCATCTTCCTTTTGTGGAGGTGGTCCACCGGTCTTGCCATAACACTTTTGATCTAGCCCTCTGCTGACGGTTTGCGGTTCGCCGATTTGCGGAACCCCTTGTATCTCGTTTGCGGTAATATCAATGGGGTGGTCCCCGACTAGGTACCACGTAAGCTGCTTCGTCTGAGATAGTTCGGAAGCCATAAATTGTCTTGACCGCGAAGAGCCTGTGCACCGACGCCATCTTTTTTGTTGTTCCACTGCAGAGGCTCCCGCATAAACCGGTGCAGCGTAGAGGATGACCGAAGTAACCACTCTGGATAGCAGACTACGGGCGTAGCCAGACCCACCGACAGCATTCGGGAGAGAGCTGTTGGCATCAGCTATGCCGTCTTGTTGGCATACTTGGCATGGGCCTTAAACCTAAGCCTGTTGCAAACATTAAGTCCCGTCGCATCTAAATTATCCTGATTCAAGTAATCGTAATGCCATGTATTTTCCAAGTAGTACGAACGGAAGATACGCCACCCCACCAAGCACACCAAACAATGATATCTTGCGGACGCATTTGTAATGCTTGATTGATAGCCGTTCTCCCAAATTAAACAGTTTTGCGTGGCAGCGCACCTCCTCATTCAAAAATGGATGCGTTCACAAACAATGACTTTTCAATGAAATAGGGCCCGTTTCCAACTCCGGATCAAAGTCTGCAAGCGCACGATGTACGTTTACTTCAGATCCTGGGTCTGTTTGGTTATGTATAGGCCCAAGCTTCGGCACGAAATTCGTCGAATTGATGCCAAAGATCGAGTTTCTCTGACTAACTTGTGATCTTCAAATCGATGACGGTCCTGGACACGCTGATTCCATTCATCCAAGACCAAGCTGTCTTACGTCTGCGATGACTTGGTATTTGTACCGAAGCTTCGGTCCTCCTCTCCTTCTCGAATCAGGATGCTCGGATTCGAAGACCGGCTTTGCTGCACATGCGCTAGATGTGGCCAAGCCAGGACAGTCGTTGGTTTTTGCCTTACGGACTTGGAACAGCTCGTAGAGTTCGCGGTGATGTCTTCTCATCCATTTGCCTTCTTCGCAGACGGGACTATTATCCGACGTAGAACATATCTGTCAAAGGCAACAAGAATCAGTTCTGCTGTTTTGCTTAACGTACGTAAATATACGCTTAGCGTCAAAAGTTAGTGAACAATTACCAGGAGAAAATTATTCTTCTATGGTTTTGCCGGAATGCTCTTTCGACGTGTATCGGACAATAACTCGGCCATAACTTGACGACTGTTCATCATTCCGATATAAATCAAGGGTGCACTGTGACCGTAAAGCTACTTTCTTCAGTTTCGTTGAGTTTCATTCATTTTTGCTTACTGAAGCCTTACTAAGCCAGTACGGAGTTAAGATTTTTCTGTAAATCCCAGAATCAGTCATGGCCACTGAAATTTAACGATGCTACCGCCTACATTTCGCTCGGTTCTGGCATAAGCTGACTTAAGACAAATACTGATGACCCTATGGTTGCGATTACTGAGTGGTTGATGATGTTTCGATGCAGTTGATGACGATAATTAAACACACATTTGTTAATTCTGTATCCCTTATACGCCTATTAACATCTTCCAACCAGTGCTTTGTTGCAAATTTTTAATTGACCGTTGGGTATCATTTGTTTTGACAGGTTCACTACTTGACGTAGTCGAACAATCACCTGATTGCCGATCTGAATCACCTTTTGCCAATTCCAGAGATTTGCAGAGAGGCTTAAGTTCTCTTCCTGTGCTGTCATACTCCCTCATATGGAATTGATACTCGAAGTTGAAGGTATGATTGGAGGATTATGTCACATTAGTTGGTGAGATATTGATTCCGAATGGGATTTCCTGTGAGTGCAGAGACTGTGAATATTTGATATATGGTGATAAGTCACTGTGACTGGAATAAGTACTGTTGATGTTGCCGAAAATGCCCAGGAATTTATATTCACAATTAGAAGATTATGTGCAACGAGCAAATCTTAGCATTGCATGCTGATGTAAGACTTTCTCCTTCTTCTTTATCCTGACAGGCCAGAGACGAGGGCTGCAAAGACCATTTGAGACGAGACCACCACTTCCGCCATGCGTACCTGTGATAATGACACCTGCACTTACTTACTTATGACGACTATCCTTACAGAAACTTGTCAAACTAGGCGATTGACAGGTATTTGATGCAAATGGGTGAGACAGTAAAACGAACTATAGACAGATACTACACCACAGTCTACACTCTAAAACAATGAGAACTTGTACCGCACGTGTGCGACAACTGACGCACACTGCCAACGGAAAATGAGTGAGACTGCTGTCAAGCTTAAGAATCTTGTACAGACGGTTTACTGACATTCAACATTAAGATAATGAAATCGCTCATCAAAAACATTCAAGCATTAATTGTTCAGAACTACAGACTTTGTGTTAACTTGCATTACAACAATAAAATTCGGGCTGTTAGATGCAACAACCCGATCATGTTTCCGCAAATCTTAAGCTCCTTCCATGTCTTAAGCTCCCCAGAACGACGTACAAAGAACGAATACTGACTACAGCAGGTATTGATCCAGATAATGCCGTACTCATCGATTATTTTTTTATGGTCGTAGACCCGCAAGAAACAATGGAGGTACTAGGCGCGGTCTTTCAGGAAGTGTTCAAGGTGAATGAGAGTGTTCGCCCGAACCTGGAGAATAGCGTACAAGCTAGCAACTATCAACTTGGAGAAAACATGCAACAATGGCGATCTGAGAACATCGACTTTGTCGTGTTCAGTGACGATAACATGGCAGATAATGCCGACGCAGGAGTCCATCCCCGTTCATATCGAAGACAGAGCTCCAAGCGGTCTTCGAAAAAGTCTGTTGTAATCGACGATCTTTTGATTGCGTTGATGCTGTCTGGAGGAGTAGATTCAACCACGAACTGTACGGGCTGTACGCGGCATGCACATAGTTAAGCGTCTTCGGATTTAAGATGGCTTAAGATGGCTAGATCATGTAGAGCGGATGGACACCACAGCTCCCGCCCGAAGAGTTTTCGATTCCGAGCCATTGGGAGAACGCAACAGAAGAGATGGCGCATACGAGATGGCGCACCAACGTGGTGTGCAATTGTAGGCAGCTGGCGGAAGATCGTGCTGGCTGGAGAGGCTTGTTGGTTGGGGCCCAGGTCCACCCCGGACTGTAGCACTAAACAAGCCAAGAAGAGAAGAATCGACGGTATCTTGAACATTGTGCCTTCTTCATCTAGATGTGGATAATGTGTACACAATCTTGTTTAGCAATGCTCTGAATAATGCAGAAAAAAATGATCGTCATCCGGCCAATGCTGACTTAAGGCTATCCGTGTGGTTCAACGTGAGAACAAGCTTGATGGAAACGTTTGAGAGGACCTGCCTTCAGATTTACAGAATATACAACAGGACCTGGTGAAGATGATTCGAGATCATACTGCCAGAGCGTTGAAGTTGGTCAGTAATCTGATCTCTCTCTCTAGCTTGCGTCTAATTCGAAAAAAACACCATGCACCTAGAGTTATATCAACAAATCTACAATCTCATGAACTACTGTATTTCGAAGATTCCAATAATTTTGCACCGTCTTGGAACCATTCTGGACCTTTGTGAAATAATTATTTATTATTTATTTATTTATTATTATTTCTTTGTATGTACACATAAAAACATATGTTAATTAACATATAAGATTCAGTGAGAATATAAAGAAATAGTAATTTTATATTCTGTATACATGTAAGTATTGAAATAGTGTTAAATGCCACTTCGATTGGCTTTACTCTTAATAGAAATTTAATATGGGTAGGGTGACCATTTTAATGCTAATTTCGTGAGGTGGAATATACAGTAAACTATTTAGATTATATAATTCAAAAAGTAGGTACAATAGAACAAAAAATAATGGGTTATACATTAAGTTACACCAGAATGCCAGAGAGAAATAATTCTACGATACTGTAATCGGAATCTAGAAGCCAATTTCTTTCTACACACGTCCACAACAAATAATTTCATACTGAAGTTTCAAATGAAAAATGCCATAATAGACCGTTCTTAAAAAGTAAACATTTCTAAGAGTGCTTGCGGAGATACTTTCTTAGGGACTTCGCGTGGCTTGCAAAGAACATCTTGGAATCAATTGTAAGCCCTAAGTATTTAAATTCATCAGTGAACCAGGTTCATCCAACGTCATCCGCGAAAGCGGTAAGCCTGCTCTTAAAGTTAAGTGCAAAAAGTGAGTTTATATAGATCAAGAATAAAATGGGTCCCAGCACAGAACCTTAAGGAACTCCCAAATTAAAAAAATCGAATCTCGCTTCTCATACCACCAATCTTATTATTAACAGAATGGTCGCACTTAAATCGACGAAAGTATGTCCATTAATTTATCCTTGTTCATCGCTAGATGAATTGGTTTTGGTTATGTTGTACTCGGCCAACATAACCAATTCCAACCACGTAACCTCAAAATTGTCGTTTTGTATCGTTGGTTTTTTTTTTAAACATCGAGTATTGTCGGTGAAGTGTTAGAGAGAGGTAGGACATATATAAGATTTCCCCCACCATGATCAGGAGTATCAACCTCTAGTTTCGAGTAGGTATGCCACTCTTTCAGAGCTGAAACTCCTAGATGTCTCATACCACAGCAAACTCCAACTTCCATTACAGTTCCCTCTCTCATCGAACATATTCGCTTTGCCCTAGTCCCTGCCATGTCCACTCACACTCACAGTGTTTCCTTGTGTTTTCCCAAAATTTCCTCGAGCAACTAGAGTTAGTAGCTTCTCAGTTATCCTTCAAGCGTTTTAATTGTTTTCCCCCTCCCTTGCGTCCACCGAAAATGATGAAGCGCAGCACTTGAACACCCCAACACCAGCGTCGCAGAATGAAAGATCCCCCTCCGAAGCGATGCACTGGAGCTGAGCATCGAGCTTGTGGTAGAAAAACACATCACGGATGCATCGAAAACAATTATATCCCTATCTGCTGTCCACTCTCGTTTTCTCGTTTTTTTTCTTATTTTTTATTGTTCTTCTGTTCTTTTGGTTTTTTGTCGACGTCGGGCGTTTGTTACACGAGCTCTCTTAGATCCGTATACCATTTTAGGTGGTCCCCTGGTGCACACGTCCAAGCTCTCTACCGCCATTGCCGCAAACACCACCACCATCGTCACTGCCACGGCCACCGTCACAGCCACCCACATCCGACCCACCACTACCCACTGGTCCACTGGCCTATCGAGTGTGCAAAAGTTTTCCTCGGTGAAAACATCAAAAAGACTCGTAAATCTTGCAACAGCAGCAAAGGCGGCAGCGGCAGGAGCGGCAGGCACATTCACCCTCCGCACTGGCTGTGTACGTGAGCACGTGGAAGCCGTTGTAAGGACTTGCTAACTTATCGTAGCGGAACAGAATAGTGTGTGAGGAGAAAATGGGAAAACAGATAAAAGGATGAGTGCAGCGATGTTGTGAGGAGTTCTTTGTTTTTTTTTCTTCTCTTTTTTTTTGCATTTTTTTCCTCTTTCGATCCACCCACACCGTTGCTGCGCCCATCAGTGCTTCGTGGAGGTTTCCTTCCTTCCTTCCTTCCGCCAGCGAGTTCCTTCGCAGCACCGCCACTGCGCGCCCGATCCAATTCTCCACGAAACACAATCGCATTCTCATCTGTCCGTGTCTATCTGTCTGCCTCTTGGCTTGATAGTCTGAAATGCACTCGCATTCCAGCGCGTCCATGTACAGCAGGTGCCGGTGGGTGGCTGTTGCCTGTACACTGCAGGTGGCATTGCAACTCAGCAAAATCCTGGGCCGGTCTGGGATCTGCTGTGCTGCTGCTGCCGGCAGGAATGCCTTTTTGTCGTTTTTGAAGTGAGGATTTCATATTTTTGCAATTGGGCAATTTATCAATTCTCTATCAGATAATGAAATTCGTTCCGTTGCATCCCTCGTGCGGCCTCGTTCGCCTTCCCTGCCTGCTGGGAGGCTTCGGTGGGCCAGTTTTTTTTTTTTTTTTGCTCGTTGTTTCCTTTCCCTGGCGAAGTGGATCCTCTGGCAGAGAAATGTTACAATCAATTTATCCTTCAAGGAACCCTAATGTGACCTCGCTCTTTCAGCGGCAGTTGATGTTCGTGGCGGTGTGCGAGGTGGAGAGACTGCAGGAGCAACGGCAACATTGGTCGGAGATGAAAAATTGATTTCCAATTGAGTTAAAGGGATGATACGAAGAGCTCACGTCTGCGGGTTTTCGCTTGTTTTTAGGTCAAAATGTTGCGAGGATGCAACGATGGTTTTTGGTGAATTTATTGCAACTGCAGCTGCGGTATGGTTTGGGGACTGCTAGGCGAACAAGATACAATTGAGACGGAGAAATATGAGCATGTCTTTGACGTTTGTTTGATCTCTTTTGTGTTTTCTTAAATCTGTGACCTTGAAAGTGGGACATTTGTAGCAAAACATGACGCATTTAACGCGAAATCGGAGTTTGTGCAGAGCGATTTAGAGCTTTTAAATTGGAATTGAAAGTGAATAAGTGATGCATACCATTCATGATGAAGATTAAACTATCCTACTAGCTTAACTTGACTTATCGAAAGCAGTCGGCAGTGCATACACACCCTGTCAGCCAGAATTCAACTTCTGTAATCCCACTAATAAATTCATCTTCTTACTAGCCGTGCTCAATCTGTCGTCATTTTGTTATTTTTTTAAATTTCAGATATATGCAGATAATGTTAAATTCTACTTAAGCTTTTCTCTTGGTGTGGACGCCGGGGTCCACTCTAAGTAGGTAGATGTGGTGGTTCGGTGACAACCTAAATAGCTCCATGTGCGGCTTGTGTATAAAGAGTATTATTGAGATATCTTTAAGCCCAAGAAGTATTTAAGAATGAAATTAGTTATTTTCTTTTAGCAAAGGATATTGCTTAAATATCATGAAGTGAGTTGAGGAAGGGTCTACCAAGCACTCGCTGTCTAGCTCTAGCAGAGCCAGGAAGGTGCAAATGAAATGTGTTCAAGTCGCTCTCTCAGCTACACAGTTGCAACTGCGACTGTGTGCTGTGAGGGAAACCTAGTTTTGTGACAGGATGTACTATCGACCAGTGTCTCATACAGATCGCCACCAATCTAGCGATATCATGTCGAGTTCGATGAAGGAGATCTTTTGATGTGGATCGATTGCACCCAGGTCATATTTGGTTGAGCTCATAATTGCAACATTGTTGCCAATGCATCCTAATACAAATACTGCCGCAAGTTTGCAGCAGGTCAGCATTGTCAAAAAATATTCAAAAACGCAACATCAGTAGGCGATACAAAAGTGAGTGAAGTTTACTTGTATTGCCAAACAAAAAACACGAAGCAAAAGAGCGATAATTTCAAATAAAAAGAATTGGAAGTCAAGACGTTTTCAAAATAGGACCGAAATGTCCTTAAAATAATTAGAGAATTTCCGGATAATGTTTTTAAGAACCAACTTTCGGTTTCCCTGCAATCGTGCAACAAAACAAAAATCACTGCCAACTTGATCGAAGTTTGACAGTCGCTTTGCTTTTATGAACGCAGTTGTCGAATGCTGTCATGCATAGTCAATGAACGCAAATTTTGCAGGGCTGCCGCAGTTCGACGTTTATGAACTCGGCCTTTTTCTTGATGTAGCCCAGTTTGTCAATCTGGCCCATCTGAAGTTGGCTATTTCAAGTAATTTTAAGTCTTAAACAAAGAGTTAGAATTGATGGAATATTAAGTTCGATGGGTACACTTTCTATGGGTGTTCCCTGAGGTGTTCTTGGTCCATTACTTTTATCAATATTCATCAGTTCATTCTTTCCTCAAAAATACTGCAGCAAAGTAACAGCTTTTGCAGACGATATGGTTTGCGCTTTTGTTGCCGATTCTGCTTTAAGGCTTTCTGTGGCGATGAATCATGACCTTGAAATGTTTAGGCATTGGTTCAAAATACATTAATTGGTAAGAAACAAAATTTATGTATTTTGGCAACAAATGGCAACAAAGTCGATTTTGGGTCTAATCTATTCCACTGTGCAAATTGTAAGCGTTTTAGACACAGTAAAACTACCTGCAGTTCAGATTGTATTGCTGAGTCATTTGCCCTCAATATTCTTGCTCTGAACAATGTTATTATATCGAGAACGTCAATCAATTTAAATATCTCGGAATCATGCTGAACTGGAAGTTAAACTGGTATGAACATACTAAAGCACTAAAGAAATACCTTATGGAGTATTTGATCTTACGGCCATTTATTATTAATTAGTTCACTCTAAGCTCGAATACGGAATAGTTTGCCGGATTATACCATAAATAATAATACCTCCTACTTGTGTCACAGAAACATATTATTCGACTATTTTTTAATAAAAATCGGCAGTCCGATAGCTTAATATTGTTCAAAAATCTTAACATCTTGCCTCTAAAACACTTTGCGAGATCTGGATACATGTTAAACAGAAACTCTTCTTGCGATCAGCTCGAATAAATGAGCAAAATCTCGTCCAAGGACCTCACCACAGGCTGCATATTTATTCTCAATTTTTTCTATAAGTGCTCCATGACAGTTTAATAAGCTACCTAATTCTAATAGATGTACTCCAGATGTATCCACATTCCTAAAAAAAGTGAAATCATGCCTTCTTAACCCAAATTATAAAGAAATTCTCGACTTGTTTTGTGTATTGGTCTAACAAATTCATTTCACCTTATTTTGGTTTTTAATTATAAAGACCCCATCATTCAATAATTGTGTACCTTGTTTGCTAAATTCAATTATTCATCTAGTTTTTTTATGAGCTATAGATTGCAGTTATTTTTTTCTTTTAAATTATTATTCGTTTATAAAGCTTGTTGTTGTATTATTGTATTTCTTGTGAAAAAATAAATAAATAAATAATAAATAAAAATAACGTGGAGATTATAGCCTTGACTGCTTTTATTGGGATGTGCACCTCCTCTGCATGCGAGCAATGAAGAGCAGCTCCTTGCTTAGACAATTCGTCGGCCTTTTCATTTCCTACGATGTCACTGTGACCTGGAACCCAGATAATGGACATTTTGAGCTGGCCTTCTAATGACGCTAGATCAGCCCGGTATTCCTCTACAAGTTTAGCGTGTGTAGTGAAGGAGGCAATAGCTTTGATGGCTGCTTGGCTATCAATAAATATGGCAACCTTCTGCCTTGGCAAGATATTTGGGTGTATTTTGACACACTGGGATTGTTCTGAGAACACACTCGCTCCGACTCCTCCACCCATCTTAGAGCCGTCATTGTAGATTGCCCAGTTAAAATCACGGCACACATCCCGGCTCTGCCATTCTGTTCTTTCGGGGATTAGACTGTCAAGAGGAGTTTGAGGTGGTCCTCTTAACGGTCTATAGTCTTTGGAGGATGTTGCGAGATCTCTCGGTAGAAGGTCTAGGATCGTGCTGTGACCATAGGGTTTTGAAGCAGTGTATTCAATGTAATAATTAAAGTCCAAAGGTAGACGGTACAAATACGTTCTTTTTACCTTGTTGAGTGTTGTAATATTGCTACTTAGCGCTGGTAGATAGAGAGACCAGTTCATCACTCAAACGGGACTCGGGGAGTTGGGAATTTAGGCTTTAGTGGTGAATGGTTCAGTTTTGTTCCGTTTTACTAGAGTTGATAAGTAGGAAGGCATTTGAAGCGCAGGCATACTCAGTGCGCCTCACTAAAGGCTCCGGCACATAGAATACTTTACATGCGTCAGCGTCAGCAATACTTTGACAGATTCATAAAATGCATGCGTTCTTATGGGAGATGACACATAGCCGCACACTGAAGTTGACGCGACGGATGTAGTTGCTTGCGTTGAAGTATTCATTGTGCCACCCCCATGCGTCAGGTACTTCACCATTAATGCATGCTTTTACGCAACGCAAGTAAAGTATTGTCTATGCCGAAGCCTTGAGTATCTTACTGCGATTATCGAGGTGCCCAAGTAGTTTAGTATCCAAATCATGTGGGTGACGGGACACTGACATTCCAGTGAACTGCGAAGTGGACGAACTCACTCGAAAGGACACTGCTTCCGTACTCTTTGCAGTTGGAAATCTGCCATCCATTCCAATCGCTACCGCAAGACGTCTATTGTAGCTTGAAGCATCTGCGCATTCAAATCGTAGATGGTCTACTCTGACGAGATGCTTCAGACACTAAGTCTGATCAGAATGAGTAGGCCGAAACTCTTATCGGTGTCATAACCAGATACTGTGGCAATGGAAGTCAATCAAAATGATGCCTTCCATACAATAAAGGTCAATGATCACCAAGAGCAGAGGTGGAGGAGGAACATAAGCAGATACATATTTTTTACTGAGCATAAAACATTACAAGGTATTGACCATGTGTTACAATTCAGAGATATGATAAATTATATCTTTCATCTGTAAAATTATTATATAACAAATATGCATTTAAGGAAGCATATTAATAAGTTTACATTTTAAGGAAGTATCCGAAATGCGAAAAAAGCCCTACGATTTAATGAAGGGAGGAGGAAGAAACTGTTGTACATCGTCTTTGTAATTGCAGCGCCCTCTCCTTCCGAAAAAGAAGTCATCTAGAAGCCCACTACTTTAAAAACCTTGCCGAACTATGTAGTATTTCCGGAATAGAACCAAGGGTTCAAGGGATGAATTAGATCCGGATTGTTAACCAGTAGTCCGTCACTCTAAAGTCTAATGTAACCTAACTTAGTTAGAGAGTCAGTTGCCTATAACTCTCAGCATCGCTGGCGCAACTGATCGGTCCAATATGTACGTCATTATTACTGCAATATCGTCCCGAACGTTGGCCTCTAGCTCGTCATATACTTGTTACTGTAGCCTTGAAGGTCCAGAGAAAATAATCGAGTGGTCAAGTCAAGTATGATCATAGCGGCCAATTGAAAAACGCTCACCGTGAGATGACCCAGTCGCGAAATTTCTCATTCACAACTTCCACGGTTGCATCGCTTTTATGGCAATGTCTGTTGGAACCACAGCAAGAATATATTGTTGTTATCGAGCTCTTACTTACTTATCAGGCCGGCGACCCATGGAGGTCCCAGCCTGAGCAATTGCTGCCTTCCATCGTTGACGGTCCTGGGCACGCTGCTTCCAGTCATCAAGACCAAGCTGTCTTGCATCCGCTATTACTTGGTCTTTATACCGGAGATTCGGTCTTCCTCTCCTTCTCAAACCTCGGCTCAGATTCAAAGACCCTCTTTACTGGAGCATTGTTGTTCATGCGCTCGATGTGACCGAGCCAGTGCATTCGACGGATTTTTGCCTTCCGGACTACATCCACATCCTGGTACAGCTCGTCGTCGAGCTCTGGCCACGGAAAATCGGATGACATCACTCTATTGATGACTATTATCTGAGACCATTGACGGTAACGGTGTCTACTTCCTCATTTCGAAATAAATAAAGTCCGATGATGCCGCCACGCCATTAACCGCACACAACAGTCAATCATTGCGGATGCATTGATGCTTGGTCGAACACTGGCGGATTGTGTTTTGTTCCAATAACTTCCAAATTTTGCCTACTAATATACTCGCTGATCCCAAATGGACCCCGACTGGGAAGTTGGTATTTTTGCTTCAATTCTGGCGTCAGCACAATTTTTACGGAATAGGAGGGAAAATTCTCTCTTCAAACATTAATTAAACTTCAAACAAAACTTAACGAAGCATTTCTAACTCATCACAGGACAGGATTTTCACTGGAAACAAATGTACTATCTCTATGAAATAGTCACTTATTCTCGGTTGAGTCGTAATATTACATTGAAACCTCCTTCATTCATGGTGGACCGTTTGGGTATTACTGCACTCCCATATGAGTTATTCTGAGTTGGGCAGTGGGCTTCAAAAAACTTCAATTCCGTATCTCGCGGGAAATTACGGTGGCACGCTTGCCGTTGCATATCGCAGCTTGGATTGGTTTTGTCCCTTCAGTCGTATACCTTCTGATTCCCCACGTTCCCACCAGACGCTTCCGTCAAAATTCCAGCAAACGCCTCATAGATGCCTCGTTGTGTTCCTCGAAATCACGTCAATGTCATCTGCGTATGCTCACAGCTGAACGCACTTCTGGCAGATCAGATCAGATGTGCATCAAGAGCGGTGCCAGTCGTACGAGGAAATGTTCAGAGTACATTCAATACTGCGTTGCGCAAGATTGTCCGAGCCAGTCATGTTGCAGAGGATGGGTTGCAGAGCAGTTTTGCTACACGTCCGCATGCCTTTCCATGTTTTTCATCAGAAAAGAAGTTAAACTGATTTGTTTAAAGTTCTTGGCGAGTGAGAGTATGAAGACTACCCCAACTGTGAGCCAGGGGGTCGGGATATAGCCAGTGACAGACTGGCAGTGAAGATTATTTTCCTTTTGTGTTTATTCAATAATCCAGGAAAATGGCAACAAGAGGGAATGTCTACTTCTTAAACCCTACTTTCTTGTTTCTCCAGCGCATTACATGCAAAATTGATTCATAGGGTCCTAATTCAATTTTGTATAAATGTTCAATTCAAATGTTCTGAATTTCCCACGAGTTCCGGAAAAAAAAATACATGAAACCGAGTAAGCCACCTCCAGCCAGTGGTTTCAGAAAAACTTTCAAATTCATATTTAAACATTTCACAATTCAAATGACTGAATCATTCACATTTACTGCCATCAACTTTTCACTATTTTCACCATTAATTGGACAGAAGTGCAGTAGTTTTGGGAACACTCTGTGACCACTGCTCACACAAACTAATCTGAACACTTTGTGAACTTTAACGACTACAAGAACTTCACAACGAAGTTAATGCCAATTAGCTCAAATTTAATTACGAACTAAATTCATGGTCGGATGATTTGTCTCAATGTAATCTCTTCAGCAACATAATCGCCTTTGTTACGAGGCATTTCAGTTGTATTACAGGGACTACAGTTGTCACTGGAAAGTTAAGCAGTTGTGGACATTTTTGTTATTTGACTTTTTTTGGGTGTATTTCTCGGAAACTAGGACTATTGGTAGTCACCAGGAAATTTAATAAGATTCGCTTCGGTGAAAAAAGTTGGTTAGTAATTATAATGATATGGAGTGTCCGAAGTCCGAGGTAGACCTGGGCTCAGATTCTACAGAACTACTTATATTGAGCGCGGTGTTGTCCTCACACTCACAAAGAGGCTTTTCACTTTCATACCGACTTCAAACCCCAAAAACTAGCCAAACTAGCCCAACTAGCCAAATTCCTTCGTACCAAGCACCGACTGGTTCCAGAAATAGGAGTTATGAAATTCGCGTGATCCTAAGTGTAATGCCACCAGCTATTACGACCTGAGCTAAGAGGCCGTTTGCTGATAATACACTTAAATCTTCTTCATACCCAAGTTACACTTAAATCTTATGTTGAACTTACATTTTAACGTGGGTTCCACAGATGGCGCTCAATCACAAATGGAAACGATTTCGATAGCTGTCTTGGGTAGGTTTGTTCGTCGTCTGAGGTGGCTGGTGGAGCATATGAACAACTAGCTTAAAGCCCGCCCGCTTCACCAAGCAATTTAGATTGGTTTGGTAAGAGCGCAGAAAACATTGAGATAAATCACCACCAAAAGAGAGAGAGATCAATAGCACCACCTATCGGGTCCACAACTAATTTGTTTCTGCCTATCACCTCTGCCCCGTAATTATCTACATTTAAAAAAATAAATTGGTTGAAAATTACGGGCGGTAGAGGGAAACAAGCATTTTGCTTTTGTGAAGTGTGAATGCAACTGGTCGTGGCTAGCTAAAAATCTTGTTGGCTGGAGAGGCATGTTGCTCCAGGTCCAAGTCCACAGCGGCCGTAACAGCCCGTCAAAAAGTAAAGGGTTTTCCAAAAGGGACTGGACATTTAATTTAATTTGTGAACGCACTACTTCACTAATCATCAAACTGTCACTGTCAATTTATTCAGTAAACTCAACATTTTCATCATGGTAAAGTACACGAACGAGCAACGTCTACAAATTATAAAAATTTTCTACCGAAATTCGGAGTGGGTAATCGAATTTTTAAGAGCGTTAACTTTAATTTTCGGTCCCCTAGTAGATAAGCAATAACAAGATTAGTGCAAAAATTTGAGTCTACACATTCGTTGTGGGATGTTGTCAGTGAGACAACACGTTGATCAAACATAGATCTTTCTTTCGTTTTCATCTCCTTATCTCTTGTCAGTGGACTTTTTCTCCTTATATGTCTTGTTGCTGCTGTTTGATGACTCTATTGTTCGTGTAAAGAAGTCAGAGCGTAGTGTAAGGAAAACAAGGTATACATAGGTACTGACCAGGTTCGGAACGGAGTGATGCTTTACATCATTGGGGAACTTCTTAAGTTAATATAAATTTAAAAGCGGAAACAAATGAACATACAAATAATCTTGATTTTTTTTTCTTCAAAATGTCCCTTCTCATTATAAAGGGTGATTAAATTTTAAAGGCCGATGTTGATTTTGAATAAAACACAAATTATTTAGAAAATTATTATCAAATCTTTTTATTATGATAATATTGGTATGGTTCAATTATGTATGGAACAAAATATCGGCCAAATGGCCGCCGTGACCTCGGCGGCACACCTCCATCCGATGGTCCAAATTTTCGATGACGCTGAAGCATAATTGAGGTTCTATGCCGTTAATGTGCCGAATTATCTCATCCTTTAGCTCTTGAATTGTTGCTGGCTCATCGACGTACACCTTTTCTTTCAAATAACCCCAAAGAAAAAAAATCCAACGGTGTCAAATCACATGATCTTGGCGGCCAATTCACATCGCCACCACCTGAGATAACACGGCCATTGAATTTGTCGCCCAAAAGAGCCATTGTTTCGTTAGCTGTGTGGCAAGTGGCACCGTCCTGTTGAAACCACATATCGTAAACATTCATATCTTCCAATTGGGGCAATAAAAAGTTCATTGTCATTAGCGCACACCATTCACAGTAACTGCCTGACCGGCCTCATTTTGGAAAAAAATACTGCCCGATGATGCCGCAAGCTATCTTATGCGACGTTTCTAGTTGCATCTATACGAAACCACCCTTTACAACCACATTTTGAATATTGTGCTACATGTTGTTCACAAGGACAAATAGAGCAATTACAAAGTCTACAAAATAGAGGAATGCGAACAATTCTTAAATGCAACAGGTATACATCTATAAGAGTAATGCTCGATGCACTTAAATGAATGGATATAAAAGGGAGATTACAACTAAGCACTTTACTCGTCGTGCATAAAATGAGTTATGGTAATGCACCACAGTATCTAACGCGAGATATAAGAAGAGTTGGAGAGTCACAACCATACGAACTAAGAACTAACAATGATCTAAGGGTACAACGCCAAGCCACTGAGGCACTATTTACACACTATTTTTCAAGGGATTTTTGCTGTTCAATAACCTGCCTTCTAAAGTTAAAAATGAAATGAATTTAAGAATTTTTAGAAGAAAATGCGTTAAATTTATAAAAGATTGAATTAGTAACCTTAAGAAAAAGAATATATTCATATATCCATATCTAAATAATATTGATAATTTAAGAATAATTTAAGATAAAATTAACTCTTCTTTGCGTAAATACCTTTGTTTTAAATCTAATAAAATTATTATTATTGTTTTTATAAAGTATACTTATACTAATAAATGCATACATACATACATACACAGTCACACAACGCCACGGCCACTATTTTTTTTTCTTTAGAGCTTGCAAATGGGTCGGCTGATCTAGGTTAGCATGTGAGTAGTCAGAATCACAAAAACAAAATGTGTGCTATTTATGTGACGAACAAAATACATGTATATATATGTATATATGTATATATATATATATATATATATGTCACACTGAAATCGAGCTTCTAAATGAGTGTTACTGATGCCGTTTGGAATTGAATGTTATACATGCACGAATGCGAACAGGAGAAGGTAAATCTAAACTGCCTGCGAAAATAATGTGCTATTTATTTATTTATTTATTCATCAATGGATCACATAAACTTTTAACTTTTTAACTACAATTAATTATTATTGATTTTGTTAAAAATATTCAATACAATTTCAACAACATATTTCTATTCATTTGACTTCATGATAAATTGAGTTAAATAGTAATAAACAACGGGTTATGGTTTCGTTTAAACCATAATTCGTTCTATGATATGGAAAAAATAAGAGAACATTCCTATTTCTTAGGCATCTCTCTGGGACATAAAGAGGCATAAGAGCTAGTAAATCCGGGGACTTAATCCTACCATTGAGTAGGTCCTCAATAAAAAGAACGCTATGAGCTTGTCTTCGACTTTCTAAAGTTTTTAGATCAATTAATGCACATCTAGATCTATAATTAGGTAAATCTTCAGACCATCTTAGATTTCTCAGCTTTTTTGAATGTTTTCAATTCTGTTAGAAGAATTATGATAAAAGGGAAACCTAATGGAAAAAATGAAAAATTAAGGGTTTTAGAGTATAAACATCATTAAATGCCGTATTCCGTTTCAGAAAGCCTAGCAAGGAATTTGATTTAGTTATTATATAATCCAATTGTGCTGAGAAACTTTTACAGCTTTAAATGAAATATATAACACCTAGATCTTTAATTTCACTTACTAATAAAAGTCTCTCGTTACCAAGGCTATAATCAAACGAAGCAATCAGTAATTGTAGAAATTTGTGAAAATATTTTCATATCATCTGCGAACATTAGACAATTAGAAAACTGCAAGGAGTATGGGAAGTCATTGACAAAAATATTGAAAAGGAGAGGCCCCAAATGACAGCCTTAAGGCAGACCCGACAAAACTTCTATAAAGAACGATTGCGCGCCTACAATTTTGACAATCTGTTGACGATTAGACAAATAAGATTTTAGCCATTCAAGAAAATTAATTTTAAGCCCCATTTTTCTCAGCTTTTCAACTAAAAGTCTATGATGAACTCTATCGAAAGCTTTAACGAAATCTGTACAAAGAACACCAACCTGCATTCTGTTTTCTAAAGTAGAAATACAAACATTAGTGAAAGGACATAAATTCGTTGAAGTGGAGCGACCATTAACAAATCCCTGCTGCCTTGAAGTTGAAATGTCTTTCGTCGCAAAATTGAGTCCATCAAAAACTAACTTTTCATATAGCTTAGGAATTGCTGAAAGTTTTGAGACAGGCCTATAATTCTTAATTAATTCTTAGCTCGAGGCCACTTTTATAGATTGGAGTAATGGATGATAGTTAGAAAGACTAGATGATAGTCTAGAAAGGCGCCACTATGAAGTGATTCATTGAAAATTATTTTCAACGCTTTAAAAAGCGAATCAGCGATTTTTGATACAACCCCTGCCTTAATATTTGAATCAAGCTGAGTTAAACCATTACAGACTTCTTGATCCGAAAGAGAAAAAATGTCGAGGTCTATTACCGAGGTAAGACCAGGATAAAGCACTTAAGACCAGGTGGGCTATTTATATGCCCACCACTGTGTAATGTCGTCGACCTATTGACCTTTCAAAACATTCGTTCGTATCTCCCACACAACTTATTTATTCAATTTTACAGTCTTCCCCTTCTCCCATTGGACAACAGCTTACATGTGTGATTTAAAATATTCATTCAACTATTTTGTCGTTAATCAAGAGATCAGTGAAACCAATTCGTAGCTGAATTCGGTGAAAGTGTGCGCAAAACCGGAGGTGAACGTATCGAAAAGTATACAATTTCATCAACTCTTGCATCCACGATTGCATTGCATTTTAATAAACGTGAACGCTCAGCTGCCGCGACTGAATTTTTTTCGTTTGTAACACACGACTCGTGGGACATCCTTCACAACGTTATCCATGTGAAAGGCATTATTTACATGTTGTTTGATAGCCTTTTTGTGGATATGAATTGTGTGCTCTTTTCCCTTTTTTTTGCTCGCCCAGAGTGCAAGCAAATAAATCCGCTAACCCTTCAACAACGAATCTCATGGAGTTTTAGTATTTTTAAATTTAATGTCTTTCTTATCTTTTTGGGTCTTATTCATAAATTACCATTTGCCGGTTGCACAGTGATTGCATTTGATCCACAGTGACATTTGATTCAACGTCATTTCGTCGAGTAATAAAAGGGAAACAAAGAATTGATTGCTAATTGAAACCCGCAGCTATCTTCGTCACGTCAAAGTGCAGACAGCATCCTTCTACAGAGTGTCCGTCTTCAATCAACCTCAACCCTTCTAGCCCTTTTCCCGACGCCCATGGCATGTGATTCCTTTTTGGAAGGCATTTGTTTTGAATTCCTTTCCTTTCAAGCCATTGTCCTAGTCTAATATGCCAATATAATCGAAAGGAAGAACAATGCATTTAATTTACCACAAAACGTAACATATAACTCACTCCGGCTAATAAAAGTCACCTAACCTCAGACATCGATGACACACTCGCTGCTTCCATACCTGACCTACCCGGCCGTCCACTTAACCCCGCACAAAGAGCTCCGGATCAAAGACAATCTCTCGAAATCGAATGAGAACGGCACTCCGGAGACGCCCCTTTTCGGATGAATCACCAACTTACGGGTACTCTGTGCGCAACCTCAACGAATTTTCGCAAGGAAAGAACACCCCTCCTTGGGCGCATTATTACCGATCTTATTGCCCTGACACACAAATTGACTTCTCACTCAAGGATCAAGGATCGCAAGCGTATCTGAATAGGGGGACATGCATTCACAGACCGTAAATACTGTTTACGAGTACGGGGCAACCCGCATCAACAAACAAACGAATTACGAGGAGTCGCATCGCGGTGGCTTCACACGCGGCACACCCTGTTGCACACACGATTATCCCATTCAGATGGAAATTTCCCACAAACACACCGAACGGGCAGACAGAGAAGAAATTCGCAAGGAATCTCATCGATGCGGGTCAATATCCTTACACACATCCCTCACGGGTCTAGGGCCGGACTCCGGTATGCAGTCCCTGGGTCAGTGCACTCAGAGTGCCAGGTTGGGGGGGGGGAATCATTACCGGAACCAGGCGAACGAAATTGCATCCGCGTCGCCTCGATTGAGGACCGTTTCGGTTGGCAATTAATCCCGTCTCCTCCGGACTGCGCCGGCCTGATGGTGGTCACTGCAAGACTGCGGTGGCCCGTGCTCGTGCCCGTGCCGGTGGGGACTCCGATATCGTAATTAATTTCGAGATAAAAACCCACCCGAGGGGAAACGCAGAGGCACAACAATAATGATAATATTTTCCAGCACCCAAGGGCTGTCCGCTCTTCGCTCCCTCCCGTCCACCTCTTCGCCATCAAATACCACATCCTGGTCGTGTCGCAGCCATCCCGCCAAACCGTCACTCTGCGGTCCTGCTTCCTGCCTCTCGTGCAGTGCCCTGTGCCCAAGTGGAATAATTACATTTTAATGAAGAACGGCGAAAACGAGGGCGCCCAGCAACTGGCAACCAGCGCCAGAGCGCCGCTGCTCCGCTGGTGGGTCAACCAGGCGGCCGGGAAGACGGAAGTAAGCGAGCAGCAGAAGACAAATACTCCTAAAGGCTTATTAGCAATATTGCTCAAGAAGTCTAAGGCGATGTTATAATTACATGGCCGGGCGCAGGCGGGTGGGGGGCCGAAAAAAAATGACAGCGCCCACCAGGATATCCTTCTGCGGGGAGTTTGCTGCCTCTCTCGAAGTTCTTCTTCGAGGCCAGGACTCGAATTGTTTTCCGCAAGTTTTTTTTTTTTTCTTCGTCGCGTGTTTTTTCTTCTGTTTAATGGAATTAATTAAAAGAGTGGAGAGATTCACGTTTTTTTCTCTCGTCTCTGCTGCGCCCGCTTTGCTTGGATCTAATTGACGTGGCGGGAGGGGGGGACGGACGTTGGAAAGATTATGTGGACATTAGCCGGAGGACATCGAGCATGGGGATGAGTGCGGGTGGCATCCACGAGGGCAGCTAAGGGTGTCATTTGGTTTAAATTTATGCGAATAGTCTATGGCTCTAGTGTGGATGGGGATATGTGCTGGTGTGTGTGTGTGTGAGTGTGTCGGCTTGGATTTGGGACAGAATGGCCTTAGTTTGCCGGACGTTTGAGGGCGACATGTGGGAGACGTAAATCATTTCAATCGGATTTAGGTGCCACTTGTCTTCTCTCGCAGGACAACGAGTGGGTGGATGGAAAATGAAAACAGATAGTGAACTTAAACGTGTTGTGGAAGAGGAGGACTGGGGGAGGATAGTCAACATTTTGTCTAGAAGTGGCTCATTCTGTCACACATTAGCAGTCTGGTCGGGTATTCGAATAATACGCAGAACGGAGAGATGTGGGAGCTTGATTTTGTCGACCCAGCAAATTTTCAGACGGGGTTTTTGTTTTGGTTTTTGTGCGCAGTGAATTTAAGCGTTTACCAACCCTGATTTGGTGGGGAGACATGTTTTGCGTGTTTCAGTTTTGTTGGAGATTTTCTTTGAAATTAACCACCGGGCGGAGGGTTATCAGCTGCTGACAGCTTAATCGTCTTTGAAACTGGTCCAGGATGGTAGACTTGGGGGAAAACTAACTAAGCGGGAATGGTTCACGCCTGTAATCTAGACCTGGATGCCTTTTATCCGTTGCGAAGAGAGCAAGAGGCAAGAATCTTTTCAAAACGAAAGTCAGAGATTGGAAGGATTATTCTGTAGCAGCCATTCCCTCGTCTTCAACGGTGAAGTGTGTTTCCCGAAGTTGAAGTAATAACTATAATATCATTTGCGTGTGCTTTTTTGACTGATATCTAGCCAATAAGACGTATTGTCTTCCAGGACTGACTTATCGGGATAGACAAGTGATTTAACGTATCCGCACAAAAAATAGTCTAAGCGCCGATGTGTAATGTTAGGATATGCCACTGGCGTGATCCACATCCACATACAACTAGTGAGAAGTATCCTCTTTTTCCGTCGGCCCAGCAGTCCCATTTTAATGCCGTGGTATTTCAAATGATTTGTCTTGTTAGTACTCCAACTACCATCGCCAGCAGCTTTTTGTTGCATTTAGGGTTTTTCGCATAGAGTAATCGAGCGATGTGTACTCAGAAAACATAATGCTGCTCTACGCGGCAGCATGCCGCTTGACTGTCGAAAGATCAGATCTCAATTAAGATGTCGTTTGTAGAGTTCGGCGATCGTAAGGTTATGACGTATACACTGTGTGCCGGAACGGTTCTTGCTTGACAGCTTGACAATTTGTCTCCATGCACATGCATCATCTTTCATTTTTGAATAAATTTAAGTGGAAAATGCAAATCTAACTAGAATATCAATCGAATGCTCACCTCGGCTCCGCCTACAAATCATCATTCGTTTGATGAATGGTTGTGTAGTGTAAAAAACAGCTCTGATGGTTTATTTTACAACACGATTTGTTTTTGGGCAGTTGGCGTTGTCTTTCTCTTAAACGAGAAAGAACCAATTGCTCATTCAGATTTGCATTTCAATTTTCACGCGTAAATAATGATTACCCAGAATTACAGTTGTGCCCCACACTTTGTGTTTAACATTGGAGAGTTACCTGTTAAACGTATGTAAATCAAGGAATACAAATTACTGGATAAGTGCTTCATTTAGTTGTAGTTGAAAATAACATTTAAATTGAGGTAGTTTTAGTAAAAATCTCATACTTCTATGGGCGAACGTTCGCCATAGAGTCTTGTTAAAGATTTTCAATTACCATCGGGAAAAAAAAAATGTATCATTCGAAGAGCGCTTACAAATTATTGCATTTTACAGTCCATCAATAATAGTTTTGTCCAAAATGCACGTGCCGTACCTGAAATGTGTTTTCAGCAAGGCCCCGCCCATGCCACACAGGCGGGGCCGGTCCGAGACAAATAATGGCTCTTGCAAGCCCTACGCTTAACGCCCCATTCTTCTGTCTTGACAGTGTAATTTAGGAAGCTAGTCTGGCCTAAGTCCATCAAATTTTGTGTTATATTCCTAAAGCCGCTCAAACTATTCTGTAATTGATTGAATCGTTTAACCTAGTATTTTGAAATGAAAATCTACCTCAAATCTTTGTTTCGACTCTAAAACAGTCTCATTGGTCTCATTGGCCGACGGGAACGTGAGTTTCTGGAAATTTAGATGGTATATCAAGAGTACTAGCAATACGCTCAGTGAATTGAACATAAAATGTTTCATCTGAACACATCTCCACAAAAGTATGTTTAGTATTTTCTAAAACCTTAACACTTGTTGACAAGTTCACGAACGGATTTTACAAATGGAATGCAATTGGTTATGTTTATTTTTACTATAATACAAAAAACCAAATCAACAAGCAACGTATTTATAAATGTAAAATGGTCTTCTATATTTGTAATTTGTATTATTAGAAAATAATTGCGTTTAGAAATACGTAGGTAGCACTGGCTTTTACACATATCATGGGATGCACTCTCAAGGCTTAAAAATAAGTAGTCTTTGGTACAACTCGCACTGGAGCTTTCATTACCATTCGCACCGCATTTCCTTTGACACTAGTCTCATGGATATGCCGTTTGACACACGGAGTCGTCTTACACTGCGTGTTGAATCTTCACGTATGTATACAAAACTTTACACCTCGTTCGGTAAATTTGCGTTAGCCAAGCTGTGCTTGAGGTCTTACTCAACTTTTCACCACTACCAGGACATCCAGGAATGCAAGTCTTCTCTGAATTTGCTATGACTTATATGGGTCGGGAAAATGAGATCGCCGATGAACTTGCTAGACAAGGACCTGTGCTGGGACTACCCGCGTTATAAGTTAGGGCTTCCATCGATGGTTGGGCTTCTCAAAAGCACAACCGGAAATGCCATGACTCTCCAGGATGTAGACATACCAATTTGCGGCATGTTTGTTATATCTTGACAGAAACGACTGCAGACGTCTTACCGACGTACTGAAAGGCCACTACACCTTCGATAAACTCCTAAATGTGAAAGGTCTAAGCGATGAAACCCTCTGCGACGTATGTGGAGAACACGACAACACTTCTTTTGCCTTTGCTCGGATCAGGTGGCAGTTATTTGGTGCTGATTAGGTGAGAGCGGATGATGTTGACACTCCATCACAGAAGTGCCTGCTGGTATTCCTCGGGAAGACCATAAAGTTTCAACAAATGTAGGTTGCTGCCTGGTAGTACAATGAACCTGTTTCTGTCTGAGTGCTCCAGTGTTGCTTAAAAATCACACTTTATTATGTGGCAACTGATATTCAGCGACTGCCGATATGTTCGACATTATCTGTCCTGTAGATATAAAGTAAGCTGCCGGTGATGTTTGTAAATATCCTCTTTTTGCCAAGTACACTCTATTTGGCGACACTCATTTGGCTGAGGAAACAGTCCTCAAATCAAAGGCAAGGATACTCCTAAAAAGTATAGCCTCATAAATCCAATCCGTCATTTTCAGCATTATCTTGAATTTAATTTCGATTTAAAGTGATGCTGAAGAACAGCTATAGGGTTAGTTGAATTCCAGAAAATAATCAAAGAACCGTACTTCCCTTACCTTGAACTCAATACGAGCCGCTACTCAATGCCTACAACTGCTGCTTCGAATTTTGTTTTTCAGAAAGAAATCAACATACAGCGGAACATTTTCATGTTTGTACAACAATTTTTCCTCTGATTCCTACTGACAAATCAGCTTTTGTCAGCTTTCGAAACTCGCGTCACAACGGTAATGATGAGGCAATGGTGCGCCGGCGACAACGAAACAACGAAGGGATCGCGGCAAATTGCTTTATTTGCGTTTTCATTTAATCAAAAAATTTCAATTTGAATACAACTCAGTGTCAGAGATGAAAAATCTGCTTCCTATTCAACACACAAAAAAAAGGCAATAAAATCCAAACAGTACCGAACGCCAACAACAATACAGAAAAGTATACTATACATGGGCGGAGTATGTGGCATCATTTACGCCACTGAATGGGAAAACAGAAAAAAGATACACAGATACTGTACAGAAAACAAAACAACGAGCGAGCAGAACAATGACAAGCGAACGTCGACGATTTGCGCTCCATGAACAATGCGACAAGTATGTACGTTGTCGGTGCCCGGAGCTACGCTGCTCCAGCTCCAGCCAGCTCGCCAGCTACCGCGCTCAGGCCGAGCTCCTCCTGACACGCCGACGATGATGATGATGATGGAGATGACTTTTGTGTTTCTGTGGTGTTGAGCAACAACCATGGTAGTCGTCGAGCGCTGGTTTCATCTATGTTTATTTTGTATGCTTTTTTTTTTTTGTTCGCTTTCAGAATGAGGTACCCCAGTATTCGATGGTGGCTTACTGTGGCCGAGCCGAGGGATGAGAATCTATTGCAACACAAACAGCGGCCCGCCGTGTACACAACGAGAGTCGGCCACTGTCGAGCAGTCGCCCCAATACAATCGCAACCAATTAAGCCTCGTTAAGATCAATTTAGAGTCCCGCATAAAATTTTCTCTGTGCCCGATGCGCGACTCCCGCTCTCACGGAACCAACGAACGAATTTTACCGCCACCACCGCCGCCGCTGACCGACGACGACAGAACCCTCCGCCGCCGGCCTCAAGAAGCCGCTGCCACTGCCACTGCCCGCCGAACGAAACAGCACAGTGGAACTCTCGATCTGAATTCTTTGTGATGTGTGATCCCTTAAGACCCCTTGATAGCCATCATGATGTACGCGACGACGATGATGATGCACTGCCATATAGACTAGATATAGGGGTTCGGTTTGATTTTTTGTTCTCGGACTCGGATTCCGGGCCCACAACACTCGGCGTGCTCTGTTGCTGTGGACAAGTGGGAGAAGATGTGTTTCTATTTCATGATGTGTGCATTGGTTGGGCCCGGGTCCGCTTGGGAATCGCTCCTGGAGATAAGGTTTCCACGCTCGGACCGGCATGTGTTGAAGACGGACTAGTTCCACGCTGGCGGCGGCCGAGTGGTTTCCGCTTCTGGGAGGATATGATTTCATTGGAAGATTTTCCTCTCACACTGTTCACACTGAAATTCACTAGAAGCTGGAAGACAGATTTGACTGTGATCACAGTGAGAGGGGGTGCCGAAGAATTGATGAGTCTTCGGTGGGAAAAGGGTCAGTTTTGCACTAGGAATTGTGGACGTCTTCATTCAAAAGGGAGACTAGAAGGGCAAAATATCGCACCAACTGCATACATCTGCCGTCGTGAAGAGGAAGTAACTTGGTGAGAAAGTAGTCGCAATTCCCCTATCAGCCGTCATGTTCAAGTCTCATAATGAATGGGTTTTTTTGGTCTATCTGGCTTTTGTGGAGAGAACCACAACTTCTCCACCACAAGATCCTGCGTGCACGTCCAAGCCCATCGAAGTGAGGAAGCATTTGAGAGCACGCTGATGGTTTCAGCTATGCTTACTTGCTAGCGGACTTGTACGGATTTCGAAAGAAAGGGAAATTCTGTGGATTTTCTGATCATATGATTTTCCACTCAGGAGCTTACATTTTTTTGCCAGTCGAAAGGGAGTCACGAGGGCTGCCAATTTCTATAAATTCAAATAACGATGGGAACATATGCTATGTTTTCCCGACCGAAAATAATGACAACAAGTGGTACTAATAGAAGGGGTGATGTGCCTGTACATTGACGGCTCAAAGACGATCTGATACATCGATCACCATTTTTTCTGATGACCATGCGGCAATAAAAAGGATACCCTTTCAACTGCGCCAACTGGGATAAGTCTCCTAATCATCGCTTGTAAGATCTTCTATGCCGTTTTGTGTGCGCGCCTGAAACCATTCGTGAATAACCTGTAAGGTCTTTATCAGTGCGGTTTCAGGCCAAGCGGCCGGAAAAGTCCATCATCTACACAATCCTCACACTACGACAGATCCTGGGACACCCAAGATATGCTACTCGACATCCATCACCGTTTGGTCGACAAGGCCGCATATGGCGTGCATAGAGGAGATATACACCACAATGTCTGGGTCTGATATTCCTGCAAATCTCGCCAGTTTGTGCAGGATGACTACGGAAAACTCTTGCTGGTCCATCAAGGTCAGCAATAAACTTACCGAGACTTTGTCGAAAAAGGTTTTAGACAAGGCGACTCGCTGTCATGTGACTTCTTTCATATCATGCTGGAGAAGATCAAACTCACTGGCCAACACAAGAGGCACGATCTTCCGGAAGTTCGTTCAATTGCTGGCATACGCGGACGAAATTGACGTGATTGGTAGAACACAGCGAGCCATCTATGAGGCGTTTGTTGACATTGAAACGGAAGCGGATAAATTGGGCCTTGCTGTAAACGAGGGCAAAACATAGTAAAGGGTTTTCCAATAAGGATTTGACAACTTTTTTTTAAATAAAACTCAAACCATTTGAGATACTTCAAAAGCTTTATTATCGGCTTGAAGTACAATCAAAACATTTATAAATGTCTTCGTTCATATGGCCACAGCGGGCACGTTTGCATCAGTCAATTCGTTGGACCCAATTTTTAACGCCTAGGCCATACATTTCGGCCGAAACGGCCGCTATTTCGCGTTAGATCTTGGCTCTGAGCTCTTCCAACGTCGTCGGCTTGTTGGCATAAACCAATGACTTAACGTAGCCTACAGAAAATAGTTAAGCTGCGTTCAATCACACGAACGAGGCGACCAATGTCCTATTTCTTGAGACAACACGCTCACCATACTTACTCTTCAATAAATCGATTGCAAGGTGTGCTGTGTGGCTTGTGGCATCATCCCGTTGAAACCACATGTCGTCCAAGTCCATATCTTAAAATTCGGACCAAACATAATCGGTAATCAAGGCGCGATAACGCTGACCACTCACTGTAACGTAACGATCGTTATCATCAACGAAAATATATGGCCCAATAACGTCGCCAGCATGCAAATCGCACCAAACAGTTATTTTGTGTGGATTAAGTGAAGCACATGTAAATTAAATTCAAAGTTGTCAAGTCCCTATTGCAAAACCCTTTATATGCTACCATCGAAAAAGGATGCACAGCATTACAACCTTCACAACTTTCATTAAGGATAACTTTCGTCTATCTCGGCTCCGCGGTAAACAATAGGAACAACATCAGTACTGAGATCAAACGCAGAATAAATCTTGCTAACCGCTGTTTCTATGGGTTCAAGAGGCAATTGAGTAACAGAACCCTCTCTCGGAAGACCAAGTTGACTCTGTATAAGATCTTGATCAGCCCCGTCTTACTCTACGGTGCAGAGGCGTGGACTCTATCAAAAGCGGATGAAGAGGTTATTGGTATTTTCGAGAGAAAGGTTCTGCGCGTGATCTTTAGTCCTGCTTGAGTTAATGGCATTCAAAGAAGAACATTAAACGGGCTGTAGATCGACATGAGTATAGCCAGCCGGCTACGGATCCAACGCCTGAGATTACTAGGCCAACTTTTTCCGAACAACTTAGCTCCGGCCCGAAGATTCTTCAACTCTGAGCCTGGTGGCACAAGGTGGCGCACACAAGTCGAGAGGGACCTCAACCGGCTTGGTGTGCGAAATTGCAGACAACTGACGAGAGATCATGCTCGTTGGAGAGGAATGTTGAATGAGGCCCAGGCCCACCTGGGACTGTAGCGCGCTTAGAAGAAGAAGAATAAGATGTAAAGATAAATGCCATAACATCGGATATTCGGACATCAAAACGGTCAGACATCAACAAACGCCGAGCTTCCGCATTAAATTCAACATCCGCTTCGTCCGCAAGTAAAAATCAATGCGGAGCTTATGTGGATGCGGATGTTGAACAAGTCGGTACATGAACGACTTTGCGGCGACTAGTGCTTTACGTGTTAAGTATTTTCCTAGCAGTGCAATCGATTGACCATTCTTCACAGCAACCTAGCACGTCCGTTACCGCTAGGAAACCCCGTTTAAAAAGTGCTCCTGGAAGCGACGCTCGATTTGTCAAGTTAAGATGACGACCTTGTCCAAAGATCAGATAGTCCCGGAACAGACCTTCAAAAGGAGTTAACGTCATATCGCAATAAAAATAAGGACACATTTATCGGAAAGGCCTCTTATCCGGTGGAAATAAAGGGTGGTTAAATTTTAAGGGCCGATGTTGTGAATGTGAACCACACCTAAACGTCAAGTTTTTTTCTGTTTTTCATTTGACATTTCTCAATATCAGACTAATTCAATTTGAACCATGGAAAGACACACAATCGAGCTTATTATGAAAATGGGCGTTAAAATCAAAATGCATATCGTGCACTTCGTGATTTTTTCGGTCAATTTAATCGTCCAAATGTGCGTACAATCGGAAAAATCGTGCAAAAATTTAATTTATAATCCAAGAGTGACTGTCGAAAAACTCAATGCCCCCACGCAAAGAGTGACTGTTTGGTGCGGTTTATGGGCTGGCGGCATCATCGGACCGTATTTTTTCCAAAATGAGACCAGCCAGGCAGTTACTGTGAATGGTGTTCGCTATCGTGAAATGATAACGAACTTTTTATGGCCCGAATTGGAAGATATGAATGTGGACGATATGTAGTTTCAACAGGACGGTACCACTTGCCACACAGCTAACGAAACAATGGCTCTTTTGCGCGATAAATTCAATGGCCGTGTTACCGCCAAGATCATGTGATTTGACACCATTGGATTTTTTTCTTTGGGGTTATTTGAAAGAAAAGGTGTACGTCGATAAGCCAGCAACAATTCAAGAGCTAAAGGATGAGCTAATTCGGCACACTAACGGCATAGAACCTCAATTATGCTTCAGCGTCATCGAAAATTTGGATCATCGGATGGAGGTGTGCAGCCGAGGTCGCGGCGGCCATTTGTCCGATATTTTGTTCCATACATAATTGAACCATACCAACATTATCATAATAAAAAGAAATGACACCCTTTATAATAAAGAGTTAAGGATATAATCTATATTTGTCACCTTGCCCAGCCAGTGTTCCTAGTGAACAGATGTTTAGTGGTGCGAGACTAATTTACGACCTATTGTGAAATCGCCTAGCTACTGTTCATTGAATATAATGCACCTGTGTTTAATATTAAGAGTTTCTTTTTGCTTAAATAAAAATGACTCAAAAAGTAATAATTAATGTTTTTACATACCAAATCTTACATCTGCATCAGCATCCTAGGATATGAGCCTTTTAATATCCAAAATATCAACAAATTTGAATCTGCAACATCCCCGATGCAGACAAAGCTTCAGTGCGGTATCCTCGGTGAACAGGGTAACCCGGTACCAGGGCATACTGGAATCCAGGGAAACGCCAGAATGACTAGATGGAGCCAGAATGACTGTCAAACAGATTCTAAATTACAAAGCTTGCTATAAACGGTAGTCAGCTGGCAGTTAACAGGAACAATTAAAGTAACTGCGCGGGAAATTCAAAAGGTCACTGACTTATCAAACGACTTATAAGCATGTGGGCGGGGTACAGCTGTGGGATTGGTCCCAAACTCTTAAATAAGCAACAAAAACATATTTCAAACATTGAAAATAACGTTTTAAAAATAACAATTGAACTTCAGTGCAACCACATGAACCACCTCCTCTGCAGTCTGCTAGGACAAATCATTTTTGTGACAATAACTGAAATTACGTTCCAAAATTCATTTCGTGGATTTCATTTATTTTCGCTTACAAAAGCAAAATAAAGTCGAACTGAGACCGATTGCCGTTCCTGCTTTCGCTGCAAAATGTCCTTTAATTATGCCTTATTCCGTTTGACCTAATTTCACGTCATCCCGCTGATCCGCAGCAGAACTATCGCAATCATCCCAAGACAACGACTTAATCCACTCGAAACTAGGCTATCCCGAATAGCAAACAAACAAACTCTTCACATATTTTCACTCAGAGCCTTCTGCGCTAGTCGCACACTGAATTTTGAAGAAGCAATTCATTACAATGAATAGTGTGCACGCGAAAGAAGGAGAAATTAAATATGAAGCCCACTCAAAATTAGGTTGTCTTGCTGTCAATATTTAACCACTCATATGCACATGCTGCTGCTGCTGCTGCTGCTGCTGCTGCTGCACTCACCCAGACGAGTCCTTAATGAATATGACTTGTTTCACCTCCTCTCCTGAGGCATCACTTGCGAAAATAAAACAAGAAAAAAAAGACGTCTAAATTAACAATGATTGTGTGGCCTCATTTTTGCGCTCCACCTAATCCCCTGCCTTCTCATTTTTCGGCACATATATGTATTGGACCAAGTGCACTCCCATCAGCGCCCGCTCGACCTGCCCTCCTTTGCATACATCACCTCAACCCATCAAAGACAATGCATACTCCATCCAGCGCACAATGAGGACCACGAATCCAGGATCCAGCTTGCATCTTCGAAAGATCCTCGTCGCCCACGTCCGCTGTTTAGTATTATTTTTTAATTTTGGAAAGAGGCTGGGAAGGCGGTCTACACAAAAAAAAGGGTTGCAGCGCCATCTGTGTGGTAGCCACACATGGCCCCGAACCAACTTGGACCTGGAGGGAGGGTGGGGTTGGTGAAGGATCCCATTGCATGGGGGAATGCAATCATAATTACTATTATTCAAGTCCTTTGTTTTTTATCCAGGCTCCCATGTGGGATGCTTGCTTGGGGTAAATGAAAAGGACTCCGAACATCCCCCATGTGAAACTGTTCATTATTCACCGCATTGAAGAGAGAAAAAGGGTTCAGATGAAATTAAAAAGAAAGAACAAAAAACAAGGAAGGACGATGAGATTAGGAGAGCCGGGGCGGGCGGAGTGGCAGAATGGCGGCTCTGGGGGGAAATTTGTGCTGCAGCACAGGAATCGGTCGGTTGGTTTTTAAATGGAGAGACCCGGTCCTGCTCAGTCTTTCGTGCGCCCCTTAAGGGAGTTGAGGCAGATTGTGTGGTTCCGCTTTGAAGGCAAATTTTAGATAGTACCTTCCACCTATGTGAGGCCGGCGCCCCCACCCGTACAATGTTGATTAAAAGTTTTGGAGCACTTCTTCGGTTGAGGAGCTGTGTGAGTGGTGCCGGTGCCTAATGGAGTTGATGTTTTTGTACGGGTTTAGGCGGGCTCAATGAAGGGTGAAGCGAAGTCAGTGAGATTGAGACGTCAGCTGCCGGTGTACTCTGAATTTCGCAGCACCCCACTGCGCATACGTTGGAATGGTGGGATTTAGGGAAAAGGCATTTAGCTTGAATTTGTGGTTCGTTAGATTGCATAACACTCAGATAGGAGCCAGTCCAATGCTGGAGGATTTGTCCGAAAGCAGGATTTTGCAAAATGGACTTTGTTTAAGCAGATTACTTGGGCTATGCCGCAGAAGTCCAGAGAGAAGCAACATGTGCTCTATATTTAGGTATTCCTTGATGTCCTTGATGCGTTTTAAGAATAATTTTTAAATTTTACAAACATTTTCAATATTTACTTTCTTAAATGAAATGAAATTAAAACACCTTTTATATTATTTATAAGATGTAAATAGTCCTTCTCCAAATACCGACCCTTTAACGCGGTTTTCCTTCATGTACACGAATATTGTCTCTTTCTGGTCCGTTTATCAGTGTGCAATTATGCTTTCAATGGAGATGCATCAGGAATCAGTCGATATTATTGAGAAACAAATCTCGAACAATTTCGATCGTGGCGCTAGAAGTTATGGATCCGAATCGAGAACAAGACAGTTTTCTAACCTGTCCCGGTAGCAGTCACCAGTTATTACCGACACAAATGGTTTACCATACAGTTGCTCTATCCTCATCCAGTTGAAGGATGTCGATGCCCCAGCAGTGACTATTTTGTTTACTAGTTTCTTCTTTATTATGAGGGACAACCAATTCCGCAGCTCTGAACATTCTCCTTAATAGCGCTGATAGGCTTAACCGACAGATCGGCAGCAGCCAAATTGAAATTGCTGGATATGTGGCAAGAACTTCGTTCAGGCACTCTACTATCCTTGGCAGAATTAGATTCGTATACAAAAACACCGATCCTTTTCCAGAACAATTTCACAACCAGCATCCACCCCAGATCATACTGGAGGTTTGAACACCAAACGCTTGATGGTCATGTGCGAATCTTCAGAGATGAATCAAAAATGGGTGAGGGTGTGGATGCGAGTGTCTACTTTAGGGATCTAAATATTCAAATGTCATTCCGACTGCCAAATTACTGTAGCGTCTTTCAGGCAGAAACTATAGCGATACGGGAAGCTCTATCCTGGCTAAAAAAAAAACAATGCGATATCGAGTCGTCATCTGTTCCCACAGCCAGGTGTCGATCAAATCTCTGGATGCATTCACATTCATCTCAAAGACTTCCCCGAATTTGCGCCTTCGGGGAATTTCCAGCGCGATGGCCGAGTATTTTAACATCCAACTTATTTTAGAGAAATGTAAAGCGGATGGGCTCACTAGAAAGGGCGCTGGTACTCTTTTCCGGTTGGAGATTTGCCATCCAAGCCAGACACAGGATGCTTCATCACGAAACAATTATGGGCTACTCTCGATCTAAACAATCGAACTACTCTCTAATTTCAGCGCTTTACTCACCACTAAACTAAGTGGCATTTGTGTCAGTCAACTCTACTGCACTTACTGCTTGGCAGTTAGGCCCGTTGTGTGGCCTTTTCTGGCGCCAATTAGCAGTCAGCTACCATCTACTTACCATATTTCCAGCCTCACTTAAACACAAGAAGTGAATATAATTCTTCCTACGTTCAAGTTTCAAAAAACGGTCTGTCTCGACTGCTCTCTGGTATGCCTGACTCTGCTCTGGATGCATTCCTAAAAAATAACTATATTGTGATGAGCAAGTGATATGATCGAAGTATTTGTGTCTGCAGCGACAGCTTAAGGCCTTGCTCAACCCTTTCAGCACTTCCAGGATAGTCCAGGAATGCAAGTCTTCTCTGAATTTAATCGGCGGTCTAAATTCACTAAGATTTGTTTAGATCCCGTTCCACAACGTGCCTTATCACAGAAGTGCCTACTAGTATTCCTAGGAAAGATCAAGCAATTTCAGTAAATGTAGGTTGCTGCCTAATTGATGTGAAACAAGTGCGCGTGTAGTTAATAATGTATGTGGTGAATTTTACTTTTTGGATGTTCCAGGCGGAACAGGCACAACTTCTTAAATATCACTGCTCTTACTAACAATACGTACTCAAAACAGAAATGCAAACATTTATAGAAGGTGGTCGAACTGCACATTTTGCATTGAAACTGCTGTTGAATATGCAAATCAATGAAACACCAACATGTAATATGTCGAATACATCTGGGATAACCAAAGTTTTGCTGTGTGCTGTTCTTATTGTGTGGGATGAGGCCACCATAGATCATACAAAAATCAGTTAAAGCTTTGTAAAGATCGCTGAAAGACTTACGAGATAATTTCGAACTTTGCCTGTTTCAATTCCTGCAGATGAAATTCATATTTCAGTCATCGTATTGTGAAGGCATGTGAAGATGTCTTCTCTCACCACAAATAGTCGTGTTGTCGTTTCAACGCAATTGTTGACGATTGAAAACTGTGCAATGCCAGTTGATGAAACTGGATTACGTTGCCACAAAACTGTTGTCGTATTACACCATCGAAAGACGAATAGGTTGACGGTGTATTCCGTGATATAGCACAGCAATATAAAAATGAGAGTTAGTTGAGCGGAAGAACAATGTTGGTAGGCAAGAATAAAGATGTGAATAGATTGTGGTGGTGGCCCGAGGCTTTGTGGGTATGTGCATCAACTCCTACGCACTTGGACCTACCTGTCGCTTCCTGGTACGACACGAAATAATGTTCACGGCCCCACCTCTTTCGAGTCACTGACAATGCTCAATGAGTAGAACTGTCTAGAAAAAGCTTGTCAAACTTGGCCGTTCGGAGTCGGCATTAAGCTGTAGGTAACTTTCACTCGTAATAGAATAATAGCACGCACAACACGAGTGGTTGCCGAGAAGCTAGGCCCTGGCCATCTACGGGCTGTAGCGCCACCCATATTATTATATTTTAGATTGAATTTCGCCATACAATGCAAAATAACTGGTAAATTGGTTTCGTTGGGCGTTATTGCCACCGCATAATTTGATATTGAAGGTTGGTGTGACTATTATTATGCTTCGTAATATCAACCAGCAAAAACTTTGCAATGATGCGAGGCTTTCTGTGAACAAGTTAATGGGCAATGTTATTATAGCCACTATTTTGATTGGAAAATTCAAAGATTTTCATTCCACGCATACCAATAACCATCCGATTTATCGTTTGAATTCAAACGTGTACAATTTCCTTTGCAATTACCAGTTATAAGACGCAAAGCCAGTCTTTGGGAATTTGTGGGATTTCCCTTAGAATTTCCAGTATTCTCTCACTGACAATTGTACATTGCCTGTTCACGTGTCGGCCAACCATCAGTACTATTCATTTATTGTCAAGGAAACGGAAAAACAAAAAATGTTGTTCATCCTAGAGTATTACAATAAATATATAACGTGGATTTAAACTGATGTGTTTTTTGTTTTAATTTTGTACAGTGAAACGTGCACGGGGTCCGCTAGTTTAACAATAATAATATTGGTGAGTCTACAGTCTGTAGCGGATGTATACCTAGCTTTTACAGGAACCACTCGAGTAGGGGAAATTTTCCCTTTCCCGACCAGAAATGCAATGTTTGAGACGCTTCCTCTATAATTGTCAAAGACTCGAAGGAAATGGACTCCTGAATTATGAAAGCTGCTCGTATCGAAGATTAAATCTAGAGCCCCGAGGATTGGTGCCGACTAACAGGTTTTGCTTTATTTGAATTCATTTCACTTGCATGCTACACATTAGACAAAGATACTTAAAACTAGCTTAACTCTCCAACAATTGTTCCAAATTCCAACCTACTGACCCTATAATTATACTCTAAGCTACACTCTCTTTTATTAATATATAGCCACCACTATATAGCCATGTATTCTGATTTAAATTAAATTGTGTCTTCGAGAGCGAAGATCACTCTACAGACGCACAGTGCGTTATTTTGCGAATCTAGCGGAACTTAATTCAAAAATCAAAGTCATCCGAATGACATATGTTTGGAAACGGTATTTACCGTTGTGTGACATCGCAAACAGCAATCATTTTTGATCAAGAGAAATGTAAAACATTAGTTGCATTATGTGACTCAAATTCATCGTGTTCGTGTGAAGTAAGTAGCTATCTTTCTAAATTTTGTTCCATTGTCTTGCCTGTTATCTAAGGAATCGTTTAATCGTGGTAAGTTTGATCCTTGTACGAACTCAGCAAATGGTAGTAATTACCGATTTTCTTGAAAGCCTTAGAATCATCCGTTTTTTTTTATATTCTAACTTTGTACAGAGTTTTCAAAATGTATCCGCGTGTAGCCGCCTCGAGGTGTAATTTATTGCCTTCACCGGACTATAAACTTTCAGAATCCGTTGAGACAGTTTGCGCTCAGCTGCGCAGCCCATACAATTTTTTTTTATGTATCTATGTACCAGTACAACTCTGCTGCTCTAAAGAAGACTACACACTATCAGTTTTTTAATTACCTTTCTGGAATATTGTTTCTTATCACTTCAATTCAGGCCATTTTTCCAACATTCCCAAGAAAGGATTCATTTGAGAATTACTTTCTTATTTCCCTAAGATAAAGGATAAATCGTTATCTGTTATCTGCAACGGTTTTCTATAAGCTAGATCGAATTTAAAAGTTCAGTTTTGAGTTGTCCTTAACCGATAATATATCCCCCATAATTTTGTTAAGCTAAGTTTAAAGTTGAAAAATAAAATCGTACACTTAATGAAAATCAGTGAAACTTCCGATACATTCAAAAGAAATAATTCAAGCCTGTATATTGCCATTTGGTCAATTGTCCGAGGAAGCCCAAGAAGCGACCAATAAGGAATACAAACGATTTCGAGAGCATTTTACAGGAAATCTTCCAGAAATCCTCCAGATCCATATCTTTCGAGTCGTCATACAGCGGTACACAGAAAAAGGAACCCACTACCTCAAGAATGTATTGCCCTGCTAAAGGCTCCCAAAGTACGAGTATCACCACCTAGTAGCAATTCCGATGAAGACGATGATGCGAGAGACTAACTTCAAGTCAAAAAAATGGACTATAATGTGTTAGTTTCATCAAAATATCTTGGGACTTATTTGGGATAATGGGTTAGAGTAAAAGGAGTGATTTTCTACTGTCTGTCTGAACACATTGGTTTAATTTAAACAAAATCTGTTCAGTGGTCTTTTAGTTAGAGCCGTTGGTATCCATGAGGTTTATGGAGCATGGATAGCGTGGGCTATACGCCCCCTATCGGTGACCACATATAGCTATTTGTTTTAAAAACTTTATAGAATTACTGTTTTTCCTTCACCGAATAGGAAAAAAACCATAGTTTAGCTATACCAAGCGCAACAGGAATAAAGTTCCGCTAGATGTCGAAAATAACACACTGCGCGACGTCCCCTTCGTACTGGAGTCGGCAGTCCACTGTTCGGCGTTTGAGATCACAGGACATCCTTGCGGATCCTGTACTAGACCGATTTTTTTCAGGTAAAGGAATGCTTCGGCTGAAATAAAGTCGCTTAGGTGGACTTCCTCATTGTAACTAGAATTTGGCTAGTAAGGCCCAAAGATCAGACTGTTGGAAGAATCTTAACCTCTGCAATATGCCTTCTAATCGACATAATAATATCCATCCTCTTCCAAGGTTGCCTCGTTGTACAGAACCTCCTTTCGATAGAACTTCCTCAGACGAGAGTGTACGATGCAAGCGAAGACACCGTCTCCTAAACAGCCGCATTTTTTTCATCTTTGAAGGACTCACGTTGAACCACAGTATATGCAATAAAGCGCCGTCATTACCCTCAACCTGATATGAAGTTGGCTGCTATTAAGCTCGATGCACCTACCCAGTGTTCCACGGCGGTCACGAGAGGGTCTAAAATAAACAGAACGCCAGTTTTCCTAGAAATGTATCACTTTTCTATTGACCTCTTGGGATGACAGGATGACACTGCATACAATCTTCTTACAAAACACCAGCCTTAAACTTTAATCACACATCTTCTCCAAACTCAAGACAATCAATACCTTAGCCCGACTTTGATCGATTTAAATTGAAAAACTTCTGCTTCAGCGACAGCCTCCGCTTCTCTTATCGCACAGTCACCATCACAATTTGCCACCTTCAGTGGACGAAAACTTCTGAGCCCCAGAGTGTCATTAAAATATTCACTTTCTCAAAGCCCCCGCCCGCCCGCAACCACTAAAAACCATCATGATCCAGTTCCAGCTGAAAATCAAAGCATTCCGCTTCTCTCTATCAGAATTCTACTGGCTCCGCACAGGACAAGGGACACAATTTGATAAAAACAGTCTCCAATCGCAAATATAGCGCCGCCACCCCATCTGCACCACCCCCTCCTTACATCGTCTCATCCAGAGCCGGCCTCCTTTCGTAACGAGGAGAGGACAAGTCACAGAGTAAAGGACACACATCGCCCTAGAGCCCATTTCGCTGGGCCTGCCTCAACCCTTGAACATTTCTGTTTTTTTTTTTCCTTCTCTATCGTTTCTTTTTTCTTGTGATATGTTAGCAGGCTTATATTCATAGCGCTCTAGGGAGTCCCTTGTGTCCCGATTCCAAGTCTACACATGCTATGAAAGTTCTGCAACGAATCTCGTGGTTGTCGGGCAAAGTCGCGCCGCCTCGGTGGAAGTTCAGCAAGGAGGCTAGTTCCATTTTTCGTCCGTTTTCTTTTTTGTTCTCCTCTTGTTTCTTTTGTGTTGCAGCGTTATCCTCTTGTTGTACTCGTTATTATTCTGAGAGAGCTGACTTTAAATATTTCTCACTCTCCACCCACTGGCCCTTGTTCTTGTTTCGGGCCGGCCACCCTGGCATGACAGAGAGCCCAGCAACTGTGCTCACTGCCGCCTCCTTGACTTCTTCGCTCACATTCGTGCCAAGTGGATAATAGTTTTCTATGCCAGAGCATAGGAGTCGTGTTGTGCATTGGGAAGTAACAATTTTAACTTCACCCGCCACCGCGCCGCTGTCGCTGCCACCCACTGCCCACCACTCGACGATCCATCCTTGCAGCAATATTCAGCAAATTCGTTGGCAATTTTTTAAAGGGAATCGCATGTAAAATTTTTAATTTTGGTAGCTTCACGTTGTCCGCTGCAGGACCAGAAGGCTGGAGGTAGTTCATCCTTCGCTCTTTGTTGGACCCGCCCGGGGGAAGGGGCTGAAGGGGGATTCATTTAATTAAAACCGAATCGCATATCCGTGCTTTTCTTTCGCCATTGCTCAGTTGTTCGCTGGTTGTACTTTGTGTTCCTCTTTCTTATATCGTCGTTTGTTCATGGGGTTGGCTTCGCTTTTTTTTTTTGCTTTTATTGAATTGTAAATGCGAGTATTAGGGAAACAATTAAATCGTGAAATGTTGTGGCGACACTGGCTAGCCAAGTGGTCGAAGATTCTTCATTACAAGTTGAAAATTCGGGAAAAAAATTAGGCACAGTTCACGAGATTTTGGTTTCAATCCCCAGCAAGAGACAGTGGTGGATGGGGAAGGTGCCTTGGGGTGAAAGTGAATGCATTGTTTTAACATCAAAGCCTTAAAGAGTTCAAATCAATGCCTTCGTCGAAACAATCTCCTCATTGATGCACCTTTCGGCAGTCTTAAGCTCAGACCACGCAGCAGCGAGCCACGAGATTAGTGGAGAATCAATTTATCGACGAACTCTGGGTGCTTTTTTTACTAAACGTATTCATTGGAGTGCAATGGACAGCGATATCATTGATCTTCAACGATCACATGGCTACAATGATGATTTCAAATGTTTTAATTTTTCTTTCGTCACTCAATCGTGAACCTTCTTGTCGCTAATCCGTATGGAAATAATCAAGAACTGTGTGTACGTAAAGACAATGCATTTTGTTGGTAGCTAGGTTGAGGTGGCTAAAGGGTTGCACTTAGGCGTGACTGGACCATTGTGTTGCCACACGGAAAGCATCTGGAGCCTAGGATGGAAGCGATGGGTACCTCACTTATGCTGCTTAAGTCGTTGAAATAAAGATGCCCGAGGCAAGAGCAAATGGAGCTCCTGCTGAAGTCATTAATGAGTTTGGAGGAGCAATCAAGGATTTGCTAGTTCGGCCACTGTATTGCAGAGCAGTACTTTGTAGCTGGCGAGAAGTCATTCATATTGAAGTTAATTCAAGAGAGCTTGGGTGGGAGACAAAGTTGTTGAGGTAACAGGTGCGGGAATGTGTATATGTCTTATACTACTTGGTCATATTGACAGTGACACTAACAATTAAAGCTCTAAATTCCAAGTAGGACCTAGGCCTAGCTTCTATTCCTAACATAAAAGTTTGGGAAGCATTGATCGATGAATTATGAAAAATGCTCCGATTGAGGATTTAACTCCACTACGACACATCATCATCGGCACTTCCACCTATCCCGATCGCAAGCCGACGCCACCCAGTTTTGTATCTAGGGCCAAATACTCTCCGTAGCGCTTTCCTCTCGAACGCGATAAAGAGGTCAGAGTGCCTTTGGCTAAGCACCCAAGTCTCGGATCCATATGTTAGTACTGGCAAGACTAGAGGCTTGTACAGCTACATTTTCGAATTCATGGTGAGGTTTCTGGATTTCACTACTACCATTAAATATCGCACTATCCCATGATCGACATTCGTTGGTAGCTGGTATCCTCCGGCAAATTTCTCAGTAGATTCCTTTGATTTCAGCTAGTGCCAAGTATAAACAAGTGTGCCAAGGTCCATTGTAATCCCATAGATTAACATAGAGCTTACAACGACATCACTTAGAACGACATACCGCTTAAAGAGACATATTATTCCATTTTTTTGAAGTAAAATATTGGTTACAATGACTGAAACCGACGGCTAAAATCGCGACTGCATTTTTTTCTGATACGGCACTGTTTGTTTGCGTTGAATGGATCTGTGCACATACATAGAATTTCGGAAATTTTACAGCTTACTCCTTATTAATGTTGTCGTTTTCAGTTTGTTCAATCTCCACTGACAATCGAACATACTTCGAATTCTGTGCGCACTCTAAGAACTTTTGTTAAATGATATCGGTTACAACAATTCGACCGATCTGTTAATATTAATGCAAAAAATAATCGAAAAACAATTTATAAAAACAAAAACCAAACAGTCAGATATTACCACTTTCTTTCGAAGACAGTAAATGCGTGCATATGGTATCGATGAATCTCTTCTTCTATGGATTAGAAATTACCTTTCGAACCGTACAATTCAAGTTGTTTTGGATGGGTTCAAGTCTGATATCCACCAAATAAATGCTGGTGTACAACAAGGCTCTGTTCTGTCTCCGACACTCTTTCTCATTTTTATTAATGATCTCTTGTCTGCTACTTCTAATCCAATCCATTCCTTCGTTGATGACAGCACCCTCAGCTTTTCATATTCGTTCCGAGACTCACGACCCTGCCCTTCGGAAGTAGTATTGGAACGGCAGCGTATGTTAAGCACATTGAATTCCGATCTTGACAGCATAATTAACTGGGGAAACAACAACAGAGTGGAATTCAATGCTTCAAAAACTCAATGCTGTCACTCAAGCGAACCCTTGTTAATCAGCCATTATCCATGAATGGTGCTTGTGTCGATGAAACCGGAAAACGTTCTATCCTTGGGATGTGTATCAGTAACAGTTAAGGTCGCCAAAAATGCTGCGAAATGTTTAGGTTTCCTTAATCGATGCAAGAAATATTTCACCCCCTCTGAATTGGCTTTCATTTATAAGGCGTATATCCGCCCCAAGCTTGAGTACAACGCTCAAATCTGATCTGGTGCCCCAAAGACCACCCTGAACCTACTAGATAGAATCCAAAAGCTAGCGATAAAACTTATAGGAGACAACAATGTCGCAAGGTCATTAGACTCGCTCGAACATCGACGTACCGTTTCTTCTTTGTCCGTATTTTATAGCTATTTCAAAAAACGATGCTCAAGTGAGCTAGCCAACTGCATTCCTCCTCTCAATGAATTCACCCGCAATACTCGTCTCGCCAGGAAAGCTCATCAGTTTACCCTTAAGCCACCTTTCGGACGCACAGTTAAATTTAGAGACTCGTTCTTCAGCCGTACTACGCGAATTTGGAATGCTCTTCCCAGCCCTATATTTCCCAAAGACTACAACCCGCAGATATTTAAGACCAATGTGCACAGGTGCCTCCTCTCCATTTCTCCCTCCATACCTTCGGCCCGTGCTGTGTCTTGACCCCGGACACTTAAGGATATTAGCAATCCCTAGAGCGCGCGCAAAATATAAAAAAAAAAAACAAAAAAAACGTACATATGTGTGTACATACATATACCCTTGTAAATATGTATATATTAAATGCCTATGCAGCTCTTTTCAAAAAGAGAAAGTCTACGCTAAGGTGTTGGAGGCGCGTTGGACTTCGCCAAGGGTGCGTCTTGTCACCTCTCCTTTTCATTTATGAACTGAATGTTGCAGCGCAGCCGAGGCGAGTAATGTTTCACATTGGGAGAGAGGTAGTCATCTTCTTTTTGCAGATGACTTAGTTTTCCGCACATCCTCCCAGACGGCACTCCAGCGCGCACTCGATAGGTTTGTTGGCGTATGTGCAGATGCTGGGATGAAGGTTAACGTGGAGAAATCAGAGGTTATGGTCATTTCCAGAACGCCTGTTCACTGCACTCTGCATGTTAGTGGAGTCCCATTGAAGCATATATATAGGATTATCCAAGCTGGCTCAATTTTGAAACAGCTAGGAAGATCTGTAAAGGGGAGGCCGAGCTTGGTGTCAAAGCCAAGGTAGCAGTTTTTAATTCAGTATTTATTTTTATTTGAACAGAAATGGATATGCTTCGATGGTGTGATCACGTGGCACGAATGTCACCATCATCACGACTTCCGAGGCGTGCCTTGAATGCGATTCCATCAGGTAGGCGACCACTTGGCAGACCCAGGACGAGGTGGTTGGACCAAGTCCAAAAACTAGCCTGGTTGCGCTTGGGCATAACTCCAGATGACTTAGAGTCAATCGCGAAGGATCGAATGGCCTGGAGATCTCTTGTGTGTGCATTACCCCAGCGACCCCTGTAGTGGATCATGCGGGCCAGAAGATGATGATTATGATGAAGTTCTGATAGAAAATCACCGAAAAATATGTCCCTCAATCTTAAATAACCTGATTTTGTAGAATACATTCTACTAGCCTAATACCGAGTGCTTCATTTAGGCTTGTTTTTTTTTCCAATAAGTCCGTCTGAATACGAAAATCAGCATTCTGTGACAAATGCTTTCCATGGACTTCGATCGAGCAACAAATGGTGTGCATCATCGACAGTCCGATTTCGTTAAAGTCAAATTCGAATCTCAGTGACCAGTGCAGGTTATTGGATGATAAGCCGAAGAGTCCACATCCTACGATCCAGTTTGTGGAAGCCAACAGTAATCCAAAATGTACACGGAATTATACAGTCGAACATTGATAACTCGAACCGTCACTTGCCAGAAAAAAAAATCGTTTTTTTTGCAGCACAGGGCACGCCCAAGACGCTACGTTCTCGTAGTGTATGCCCTCAGTACTGTTTTACACAACAGATGCTTGTTGCGCAACTAATGATCATATACCGATTTTGCATCTCACAGATTACTTCAATAAACAATAAAATTATTAATCTGAAGTCAATTAAAAACCACAATTTTTAAATTCCAAACGTGATAAACTAAAATCAATTTCGTTGCAGAGTTCATTCAATGTTCTTATTCATCTAGTAATAGGCTCATTGTACCCGTACATTGTTCTATGCCTTCTACCAAAAAGTGTATTTCTAACCCGAAGAGATCTTTGGGAGCATATATACTTTTAAGCAAAACTAATTCTGATGAATTTATATGAGAATTGATTATGTCTCGAATAAACATGACTGAAGATGCCTTCCGCCTGAAACTTAAGGTTTGCAAGCCAACGATCTTGCATCTTTCGTCATAAGAAGGAACTTCATCAAACATGTTTATTTTACGGATGGCATACCTCTGAAATTCTTTTGAATCTAAGTCCTTGGACACTATACGGGGAATCCCAAATAATTGAAGAGTATTCTAAATGAGGCCTGACTAACGAGCAGTATATAGTTGTAAGGCTATAAACTTCATGAAAGTCTTTACTATTCCGTTTTAAAATCCCAACAAAGAGTTTGATTTAGATATGGCATGGTCATAATGCAGTGAAAAATGTAGTTTCGTGTCAAATATAACCCCTATATCCTTAAGTTCATCAAGACGAAGAAGCTGTAATACGGTAATACGGTGCGCTGTAAATATCTAACATCTAGAAATATTAAGCTCTATTGCATTATGTTTACACCATTCAGATAATTTATATATGTATATCCTGTTGAAAACGAATACAGTCATTAACATTTTTGCAAACATTTTTAAATCGTTTAAAACTCGCAAACATCAAATACTTAGTGAACATCATTCATAAATAGAATTAACAGCAACGGGCCGAGATGACTATCTTGGGGAACGTCAGAAGTTACTTCTATTACGCGCTATGTTAAACTATCGACCTTCACCAATTGTTTTCTATTACATATTATTCTATATAATTCAAAAACCACATCAGCATAGACGACTTCAAGACTTCGAGTTATCAAGTTATAAGTATGCGAACGTAAAAAACGTACAGAACATAATTTTTATTTAAAATAGTTATACATGAGTCATGTAAACATCCCATCTGTCCTCCTTTTGGAAGAGCGGTACTCCTTTCCGACCCGAAACCTTCCAGCCGTCATTTCACAGCAGCCTCAACCGCTGAAATTAACGTTGACATAGCAACTCGCGGCAAATTCATATATGTAACCGAAACAGAACAGAATGCAGTAAAACAAAAATCTTTCAATGAATGTTCTATGCGGTGCATAATTGTTGTTTTGTCTCGTGTTTGTATTTTTGTTGGATTTTAAAAATGCCGAAAAATACACATATGATACGCATAAGAAGCAATATTCGTTCCTTCAAAACACAAAGACTGAAATTTAAGTCTAGTACAAAAACTGCAAAGCAACTTTTTCTATCGCTACAGGTGGTGAGGCGGCCGTAAAACGCCATGTAAAAACCGCGAAACATTTAGATGCAAGCATTGTCAAGCACCAAATCGATCAAATTCCACTTTTCATCGGCATTCGAGTCGGCAATGGCAGCAATGGAGGGTACCTGGGTGTATTACGTTATAAATGATATGTTAAATTAAATTAAATTTAAGAATGTGTGTATTTGTATTAAACAAAGAACCTCCAATCATCCTCCTTTTGAAAAAAAAGAATCATCTTTATTGTCGTTTTTTTACCTTAAAACCTTCTACGTCGACATGTGAACGATCCAGTCATACAGTTCAACAAATATTGCTAAAGCTGTTTGTTGGTGGAATGCAATTTCAATCTAAAAAATTGGAATCGAAACTCCTCATATGAAGGGCCAAAATCATGACACTTGTTGTGCCGGTCATGCTACATACAAAGCCGGAAGAAGGATGATAGCTAGAGCGGCATCGGATATTTTATCAAGTCTGCGAGGAGATTGAGTGGAGGAGATGACGCAATTGAGATCTCTATCAACTAGATGTAGTCCGAAAGGCAAAGATTCGTCGATAATATAGACTCAAGCATTACCAGCGAATGAACATCAATGATTCAGAGTCCTCGAATTTGACCCTCCAGGTTCCAAGGAGCGTTCCTTCGAACGTCTGGTATAAAGATCAAGAGATCACGGACGCAAGTCAACTGCATGACTGTGGTAAGGGATGGTGGTCAACTTTAGCTTACAGACTCAGACACTCGTGGTTGGCCTGAGAAGTACAAGAGTGATGCAATGCGACAAAACAACTTTGATCCTTATGAGTTCATAGTCTATACAAAATCGACGCAATAGGACCGATGAAAACATCGCCACCTTTATCGCAGTGGTTGCCGACCATCCGAATGTGACCAATGTCTTATTAGGCATATGACTTAATAGACTTTGCTCCAAATCAGACTATAACACGATCACAAGTTTCAACAGTGATTGGCAAGGGTTGTATTAATTCTTGAGTTAAACGAAGAAAATCTGGCCAAATAGGTGGTGGTGTACTAACACACTATCGATGAAAAGGTTTTTCATTGTATTTTCCTCACCGAGATTTGAAGATCTGAAGATCTCGTCTGGCTGTATTCGTCCATTCATCAATCCCATCCGCGTTGGCTTGGAATTTATTCAAATGTGTTTTGAAAGGATGCTCTAGTGCCACGGAGAATTGCGTGGTCTAATTTTGAAAAGATCTCAAGGGAACTTCGGCTTGCCTAAAGCCGTTTTTATGTAGATTACAATAAGTTTGATGGAAAGTAAGCAGACGAATTTGACAAGAACTAGGGAAGTGGTCCCATGCGGTCTTGAAATCAACGATCAGTTGGTGGGCGTTTGCATTTGTGCATCCTTTCAGTGATCCACAAAAACGTTATCTTTGAATGAGATTCTCCTTGGTGGTAAGGACCCATTAAATAGTTAGCAAGTGGTTTCAGTTTTTCACAGAAAACTGCAGAGTAAATATACTATACGGTATGAAAGAGAACCGAAAGAGATTCCCTCGACAGCTAGCGCAATCAAAGTTTGGGCTAGCTTCAGTAGCCATCTGGGTGACTCAATCTGATGAGTGCACGTACAATTATTGGAATATTTTCCTGATTCACGATTTCTTGTGAATTTCTTGTGAATCAAGGAAATGATGTCTGATTTATCATACAGAATACTACTGAACTGATCTCGTTCAGCTACTTAATCAGCTCAGCTACAGCTCTTACCGTATAGGCACAATTAATCCTCCAAGTTGGTCCAAGTGAGCGACGACCTGAAGGACCGACAGGGCACCCTATCACTTACCTATCGCTTGTACTTTACTAAAAGAAACCCATAACAGCGCATCGCATTACCTCACATTTGACTGAAGTCAGTTTTTTCCCCGAATGTATGCCATTCTCTTCTAACTCAATTACATTTGATTAGCTTAAACAAAGCCAGACATAAAATCACATCCAGACTGCAACGGACAAGGGACAATTAAAGGACAATTGCTCATGCTACTCCACAAGCTGCCGGCCACACCATCAATGAGTCAAGTGACTTTTCAACACCCAATTGAGACGTTTAGGAGCCGCCAATCCATTTGCCTTCCCTTTCCATCATTCGAACGATTCTATTGATTTCAATTATTAATTAATTAATCCTGATCACAGTCGCTCGGGAGAGTTCCTTAATTCGAAGCATGATGCACTCAAGGCAAATCGTTTATTGCCAGTTCTTTGCCGGGAGCCATCGGACACGCACTGTCCACCGAAAAACTACAGACGCTTCTGTCCGTCGCTGACTGAGCGCATTCAGCGCCTTTCAACTTTCACTCTAATTTAAACAAACACATGCCACATGTGTATTCACGGATGTGTGACTGCTTCTAATAATGCCACGAGCTTAAATTACTTCAGCGGAATACAAAAACTGAAGGAAAGGAAGAAAAAAAAAAACTGCTCTGTGTGGGCATTAAGGTCGACTTGAAATCACGCGAAACTATTTCCCACACGACATGGCGACCGCTGACGCAAGCCATGACAACCCTCATCGTGCCACAAGTTTTTACCCATAATTCGCCCATAAAAACTGTAAAATTCAAAAGTAAACGAGCGCACGTTCCCAGCAAGATCTCGGCAAGGACATGAAGTACCAGCATAACGGCAGAGGACACGCGAGAAAGGATACCCATTCCATCATCGACGTCACCCATCAACCACCACCACTTCCAATTGGCAACACAGCAAGTCGTGGAATTCGAATTGGGATCGGATCATAGTCCTGGGCCATGATGTGTGATATACGGGTGAGCGGGACACAAGGGACAAAAACAAAACAAAACAAAAAAAAAACTTATGTGATCGCCGAGAACCCATACCGCACGTGACCCTTATGTGAACTTATGTGACTTTGATCGGCGTTCTTCGGTTTTGTGCTCGAGCTCAACAGGCGATCTGGGACGCTGTCCTCCTCTTTCATACGTTTTCGGCACTTTTCGTGATCACACAGCCAACTGGGGGATGGTTTTGTCGGTGGACGGCTGGAGAGAAACAAAAACAAGAGAAAAAAAACCACACCCCCTGTGTGTGTGCGCTGCAGTCGAGACATCATGCAGTGGCTTAAACGCTCCCTCTCTCTGTCACTCGCACGCCACTGTCTTTTGGGGTGAAATAAAAAATCCATAGGCGGTCAGCCATAACTGTGCGCTGATTGGTCCGTCAGCTATCCCGATCAATTGGCAGCTAAATTGACTATAAAAAGGCAATCATCGTCGTTTGTGAGCTCAATTAATCGCACAGACTTTCTATGGATATAACCTCGGTTAGTTTTGTTCGCGCGCTACGTAGTCACTGTGACAGAAGTGTCACCAACTGACATTTATCCATATCTCCTACTAATATTCTTCTTTTTGTTCTTCCTTTAAATTGTTGTCTCCTCACTCTCGAGGAATCACTTCAGTGGCACAAAACCTAAAGTTTCACTAATTTGTTTTAATTAAACAAAACAAAAAAAAAACACAAAATAAACTTTGTAAGCTTCTGCAAAAAAGTGAATCCTCTGCGCGAACATACACTCGTTTTTATTCGCGATAACGACAAATGCTGTGTGTGTGGCTGTGTTCAATCGTCAGTAATTGCAATTAATTAATTTACAACAATTCCATTTCGTCCATCGTCCGGAGGAGTCAATACGGATGCCATATCCATATTCCACATATCGGAATCGTTCATACTTAACGCTCTTCATAATTAATTGACTTTGATTTCGCGATTGTGTGTATTCGCGTCTTGCTCTGGCGCCTGTCAACTCGAAGTTTTATTTGTTTGCAAATCGAAAATCAATTCAATTTAAATTAATTTCGAGTGTGGATAGACCTGTTGAATGCGACAGGTGCTACGTGAAATTGATCAAAGTGAACAGAACTTTTTGTGGCATTCAGTGACTTATTGATTGAAAATGTGTTGTGCTTTCATTCTTTGATTAACTATAATGTGATAAAGAATAGTTCCTGTTAAATAAGTAACTGTGACAGTTTATGGTGTGACGTGAGGATCCTGTTGGAAATTTAAACCATTTTGTGTGCTCGGTGATCAAACGACTTGACAGCTGAGAAGTCAATTTGACACTTCTCAAGTTACATCGAACATTCGCAGACATTCTTCAGTCTTAAGCTGATTTTATTTCAATTAAAGTGATCGATTTGACTGTCACAGGTGTTAAATAAACTATCCGACAGTTGACAGCTGTCAATTATTTCATCAAACCTGTCGTCTGATCGTCTCCAAGGCAGCTTTAGACAATCCATTCATCGAGTAAAGTCCTCTGAGTATCTCCAAGGCACCACTGTCCTTTCACCGAACTCAAACATAAAAGAAAGTGGAGCTTCATCTGATTATCTCCAAGACAAAAGTCTCCACCAAATCTCAGACAAGACCTCCTTAAAGTCGATTGAATACATTATCTTCCTCAATTCTTGCCTTTCCAAACCTGTCATGGCAATGACTAGTGACATTTAAGAACCAAAGCAAAAGCCTAAGCATCTGTCAAAAGTTCATCCTTATCTCTACAAAATTCAGAAAAGGCAACTAAATCAAAAATGGAACACACCGCTTTCGATGATCAGATTTTCGGCGACTTCTCAGGACCGCTTAGTCCTCTAGGAGCGAAACCACTGCAACCCCAATCGGGTCACAGCATCCATGTAATGCTCGGCATGCCATCCGTTGTCCAGCATCCCTCGCCGGGTGGAGTGGTTGAGATGTGCACCCGCCTGCCCGATTGCAATACGCTCCTGCCGGGTGGCTCACCAAAGATGGACCCGTACAAGTCCATGGACTACGGCCAGAAGCTGGACTACGTGACGGTCAACAAAATGGGCTGCTATTCGCCGACTCCGAAGTACGAGTACATCACAACCAAACTGGACCAGTACTCGCCGCCGGGTGGCAGCAATTCGAATGGTCTCATCGTACGCGACTACGGCAAGTCACTGGAATACCATAACAACGGGAAAATCGACTACTCCAGCCCATCGCCGCACGCGAAGCTGGACTATGATCATCATATGCAAATGTTCACCACCGGGCCGGGCAATCCAAATCAAACGATTCAAGTGCAGTCGAATGCGACTATGGGCTCGCCACAGGCTGGGGGCCATTCGACGCCGACCATGTCCAGCATGGACGCGAATAACGGCGGCACAATAGTCTCCAACATGAACGGAGTTATGGGCAAAAAGAAGAACGAAGACACTGGATCAGTAACGACGACGGCGTCGGCAACGACAACAACAGGACCGGGCGGCAACCATTCATCATCGGCCAACGATAACGGTAACGGCGGCCAATCGTCTGGAGGTGGCGGCGGAGGCGGAGGCTCAAGTGGAGGCGGTGGATCAAGTGGCGGCGCTGGTGGTGCTGCATCGGGAGGCACAAATAAAAAGGCTGACAAGAAAAAAGGTGATCCGAACGGGATAAAAAAGAAGAAAACAAGGTGAGTGTGGAGGCCTTTTATCCGTTTTCTCTGTGCAGGTGTGTGTGTGTGTGTGTGCTAGCAAGTGCAGTGGATGTCCTCTCGACGTTCAAAAGGAGATTAACTGCGGCAAGCGGTTGTGAATGGGGTACAGTTGAAAAGGCAAACGGTGTCTTTGTGGGAAGTTTATGATATATTTCCTGCAAGGATTGCAAGGATAAAAGCTAGCGTGTTGACTTGTTCCTTTTTTTTTCTTCGCCGCAAAATGGCTTTTGTTAGTTTTTTTTTGTGATAACAAGTAGTGGTCTATCGTGGCGCAGAGGGATTTCATGTGACAATCGGTTAATCTGCGGTCGAAAGCTGGGGACCTACGACAATATGCTGTTGAACTTTTGAGAGATATACGAGTGGTTTTCCTTGCAAAAAGCGGAAACGCAGGGTAGACACGAAATGACGGAGATATGTAGAAACAAAGACATGGAGGTTTGTCAATGCTCGTGGATCCTTGCATCATCGGATGTGCATGGGATTTGATACATCTCCTCTGTGTCCTTTGATACTTTGAGGTGCTGATTAAACATCGCCTGTGGCTTGGTACAGAGTAATCCTGCTTAGCTGTGGATGCGTTGTTTTGGAAGGATATTATTTACTTTTCTTGCAAATATTCACATATGATTATGTTTGGTTTTACTGTTCACATCGCAAGTATAAGAAGTTTGCTCGTTTTCATCTCCAACCATCAACAAAACAGCCCATCTGTGGATGGGTGTGTTCAGTGACTGAAACTTTCTGATGATCAACTGTCTAGCAATCTATTCATTCCACTGGCTCATGCTTCATATTTAATCATTTAAATCTTGACATTCTTACCGTCCTTCAAAAATATTTACAAAACAAGCAAATGAATGCATTCAATAAACCACGGGTCGACTTAACAAAAGGAACAACACAAACGACAGCAAAACATTTGTAACACAGGTAATTTATGAATAAATTATCTCACACACCACACTATGGATGTGAAGCGAAGCGTAAAAACCGCAGAATATACAAAAATAAAGCGTGTCCCTCCACAGGAACTGAATACGCGCCAGCTCTTACATTCATTCAAAAACCAAAAAAAAAAAAAGAATACTGCAAAAAAAACAATTCCAAACACACGCATATACACCGTTAGCTATGAACATTAATCCCACAGCACTCGGTAGATTTTTAACAGGCTCTGATTTATTATTAACAAGGAATGACTATCGAATTCGATTTCGAATTTAGTCCTTGTTTTTGATAATACATTTGCATATATGTGTGCATTTATTTTTTGCTCGCTACTTTGTTGCTGCGTTGGCGGTGGATGCGCGATGGCTCACAAAATACCATCCACAGTTGCCGGCATGTCCTGGCTGGCAGATCAACTGATGAACATGACACATGGACTGTTGAATTTTTTATTTCCCCCCCCCCTTCCGCCCGACTGGCCCAAGTGTCAGGCGGTAATTAATTCACATTTGTTATGGTTTAATTAATTGAGTGGAAACTACCAACAATAGTTGTAATAATAAGTGATTTTGTTGTTTTTTTTTCTTCTTTGTTCACTCCTTGCTGGTGTTGCCTGTAATCTGGCGTGTATCCTTGTTGGAGGGGATCACTGGCACAGGGAGAGGCTTCCTTTTTCAGTCGGGACACATATTATCACAATCTCGGTGTGATTAACAATTCTTGGTCACACGTTGTTTTAAGCCCGTCACGATGGGTTGTTATCAGTAAGTCAGCCGCACTTAACTGATTGCGTTGTAATTTCAGGCAATTATTACTGAAAGCCCATAAAGGGATATCAGTTGCATTTGGGATTGAAATTAAGACTAGTCTCGTTTGAAATGGATTTTTGTAATTGAACTGAATTTGTTTTATTAATTTAATTGTAATCGGTTAATTAACATAAGTCCATTTGCAATTATATTTATGACATTTGCATTTCTCTGCTCTTCAATGTGCTGGCTGTGTTTTTTTGTCCTTCAGTCGATTAAATTGTGAAAACAGTCGGGTGTTGAGTTAACCTGATGCATTCCTAACATGTGGGGTGTCTTTTACGAATTTCTTTCAAACAAATCTTGTGGGTGCTGGTAGCACTGAATTATCGAATCTGCGTTACCGACGGATTATGTCAAAATTAATGTGTGGCTAAAGGCACAACCATATGTCAACATAAGCAATCGATCGGATTCACCCTGAAAACCACTTCTCTTAGTTTCGTTAAGTTTCGTTTAATTTAGCGGTGGGAGCGCAATAAATCGATCTCTCAGGCTTAAATGACACTGGGTGTTGAAATTTTGCGTAAGTTCCCAGACACACTTTGAACGTTGACGATGATCCTGTCTACTTTCCGATTTTCTTTTGGCTTCTGTTTACTTTCCGTTCGGTTGACTTTTAAATCTCTTCGCGTCCATTATGATGGACTACCGATTTGCATGCATATCACTTTTATTTATGCAATGTTACAGTAGCTCTTAGCAAAGAATAAGCTTAATGTGGCAAGCAGTAAATTCAATGAATAAAGAAACAGAAGATCGATCTAAATTAAGGGTAATAGAGAATAAATAGTGTGGATCTTCCGTCGGTAAAGCAACGCAAACAGCCGACGCAAGTTTGACGCGTACCAAATGAACACCTCTTGAAATCCCTCACACTCGACTCTCTCATGCCATGTTTAAGAATATTGTTCGGACCTTGTCATTATGAGTGGAACATGACATCATTCCAAACTCCTCCATGGAATGTCTTGCATGACTCGATGCGATTCTGACAGCTGGGTTTGATGCAAATGATTGGAAAAATGTTTAGGTCCAAATTTAACGAATTGGACTACGTTATGTGTTCCACACAGTAATTGTCTATCAACTTGCTTGACTATTAGAGCTTCAGAGACCCACACAAATTGATAACTGAGTTTCATATGATTGATGAAGTAACAGGTCCCTCATAGCTCCTGAGCTCTGCAGAGAGGAACCCCATTTCCTGCAGCACATGTCTGTAACTACTTGAACAGTTCACCTACTTTTCAACATTCCATTGTCACGGTTCCCTCTCGACAAGTCCTTCATGCCTTACCCCAAAATCAGAATGGAATCTCTCTCAAACAATTCACAAAGTTCGTTCCTTGTGCAGAATTCTGAACACAGGCAAAGGTATATCTCGAGATTCAGCACGAATCACGCCCCTCAACTTACGGGTAATCTGTTCAACTATTTACCAGCATTATGCGATTGTCTTGATGTCACATAAAACAAATTATGTCACCTGTGTGTCATTATTAGTGCGATTATTTGCAAGAATTTAAACTTTAAAATCTATTAAATTCATGCGGAAACAACAAATGCCACGTCTGAATGAAGGGATAGACACCCTGCATTGAATGCATGATGTCCTTGCTGTGCAAAATTGTATGTGAGCAATGCATGTGCGTCAGAATGTGCTGCTCGTTGCAATCATGCACACCATCTGTTTGTGATGTGATGTATGTGACTGCCATTCCAGGACGACGACTACGACGATGACGACGACTGCACACTGTTACTTGTTAATGGAATTAGAAATGATAATGACGTTTGTGAAGATTTATGAGACCCACATGGGCGGAAGCCAGGAGTGCGATGAAGAGGGAGCTGTGTGCCAAAAGAGTACGAGTTTAATTACTAAACCTCCACACGTTCAACAAACTGCTGAACACACCCGCACGATACTGTTTCATTTTGTGCCATTTACTTTTGTTTTCTTTTTGTTTTTTTTTTTAATATTTGCTTGCTTTGTGAGGAGGATTTTTTTTGTTGTAGGGACGAGTAAACCATATAACGGTTCAATTTAAAGCTTTACTGCCATTCTGGAGTCTGGACCCCCCCCCCCCCCCCCCCCTACAGGCTCGTTTGGGTACTCACACACAAGTGCATATACATACGTAGTGTTAACAGTTATAAATCAATACTTCTACCCCATAAAACACTCGCAGTTGTTGTGTAATAAAGTGACAAACACCACAGCGAGACGGGTACTCACATCAAGAATGGCGATAGACGAGTCTTTTTGGGCGGGGGGGGTGGTTTTTTTTCCGGGGTAAATCCACAATCCCCCTCGGCAGCCACCACAAATCTACAGTGTCCTCGAAACATATGAGTTTTCTTGGTAGCTGACGCTCTGTTTGTTTTGTATTTTCACGAGTAAATTGTCGAGCATCCTGTTGTGGGATGCTTGTGCGCCAGTAGATTTATGGTTGGTTTTATCGATTTGTTTTCATAAATAGATGCTCTACTTCGTATATTGAGCACGCACAATGGACGTGTAGGTGAGTGTATGTGTTTTATTCTCAAGTGTATAAATCACCGTAAAAACTGTGATTCTCATTTCTATCTCGGAATGAGTTGAGAATAAGTGGAATCCAAATGGATGCATGGGAACTATCTGATTTGATTTTTGTTCCAAGAAGAAACAAGTGATTTGCATAATATTCCCCTTGGATGAGGTTATAGGGTTCGAATGTCGTTTATTAAAATGGGATGTATGGAGCTAAGGGCCGTTGTTTTCACATTTTATAAGCGACAAAAACAGGAAGTGAATGATTTTCCGGGACTGGGATATGATTTGCGGTTTTCTGCAACTGTGAGATGAAAGATGAGAGGGGATTACGAAATCACTTAATTTTTACGATGGTTGGAAACGTCATTTAAGCTTTGACAGGAGCTATGGGAAGTGCCTTACTCATCCTTAGCAAATTCTGAAGATGACAAACGTCATTTTGAAAGTTTCTCAGCTACATTCGAAACGGGATTGGGAAACCACTAGACTTTATGAACTTTGATTTGCTTCGAAACGTCATTGAAACTTTGACAGGGGCGATGGGAAGTGACTTGCTCGTCCTTGCCAAATACTGAAGATGACAGACGCCATTTTCAAAGTTTGTCAGTCACATTGGAGAGGGGATTAAGAAACAGGGCTTTGGAGACTTAGATTTGTTTGGAAACGTCATTTAAGCTTTGACAGGAACGATGACAGCTGAATTGTTGGTTGTTGACAAATCATATAAACGATAGACGAGTTTTTTAAAGTTGTCAGCTAAGTTCGAGAAGGGAAATAAGTTCACTGTGACTTTGACTTTGACAGAAGGGACGACACAATCTTATACATTATTGACAAATCCTGTAGATGATCCACTTAACATTTCGACAGTTGGCAGCAACAGATTACAAAATAAGTTAACTCTACTAGATATAAAAGATTCAGTTGAACAGTCATGTAAATTTTGACGTGAACGATGACAGTCGTCTTATCCGTCACCAACTCCACTAGAAGACAACTAAGAAGAGTTGTAGTCTTATGCATGTATTTCTATGAGGTTCCTCATGACATTTAGAATGTTTCAAGGATAAAATCTTTAGACTCGGTTTCCATCCAGCATTGACCAGATTGTTGTGGACTTTTGACACATAGTGCCAGTCTATTATTAAGGTGCAATATCCTGAAGTAAGACTTTTCACGTAGATGATGACATTCCCATTGTGGGTGACGTGAAAGTTCAGTGCACTCATGCCCAGCTAGCAAATCGAAAAATCGAAAATTCATGTCAAACGTAATTTCCAGATTACCGTCGCCTTGCTTAACTTCATCACAACCTGGTCATCCATCCAACGAAGCACGTGACTTAATAAATCCGTCCTTAGGATTATTAAAGTTCATACGATGTCATAAAAGCCGAACGTTAATGACTTTTTAAAACCCCCAGTCAACGGCCGAAATTGATCCAAACGATGTCTTGAATGTGAAAGCGCTTTGAAACTTCCAAAACTTTTATGACCACACGGTACTTGAGGCCCACCATACCACTCCAACAACCAAATCGTAATCGAATTAAAACGACAAACAAAAACAAAAGCAAAACGAAAATGTCCTTTTAATCTGGACGAGTGCAATAAAAATGTCAGTAGTAAATGCGAAGACATAACCTCTCCTAAAAGCTAACATCAACTGACATATGTCAGATGTGCAACTGAAACCACAACAACTGAAAAGTGTCTTTCTCCTTCGATAAAAATCCTCATCTCTGTCTGTAGTTGTTGATGTTGTTTCTCGTTTCGTGTCTCGTATCCCAGTTTGTCCGTATAGGGAACTCTAAGTAAAATATGTAAAAGGACATTCCGACTGACTGTGTATGTGCATGGCCAACACCCACTTTAACAGAGTGCTCTAGTGCTCTTACTTAAGTAAGATTAATTACGGCATTTAACAGCCACTTAGGTCCTTCCATAATATCGTCCTCCCATTACGTTTTTTTTTGTGTCGTTTTGTTTTGCGTTTTCTTTTTTTGTTGGGGTCTACAAATTCCTGTCCTCTCCCCCATCCATAGACTCATACACTTCGCCGTCATGTTTGAGTATACGGCTCCTCTTGGTGTAAAACTTTAGAAACATCATCTCCTCGAAACAAAAAACACACAAGAAAATAGACCGAACTCCCTAACAGCCAACAAAAGAAGAGAAGGAACGAGCAGGCAACAAAAAGAAAGAAAAGTCAAACGGAAACAAGCGAACTGAAACGTGGAAAGTTTTTTGTTTTCATCACAGTCCTTGAAAACGTGGCAAGCAAGAGCAACGTCAAATGAACAACTTATTGCAGGCCGCATCATCAAACTGAACAGCAGTTTCGCTCATTGCTAGAAGGACATTCGCACACATGACTGTTAGACACCGTTAGGAATTTTTATTACCGTCATATTATGCCATTTTCGAAAAGAAAAAGAACTGAAGAAACCAACACCAACCGGGCGCGGTGGTAAGTGTGAGAAGCGTGAGAAAGAAGCCATTGTCGACGTTTAGACCGGGCAGGCAATAATTTTGCGCGCTTTTGTTACACATCCGCGTGAAAGGCGCATAAAACATGACGTACGAGCAGTAGCAGCAACGAGTATATTACGCGCAGAGAGCATCAACATGTAAAGCAAGAACGTAAATAACAGTAAACACAACAATACACTAAACAGAGTGAGAGTGTCTTGAGATGGAGGCGGCGAAGAGGGGCGTACTGGTGCTGGGCTTTGGTGGTAAGTGAATAGAATACGAGAAAAACCGTCGAAGGATAATGGCTACATGTGTACGCGCGCTGTATAAGTTGTGAAGTAGTTGCCTCTTTCGTTGATACGTGAGCAGAAAGTGAATGAATAAGAAGTGAGAATCGCACAAAAAAACAAAAAAAAGAAAGAAACACATGAACATGGAACAGAGAGGCTTTAACTTGTTGTTTGGCAGTTGTTCTCCAACACTTCATTCACCCCAGTTGCCGTTGCCGATCTGTTCGACAAAAAAGAAGTCAGCGAAAGCGAGGAAGTCATTGGTGTTCTTTGATTGAGTTGTCGATAACTTATTTCACACAACCCTCGTTGCTTTTTTTTCCGAACTAAACTCAATGAAAGGAAGAGCGAAGAATACCGAAATAAAGACGACACAACATCGCGAGAATATGCTGAGAAGAAACAGGAAAAAACAGATTTAAATGAGCTAAAACTTTTACAAATGTTTTCCGGTTTATTGTGGGCCATCGTGCCGTCGCTCGTCAGGATAGAGACAGGACCCGAATGGCAACGACGGAAGTGGATTGTAAAGGGATTTTTGCCATCACAAAGGTCGATAAATTAGATTCCTACGCAACAAAGACGAATAAACGGCTCGATACAAAGTTCAAACTTTTTAACAAAAAAAAAAAAAAACGAAAGAGCAAGAGACAAGCAATGTGTGAGGGGAAGAGAGTGTGAAAGGAAGGAAGGAGAAGAGCGAGTATAAAATTGATTCAATGAGGCATGAAATGAGGGTCAACAAGGCTGTAAATCGTTTAGGCGGTGATTTCAGAATGTTTAACCATTACCCTTTGAAATACGCTAAATCGAAAGATACATTTGATGGCGAAGGAAAAAAAAATACATCAAATTGCAAGGGCAGCTCCCTTTCAATTAAGGAGAATGTCAAATGACTGCGTATCCCATTCGTCAGAGAGCTTGAAGGGCCGTAATGAATAATAACGAAGTTTAAGCAATTGTCTAAAGGATTCGTAAAAGAAATTTGTTTAATGGCGCCCAACGGACGGAGTTTCCATGGGAGGTTGGTGGGTTTTCGGAGAATGGTTATAAATACTCTCTGTTGATGATTTAAAAGATGTTGACAAGCAATTTGTGTTGAGCGCATGATATATCTACATTTCTGTGATGGCCTTGGATGGCCTTAGACGGCCTTGTTGGCCATGGCACATTTTATGGGTACGGAAAAACTCGTCGAATTGCATTCCAGTCGAAGGAGTAAGTACATGCCAGTTGTTCCTTACTTCATTTCTTCTTCAGCAACAGTTTTTCTCAAGAAATATTCCAGAATTATCAGACAGAATTAAAGTAACACTATAAGTGGCGCCCAACGGTGGTTGGAATTGGTTCTTCCTTTTTTGGCTTTGGATGAGAAATCAGTCATAGACGTTGGCAATCTATTACAATTTAAGCAATGAATTGTTTATTAATTAGTATTTATCCACCACCGTGACTTAGTGGACTGGTGCTCCTACGCTGGCGTCTCTGTCCGTCGATCACCGACGAGGAACTTTCATAATTCACGACTCCACTTCATTCGAATTACTGACAAGGTACATGGAGTATCTTCTCACTAGAAAGAGCCTCTTGAACTTGGCCATTTGGAACCGCCATGTGGCCACCCACAACATGAGTGGTTTCTGTAAAAACGAGACCCAGGTTTACATCCTTCTGTAGCGCCACTATCCGTAATCATACTTTCTGTCGATTTTTGAATAGTAATTGTTCAATTCTTCTTGACAGTTACCGACCCGGGGTAGACAATTGCTTTAAACAACAGGCCTCCGGAATTAGGGAGATTTTAGATTGAAAATTGGTGTTGTGTGCTGCTATGTTTGATGTTTGGTTCGGTGTCGATTTCCATAAGCTATAAATGACATTTGCTTAATTACCTCTTAAGAAGGTATTCACGCATCATTGTCAGACATATATTTTCTAAGGGAGGCACTTAATTCTCACAAGAACTTTCGCAATTGCCCACTTATAAAACTGAGTTTGAAACATTCTTCCTGATACTTGTTCTCTCTGAGAATTCTGAGTTCTGTAAAAGATGTGATATCGTGGGAAGGAACTCAAGTGTTTGCCAAGTACTCAACAACTTTTAAAATGTTGATTACAAATCGAAATTTAAAAAATGGCGCCCAACAAAGGAATCGGATTTCTCAACCTATATAGAGGTCCATTTGAAGTTTGCTCGGTACAACAGAGAATCGAGGCAGCGAGAGATGAATAATGTTAACGGTCAAACAACAGCATTTGCTTGTTTTACAGAGCTTACAGTAGCGCCATATCCTTGTCACCTTATCCTGCTGAATCCCACAGAGTGGTATCTTTCAGGGCGCACAATAGTAGTTTTCGAAGTCATCCAATATTTGATCTATCCATGATCACGTTTATTTGAGTTAATTTTGAAACAATCATCTTCCAAACTGAGTCTGTGAAAAGCACACTAGAGTACGACTACCCATTAACAGACGGGTGTGCTTAAAGCCACAACAGCAAGAGCATCATTACTTGGTCAATCTTTATCGTTGAAATCGTTCTTCTAAATTAAGAATATGCCGTCTATTGCCAGAACAGTGCTGAATTCGACAAGCGTAAGTATTTATATCGTGAACAGCCGAAAACAGAATGAGTACATTCATTCTCGCGCTTGTGGAATCGAAACAAGATCTTGCATTATGTATTGCAAAACTCGCACTGATGAGCTCGGGTCCAAGATATACACACTTACATTTCATTACCACAAACAAGGCCAGGCATTATAATGACTTGCTGATGTCATCTTTTTGCGTTACAGAATGCCTCAGATGAACTGATATCATTTTATATGGTTCGTCTTTGGTTTACTTGCTAACATTACTGTCAAAAGCTTTTAAATATAGATTGTACGATTTATTTACTAGCAGGCAGTATAAGTATTAGACTACTACATGTGTACGATGATCTGAAAACGTCAACCTTAACGACAGTTTCCTTCGGTTCAAAAGACTACTGACTTCGTTCATGCATAAATCCGGCAGCTTTGCAAACTCTGTGTTCATCATTCCATAGAGACTGTACTATCTTCGCAAATATTTGGCACCATTTGCGTTCATGGAAGTCAATTGGCAGTCAATATGTAGCTGGTAAATGTTTTGCAAGTTTACATCAGATCTAATTTTGTTGCAGAAATACAGTAGGTTTCGAGTTCATAAAGTTAACCCAAACTGTTGCTGAATATTTACTGGAACTTTTTTGATTCTATGAACAGCCGAGGACACAGTTTTTATGACATTTTCCAATAGCATGAACCATCATCAACCAATCCCACAAGTGTGGCTAAATATGAATCAATGTTAACCCATGATTCATTAAATTTCTCCGAGTTCATCCGCCAGCGAGGTTGCCAAACCTATAAGCCTACAGCGTGAATTTCAGTTAATTTTGTTGTTCATTTTTCGATGTCAAAACAATTCTAAATCTGCATTAGTTGCTTTTAATTCGTTTTCAGTAAGAATGTCGGTAGGAACACGGCATTAGGAGGTTCGTTTTTAACTGTCAAAAAATACATGAGTAACCGTCAAAGTCTTGAATAACGACAAGGGGACAATTTTTGTGAAGTCCCATGCCACAAACTTGACACTCACAAGTCATACAGAGATCATAAGATATCGTTGAAAGCAATCCGACAGTTCTGAAGTATGCCACATGTTTTCATCTTCCGACATTTTAATCATGTTTGTCTATTAGTTTAATAGCTGATCGATTGTTTAGGAATGTGTCCACATCAACATCAAATCGATTAGCAACCGATAAAAAAATTCCTTCATCTCTGCATACTTTCCCCCACCCGAATCCTTTTTTTCGCATAGCACATTTTACAATTTCTCACAACAAACTGACATAAAAATGCTGTCAATGCTGTCAAATGCTGTCAAATCATTCAAATAAAACCCCACACATGGCAAAGTGAGTTAGCATTCGTCGCAAAAAAAAAAAAAACTGGAATACAACCAAAACGAAGAAAACACACAACCTCCATAGCACTTTGAACAATCGGAAACAGCATTCAATTCCGTTAACTCCATTTGGAAACAACCCTCAAGCCGTGGAGATGCCCAGAATGGTGCTTGGTTTCCCACTTGTCCACTCCATGGAAATCACTTCTCATTTAATTTTCAATTTATTTCACAACTCACACAATCCACTCGCTCCTTACATGCGCTTACAAAACAAACAAAACTAAAACAAAATGTCAAAAATTTAAATAACACATACTGTCGCACACATGTACACATCCGTTTTGTGTCAGATCCCGTTTCCAGTTGCGCTCGACCGCACACAATTTGGCCGGCCAAGTGGGTCAGTGTTTTCTCCCCCAGCCCAACCCCAGCAATCCTCTGGTGGATCTAGGGAAAGGACAGCACTTCAAGCGACGCCTGGAGTGGACACAATCAACGATAGACACACACACATGCATCCTCGCAGAATAACAATATCACCCGTCCGAGTTGCAACGAATGGTCGAAATGTTGTTAACAACTCTTTTGTGTTCTTCTTCATTCATTTCCTTTGCCATCTCCGCCTCGGCTCCTTCGTGTTTCCCACTATTTCCCTTTGTTTGGGTTTTAATCTGTGTGCTGTCTAAAAAAGTTCTGTCCAAGCTGCCATGTGATATCCAACAACATGTGCGCTTTCTGCACGGGGCCACGCAACCATGTCTCGAGGAGTCCCCCAGTCCATAGCACGCATTTACTCTTTATGTTGCACGTGGTGTAGTCGATCGTGGATTGCATAAATCACTAATTAATTATGACTCCCGTGCTGGAAGTCAATTGATTGACATGTGTCCTTGTGTTGCCACGCTACCAGCCCATCCGGAATCGGCTACGCGAACTGTTTTAAAATATTAAAACCCAATTACTTACCAATACATTATGTTCGCAACCGAAAAACCATTAATATACACACACAAAGGCTGTGGTAGTGGCCGCCCGGCCGCCGCACAGGCTGATGGGTGGACATCGATGGCCGTCATCCTTCTGCCGCAGATCCTGTGACACTCGTCGGCAGTCTGATGCGCTTTGCAGCCTCAACGAATGTGTAAATAGGTTTTGTAAAATTTAATTTAAAACCCCGCATGTCAACGGCGATTGTGTGCGTGTGTGCGCTTTGCTGGGCAAGGACACGCTCGTTGTCGTTGTCCTTTCAGCGCACTTGGTGGGAATATTAAATTGTATGCCACTGTCGGAGCAGGAGAAGGAGGAGGACTCATTTTCAGCTTTCCACTCACACACTCACAAGCTCACACACCAACCATCAATTATTGATATGTGTCAATTTGGCGAAAGGACATTTTCATTTAATTGCCGACATTTTCTTGTTCTCTTTTCACAGGACCACCTTCACGGCGTACCAACTGGAGGAGCTGGAACGTGCATTCGAACGTGCCCCATATCCGGATGTGTTCGCGCGCGAAGAATTAGCATTGAAATTAAATTTGAGCGAATCCCGCGTGCAGGTATGGTTCCAGAATCGTCGTGCGAAATGGCGTAAACGTGAGCCGCCACGAAAGACGGGATACATCAACACGAGCAGTCCATCGACTGGCTCATTGGGTGGCGGTGCCACGCTGGGACCACCCTTTGCCACATTCCCACAGACGACAACGGTAACACCACCCGGAAGCGTCGACAGTTGGACCAGCTATCAGCCACCGTATGAGTTGAGTCCTCATTTCAATTTACTATCGCCGGCGGCTAGTCCTTATGGCACATTTGGCGCCGGACAGTACGGCTATGTGCACGAGAGTCAATTGTTTCCTGTTTCGCGACAACACTTCGAATACGGCAGTCCACCGCGGATAGAGATGGCTGGCGACGATGGCAGCGTGGTGCATCACAAGGTTGTGGAGAGCTATGGGACTTTGGACGACGGTGGTCATTTGAGCGAAAGGTGAGAATATTTGCACTTACTTTTTGTGAGGATTAGGCAATAATGGTGTGGGGACAGCTTACAACCTCTTCTTCTATTTTGAATCGATAAAGGGGTTGTGTGCTTCATTTGGAGGTTACAATTTAAAGATTTAATTACAATCACTGTTTTCACAGGACTGGGTAGATTATTGTTTTCAAATAAAACTTAGGCACCGACGTTAACAAATGAGAAATCAGTGGCTTTGTATACGGTGGCAGGGTAATCTTCTAGATATTCGAAGATCCATCGTTCTTCGAAAACCCTTCACAGGACACTTTGGACAACTTTTTCACAATTTGACAAGCTTAGTCAAGCTTAGTTAATGCATCACTAAAGTAGATTCAAAAACGTTTAGCTTTCGTTGAACCCACCTTCAACTTCAACCTTCTTTTTCTTCAAATTCAATTCCTGCACTCATCCTGATTTGCGCCCTTTAAGTTTTCAATAAGTTCTACTGACCCGTAGAACAGAGAAAACGCCCTCAAATTACACGAAGGACATCACAAACAACATCCAGCCAACGCTTTCGTTGAAAAAAATAACAAACTTCATCGCAAGTCGTTATTCATAATTACAGTTCGCTGGCCCGTTTCAAAGTTGATTAGCTCAGACCAAGATCATCCTCAGATGGAGAGTGTTTCAACAAACTAATCTCCACTCCGTCCTCGTCGTAAATTGACCCACTGTCAAATCGCTCAGCCAAGCTGTAGATGCCATCACATCTACATTCCCCCACCTCCTCTCTGTTCCCACTAAATAGCGTGAACAAATAGATAATTAAATTCCCCTCGTCCAATGCTAATTGGCCACCATCACCTAGTTCGTAAGCACATCTTTCTCTGCAGTCTCTCTATATCTGCGTGTATCTCTTCTTTCAGCGTATCCCATCAACATCAGCAAAACGGAAAGTATCTGGATGAACCAAAGTACGTACATTCAATTAGCAGTTTAGACGAGTCAGCTAAATACCCGGGCAGTTGTCACATGGATCCGCACCAACAGCAGCAACAACAACAGCAGCAGCAGCAGCATCAGGACCTTAAACAACAACAACATCAGCAGCAGCATCAACAAGCTCACTATGTTGGCAGTGGAGGTCCACCACCGCCACCATCATCACACCAACCGCAACAATCGCAATCATCACCCCAGCAGCAGCATCAGCAACAGCAGCAAGGACCACCGACGGGCTGTCATCCAGCCAACGCTGCCGGTGCGACGGCCAACGATGATCCCACCGATGCTATGTCAACGGTAATTAAGAGCGAGGACTCCAGCACTGTCACCCATAGTTATGTGTTGCCCCCTTTTCTGCATTGAAAGAGATGCTCTGCCGAAGAAAGAAACCGTTGATGGCTGGCGTTGGTTACATTGCTGCAAGCAGTGGCCAACTTAATGGCGGCTATATCGTCGGCGGTGATGGATGCACGGGTATAAGTCGCCTACGGCCATCATCATCAGCTGGATCATCAACATCAACAACGGTTGTTGTGAATCCAACACAAATGATGAGTGCAGAGCATTTCTATATTTAAATTGAAATAATCTGCTGAACACACCCACATACAGCAGAGAGTCAAAAACAAAAAAAAACGGTATTTGTTAGATAGGTAGATTTAATTTTTATTACTTTTTTTTGTTTGCTTTTTTTATAAAATCAAATGGAATGGCGGTTGGTGTCCCCAGCAAGTGGTGGTCGAGTGGTCCTTTAAACGGACGTTCTTGTGGTGGGATTATTTGTTGGACCTGTTCGTCTTAAAAGTTAATTTTTCAGTTGGTAGACTGAAAAGTAATAAAATCATGTAAATCATGTAAATTGAATACAGTAAAATATTTCCAGAAATATGATTTCATTTCGTTTAATAGTCTCTCGATTTATCGCATTCAATTCAACTCAAACTTTGTTGCTCCCGCATTTTTGTATTCATAACAAATACACATCTGAACGTACTGCCCGGAATTGCCGGCATGGCTTCGTACAACTATGCCGAACTTTCCTGTACTACCTTCAACCTCGACTGTAGTGTACTCTTTCCTTTATCCATCTCAACTCATTTATCAAAACGTCTGTCTTCAGTACTATCCCTATAACTACTAAAGTGAGAACTATAATCCACAACTACTGTCTTTAGTCGTCGCGCCTATATGTATACTCACATTTTGCTTTGGCTGGAAGTTTCATTTACTCCTTACAGTCACTTTTGAGCATGAAAGTGCTATCAATGGTTCCTATATGTTTAACATTCAGAGAATATATCTGTGTTTTCTCTCTCTGTCATACTTCATAAATCATAAATCGGTTATAAAGAGGCGGTCCAGCTTACGGTCGTGTTGACCTCAACCATTTAATTATGGTCTTCAATTGTGATTGACTCGTAATATCGCTTCATAGGGAAGTATTAATACATGAGCATGTTTCAAAATAGCCGTGGTTTTGGGCCCTTTCAAATTCGACAATCAGTCATATAGAAACATGCCAATTCTATGTTCATCTCTTCCCCTTTGCGATTTGTTGCCAAAGGCTTACATAACATTTTCACGGAGAACACGCTTACATGGTGTATCGATGTATTCCATCAAGAGTGCAAAAATTGTTAATAACCGTCTTGATTATCCATCAAAGCCGTCAGCTATCAGGTATAAAGTTGAATAACTCTTTGTAATTGTAATAACTCTTGATAAGTGCTTTCAATTGACAGTCTTGTGCTGCCGAAATTTCGCGGCATATAACAATGCTTCGCCTTTCGCATGTGAGTACCTCATCAAAAACAAGCTCAAACCTATTTCTTCAGAACTTACTAGTATTCTTAAATCCCTAATAAGCCCAATTACAGCAACAATTGTAACGATTATTGGTATTTTTCTTCTTTCAACACGTCGCGCAACGGAGGGAACTTATGTCTTAACTAAATTCCTATCGACCTGTGGCGTTCTTCAGTTTCCAATTCAATTTGGTTTATCTTTTGTAAGCCACAGCAATCATTTTTGTCACCAGAAATAAGTGAGCAAAGATATATCCAACTTCAGCGAGAATAACCCCTTGTCCAGGACCACGAAAAATGAGAGAGTAGTGGAATTCCCTTGTATATCACACGATTCTACGAAATCCACGGATCCACTTCCCCGGTTGGAGAAGAGTTTTAACTTTTCACAAAAGCTCACACTTTCACTGGCACGTCGTATAAAAAAACGCTGTCAAATGAAATCAAGAGGCATGGGAGGTAGAAGTTGAATATAACCTTGCTCTCTTGTTTCTGGTTGTCACCAATTGCGTTTGTCATCCATGTGACTATCATCCTGTCGATACTTGTGAGCGTTCAAATTGTATCCAAAGAACAATCTTTGAATTCTACACTCAGTTCAATAAACATTTCCCAATTGAAAATGTATGAAAATGAATTTCTCGACAGTCCTTAATAGCTATGTACATAGTGTAGTCTAATTCTGTCAAAAACTAGCCGTGGTATTAAAGGCCCAAGCACATAGAATCCGTTGCGTGTGTTGCGTAATGTCAAAAAATTGACAACTCATAAGTGGACAGCTAATGCGGCCCACAAGTGGAATGCATCACATCTTGGTATGCAAACAGCATTGACTTATCGAGTTTTTTTATCGACAAAAATCTCAACAAAATATAGTTTAACTATCTATTTTCCTTGCGAACTGTCAAGCAATACACAAAGACGCAAACGCGATCCACAAATTCACGACCAAAAAATTCGAAGTTAAATGTCAGTTTTCATATAATCTTCTCTGCGAATGAAAAAAATCCAAATGAATGAATTGTCAGTGTTTGCGAAATGCGCAATTCGTAGCGACCTCATATGAATGGACCTTAACTTGTCCATACTTTGACAGTTCCTTTTTCACATAAATCATTTGACTCTGGTGTAGTTATTGTGGAGTTGTATGGATTTCCGAAGCAACGTACGTATTCAGTGGGCACCTCTCTGCAATCCGGCAAATGCCATTTCTGTGAATTGTAGACGCAAAGAACGCAGCAACGGATTCTATGAGGTTGGGCCTTAATTCTAATCTACAGAACAGTTTACATTTTTGACATTTATATTTAGTGTCAAAAATGATCCCCTTTACAGGAGCACATGACACACGGTCATATTTTTAAAAATAGGAGCAGTGCGAGTTTAAATTGGTTCTCTACCAGCTTACACCTCAACCCTATAGGCTTTTTATTCCAAGAATTATTTGACTGGGTCCCCAGAAAGCTGTGCATGCGAACAGGTCTTGGTTTTGAAACAAATTTCAGGTTATACTTCCTTAAATGTAATTCAGTTTTATATCTGTCACCTAATCCCCGTTCCAATCTTCATTGAATTCAATAATCACATAAGTTCGCACATCATCCCCTCCATCGACGCCCTTTCAATGCCTGGGGGTAATTGTCTGCAGTGACAATGCACGATGGACACTGTTGCAAAAACTTTTGTTTAAATTGTGCATTCAAAAAACACCCGCACAAACACAAAAAAGTTGTCCTATTCAACTGGTTTTATCACCAACCCTCCCACCCTTTTTGGAAACAGCGAAAAGTACAATGCCCCAACTATAGGTGTAGTTCCCTCCCCTTAGGGATTTTCTCCGTCTGTCGCAAACAATTATGACAGAGATTACATCTCATAAGTCAGAACACAATAAAATATGCAAAAACCACATAAACAGACGCACACCCATCCACCTATAAATAGGCACACAACGGTAATGCTGAAGAGGAGCAGAATGAAGAACATAAAAAAAAATTGCTCGACTCCACAAAAGCCACATTACAAGAAACAAAACAAAAAGGACGACGTAACCCCTTTACCTTTAGTGTGTGTGGAATAACAACAGAACAGAACAGCACGAAGTCTTTTTGAAGTCTCTTCCAATTGTAGAGAGACACACTGCTGCCTGCCATTGCTTAATAAGCTTAAAGGATCATCCGGCAAACTGTGTAAGACCGTCAAGAAGAAACGAAGCACAACTGAACACAGATGGGAACACAAAAACAGAAAACAGAGAACCCAGAGCACAGCTCCCAACTCTGTGAACTCGTCTGAATGACGGGAGGGCTAAAATTTAAGAAAGTCTTTGCAAGTAGCAAGCAGCAACCACTTCCTCGTCCTACTCTCCGCAAGAATAGATAGGGAGATATTGTGTATGTGCCTGTGTGCGTTGCCCTCTTTGAACCTGTTTAAAAGGGTATATGCCGCTTGTAGTCGTCCTTTTCATGTTGGTCTTCATTAACGTTGTTGTCTTTTCTTCAGCTGGCGCGCGGATGATTTCGATGTTTCTGCGCTTTGCACTCATTCGTAATGGGGAAATGAAAGGAGGAGTACGCTAATAGTGGCTTCCCTTAAAATCCCTTCTCTGGGGGCTTACTTAACCTGGCGTTACATGGATGTGTACATAGATGTTTTCTTTGCTAATTGCACAGACACGGCTTTAGTTCTTCATTTTCAAAAGTGCTGAGGTTGTTTTTTTTTGCCTTGTCTTCTGCCATCATTTTCTTCGTGTTCGATGTTATCAAAGCGGGGGAGGAGATGGAGCGAATGCCTAGTTTCACTAGAATTTCCTCAACCTGTAAAAGTAAAAGTTAAGATTTAATGTATGCTTCTTACTTGTATGTCTCATCTTTCGGGGAAGAGCTGTAAAACAAATGTTAAACCGTACCTGTTCACTTTACTGCAACTTATGAAATTAGTTTGACTTTTTTGAGCTGACAGTTGGGGATATGTTCGTGAAGCATGTAGCAAATGTCACTGTTCATTCTGTGAACGTTAATTTAATGCCAACAACACAAACCACAAAAAGTAAATACTGGGACTAAATATTTGAAAGCATGTCAGTTGTCAGTTTGACGTTTGACTGTAGAGATTGACACTATTCTTGGATTTGTTCTTTTTTTTTAAACGATTTTCTCGTTTGCGCACCCTTGTGCAGTCTCCCGATAATTGAATTGAGTCCTCCAGTTCTAAAATCACCATTTTCCTCTTTTTGCCTTTGCTCAGTGACAACTGCGTTCAACACTTCACTGCACTGCAACATCCACACTGTGGGACACCAATTTCCAGAATTAATTTATTAAGCACGAGTAGTTTCTTCACACAATTGTAAAAAAAACACTCAAAATAAGAGAATAAGAAATGTAGAATGTAAGCGAAAGAAAACTAAAAAAATAATGAGGATAAAGTTCCTCGTTTGTTGAAACAACAAAATCCTTGTCTTGCCAAAAACAAAAACGTATCATTTAAGTTTAAACATTATTTGTTTGCAACTTTTCTATTTAGTTTTTTTTTGTTTTGTTTCTTTTATTGCAACGAAGCATCTTGAATAATAATTGATGTTAATTTTAAGCGAAACTTGATGAAGTGCCGACTGTAAATACGGATGAGATTATGAGAACGAATATGCATTCCAAATGTGCCTTACTTAGAATGTTAAGATTAATCTGAATTTTAAGGAATTTCTTTTCTAAAAAATGAAAATTAAACAGAAGCAGAAATATATTAAATAATAATTTAAGTTACATACTTATGTCCATGTTGCTGTTGTGAATGTGACAATATTTAATGTTTATTTTTTTCCATCTTTTTTAACCAATTACTGTTACTTTTGGATTAGGTTAAGTTTGTGTATTCTTTTAATGAGTTTGCTGTTTATTTAAATAAAACCTAGTTTAAGTATATCCTCATGGTAATTAATTCTTTTTTTATTTAAACTATTTAGACACACGCTGATGTTCAATAATTGTACAGTTCTAGAAAAAATATTAATAAAATTATAAAAAAAAAAATTAAGTTTCTCTTCTTATTTATAAAGTGTGATTTTTTAGCTATTATCTTTTTGGCAACACTGGTTTAAACAGCTGACGCACGTTTCGTGTTTTGTTTCACTGTCAAACATCTTCAGTTTGGTCTATAATTTAACCATGAATCGTCTTACAAACGAACGACGCTTGCAACTTCTTGAATTTTATTATCAAAATGCGTGCTCTGTTAAGAAAGTTCATCGCGCGCTTCTTCTGTTCAGCGACGAAGATCATTTTTGGCTCAATGGGTACGTAAATAAGCAGAATTGTCGATTTTGGAGTGAATATCAGCCAGAAGCATTGCAAGAGCTACCAATGCATCCAGAAAAAGTCACAGTTTGGTGCGGTTTATGGGCTGGTGGCATCATTGGACCGTACTTCTTCAAAGATGATGCGAATCGTAACGTAACTGTGAATGGTGAGCGCTACCGTGAGATGATATCCAACTTTTTTTTGCCCAAAATGCAAGAGCTTGACTTGCATGACATGTGGTTTCAACAAGACGGTGCCACATGCCACACAGCACGCGCAACAATGGACTTATTGAGGGGCGAGTTCGGTGAACATTTTATTTCACGTTCGGGACCGGTCAATTGGCCGCCTAGATCGTGCGATTTAACGCCTTTAGACAAGCCCGCTTCAATTGACGCATTGGAAGACAACATTGAAGCATTTATTCGTGAGATACCGGCCAAAATGTTGGAAAGAGTATGCCAAAATTGTACTAAGCGGATGGACCATTTGAGGCGCAGTCAGGGTCAACATTTGCATGTAATAATCTTCAAACATTAAATTATATGGACCGTACTATCGATTCAAATAAAGATTTCATGCACTTTTCTGAATGTGTGTGTTTTTTTTTTGAAAAACTTTCCTATAGCTTTTAAAAAACCACCCTTTATTTTGGCAAAAATTCATACGCAGTTCATATTGACTGTCTTGGTAAATGATGTACAGTAAAGACTTGAAAAAGTTAAGATGCACAAAAGTTAAGTACACGGAAAAGTTAATTAGGTTTCCATGGGTGTCTCTAAAAAGTTAAGTTTTGTCTTAACTTTTCCAAGCCATTTTTGTTTGTAGCTTATATTTTATGCACACATTTCGGTTCTGTTCTTAGTATACGACAACAGTTGAATTTGTGATTGGATGTGACAGCAAAAATGTCAGTCATGGATTTTCATACTTCTGGAGCTGCAATTTCAAAAAAAACAAGCATTTTTGCTGCTGCGTCGAAGAAATAAAGAAGACAACTTTACATAAGCCAGAAAACGTGGGTATGAAGAAGCAACTGTTCTTAGACGAAAGAAACTATCCAATAAGTGGTTCTATTTTGAAAGCTAAGGCAAAGGACCATTTGTGCAAGTCTATCCAAATAAAAATCGAGGTGATATCATGGCAAGTCAAGGCTAGTTTGTCAATTTCAAGTGCCGGCATGGAATACGCGAAATTTTATCTAGCAACACATCAACAGTCACCCAATCTATGCATCCTTTGCGCACAAAATGCATGAAATGGTAATTACAAACGAACAACTGCACAACGCTGATGAATATAGCCTCTTTTTCCGATGTCTTCCTGATAAAACCTACGTTGCTTCTTACATTCATACATACACATGTCTTGGAAAAGTTAAGAATTCGCAAAAGCACCCCAAAAGCAAACTGCTTAACTTTTTAGAGTCTCTACTGTACCATCTTGTTGTTTGGTGCTTTGAACCGATGACTAAGAAGTTGTCTGTGCGAGGACAGAAGCAGACGCTTTGCCGCCATGTTTACTGCTTACTTATCAGTCGGCGACCCAAGGAGGGCCCGAGCCTGAGCAATTACTGCCTTCTATCGTTCACGGTCCTTGGCACTCTGCTTCCAGTCATCAAGACCAAGCTGTCGTGCATCCGCGATTACTTGGTATTTATACCGGAGATTAGGTCGTCCTCTCCTTCTCGATCCAGGAGGCTCGGATTCAAAGACCCTCTTTGCTGGAGCATTGTTGTCCATGCGCTCGATGTGGTCGAGCCGGATTTTTGCCATCGGAACTACATCCGCATCCTGGTACAGTTCGTAGAGTCCCGCCTTCCTCGCAGACGGGACTATATGTCCGACGTAGAATTTTTCTTTCGAAGGTACCAAGAATCGGCTCTGTAGTTTTGCTTAGCGTCCAGCTTTCGGCTCTATAGAGCAGGACTGGCAAAATAAGAGTTTTGTAGGGCATGATTTTGGTCCTTCGAGTCAGAAGTTTTGAGCCCAGTTGTTTTGACAAACCGAAGTAGCACCGGTCGCCAAGGACAATCTATGTCGGATCTCCACTATGATGTCGTTTGTGGAGTTCACGTTTGCCCCGAGATAGACAAACTCCTTCACTACCTCGAAATTGTAGCTGTCGATCGTGAAGTTTTGTCCAAGGTTGTATGTGACGGAACGTTTTTTGGGCAACAGCATATATTTTGTTTTGTCCTCATCGACCTTGATGCCAGCTCGTTTCGTCTGTTCTTCAATCGACGTAAAAGCCTCCCCTATGACACGCGCGACGATGTCGATGTCATCTGCGTATCCAAGCCATGGTGACTGCTGGACATTGTTAATTTCTCCAATATCATAAAAGTTTGTACAATAAAATCTTAGCTTCTGCCGTCCTATTTACGGTTTCTCATAATCGGATTAAGCTTGCCCAGACACAATTTGAGCTCGTCGCTGTGGTGTTGTGGGTTGGTGCGTCAATTCCTCGCAACCTTTCATAATTCACTGCTTCAACTCTTTCGAGTCACTGACAATGTTCCAAGACTGTTACTGTCTTGAAAAAGCTTCTCAAACTTGACCGTTCGAGGTTGTTGGCATAAAGGTCTCACCCAGCACCGTGGTACAACAATGGGACGTACAATGCTAGTGATTGCTGTAGATGCTAGGGCTAGGTCCATCTCGGGCTGTCGTACTACCTATGTTATAATTATTAGATCTAAGATCATTCTTGGTTTCCTACGATACCATTCCTACCATTATTTGCCGAAATGTTTCCAAGTGCCCTTGTGCCTGAACATATAATATGTACGATGGTAGTTATTTCTTCGTCTTTGTATAGAGCTATAGTCCGGGGTCCACTTGGGCATTAACCAACAACACTCTTCAGCTAGACTTGGCCAGGTCGACAGATGGCATTCTGGTATATTTTCTCCAGCTGCTTCCATTTGCGCACACTAAGTTGGTTGATGCCATTCTTCACTTTTGGCCGGGCATATACGTTCAATAACGTTATATAGTGCATTGGTCAATAAACGATATGCTCGTATATTATCTTCCAGATTGATTTGATTGGCCACACGTCAATCCAAGGGTTTTATCGGTGCTGAATAAAACTTAGCATAACACTTAGCTGCTTCTTTGATGGTTTCATGACAACGCTCCCAATCTTCTTTCATTGCGACGGTATCAAACTCACAGAGACATTCCAGGAGACTCTTCCACCAAAGATCAAACCATCGTGATCCGATATTCACTCATTCTTACTACTTTTGCGTTGATTAAGGAGGCCAATTCAACCACGAACTGTACAAGCTGTACAGCGACATGAACCAGGCGTCTACAGTTCCAACGCCTTAGGTGACAGGGCCCTTCGTTTCCGCTAGCCAACTTGGGGCGCTTAACTGGAGATAACTAACTAGAGATCGCGCGAACTGTACAGGGTCTTTGCTTGAGGCCCAGGACCATCTGTTGAGGCCACACAAATAAGAAGAAAATCTTGCGCGCCAAGCAGTCATTCTTAGGTCATTCAAGGCCGTTGTGTTACCAGGCGGATCTAGTCGACCCTATTCCGCAAACTAATTGGTACTTTTAATAAAGCTTTGAAGATGGCTAACACTAATGCTTAGCTTAGATCGGCCAGGTTATTGAAGAAGTAAGTTCATACGCGACTTCTCCTTCGGGAGAAGAGGTGCACCGCCCTACATAGATGGTACACGATAGTTACTTACGTAGTCTCTGCAGCTTCTGCAGAACTCTTTGTGCACCACTGACCAGCGATGACGCAGATACGAATTCTGTTTGTGAATGGAGAGTATATATCAATGACATAGCGTGGTACCTCCAGTAAGGTATTCACTAACGCTACTTCAAATTGTGTCTTTTAGTTACGATCTCTGATCACCAAGGACGAGAATATACAAGCTCTCTTCATTGCGGATATGCCTGAATCCGCATCGTGGTATGTACAAACATATGACATATGGCATAGACCTTGAATCCGCAAGCGAAATGTAAATGAACAAAATTTCTCAACGTATTGCTTCTGATTTATGCCTGAAACACAATAGTGCGTTCCTGTGTAAGAAAAGTTCCGGTTGAACGCATGCTCTATTAAGAGAGCTTAAACATATCGAACATTTCGGAAATTGGGTGCGTCGTCTCATGATATACAAAATGTATCATGTCATTAGAATCCTCTCAATTCTCTCTTTATTTTGCCAAAACGCACGGCTCAACATTTTGTTCACGGCCATTGAAATGCGTGCGTTGAAAGTGACGCATAAGTGAGACATGCGTTCAACCCGGACTTTTCTTACAAATTGAGAGATTTTCTCCCAAATTCTTCCAAAACTTAAAGCTTAAGTTGTTCTTGCTAAGAAGGACCAAGGAAGTAAAAAAAAAACTTTTAAGATTGTTGAATTTTTCATTTATGTATATTTCCGGAAGTACATTTTGATAAGTACATATTGAATAGATAGTTTTTGGAACCGATGGTCCTACATAAAAGAAAAAGATTGGTCGTTTTAGTTTTTTTTAACGCATATTACAAAACCAAACACTATATTTCGACAAGAACAAATATACTTCTCTCCAAATCACCCAAAAACAATTATCTAAAAACAACTCAATAACATATGGGACGTAGTAATTTAAAAATAAATGTATGGCGTATGAGTATTTTTTTTAAGTGAAAATGGCATTCGAACATAATTTTCTTGTACGGAAATGTCCGGCAACAAATCTTTGGAATTAGTTAAAAGAATAGTCAAAGTTTTAAACTTAAACTATAAATCAACGCGAAATATCAACATATGGCAGAGTACTTGGCAACTGTCATTTAAACAAACGGAAACAAAAAATTGAATAGTTTTGAAACTAAAGAGTAAAAAGATGTTCAGCTTATTTGGAATGTTTCTTGCATAGATTGTTGTCCTATAACTGTAAAGTCATTATTATTAAGTGCATCAGCTGTTCGTCACCACGTGTTGACTACAGAAATGAGTACAGAAGCCCACCTGAGGAATCTGCAGTAGCAACGATGTCTCAACATACTGTAAGACTTTCTTTTATAATAACTTTAATCTAGTCAGCCAATTCCTTCTTCACTTCACGTAGAAGTAATGCTATCTCAAGCATCTTCAATATTATCATTTCAGATTACCGGTCACCTTTAGAAGAAAATTAAACTTATAAGTCGGATACGAGCTCGCGAATGCCTCGCCATTATTCGCATCGTGAGGGGATGAAAATAACCTTTCTGTTTCTGATGTACCGAAAACAAATAAGCATTTAAAAAAACAAAAGAGATTCCAGCAGGTCCCGAAAACCATCAACGTCACTTTAAAAGATTATTTTATCGCTTGAGCGGGCTTCGCAATACATGGCATCTTTCACAAACTATGTAATTCGTTGGTCTTACATGTGTTTTCCTATCCACCCATCGCCTGACTCGCAACAGCCCCAGCTCCTTGTTGGGCATCCCATGGGTCCCATTCCTCGGCTTGTCGGCAAAACTATACGCTACACGGGTTTGCCTCTTGCTCTTACAACGTGCCTGGATCAACTTAATCTACGTGACTTAATTATGCTACTCGTATATGTACATATGTATGCATTTTCTTTAAATCGCGATTATATAGCCTCTGACGAGGATTTTCCACGGATTGGAGATGATGAAGTTTGTGTGAAAAAGAAATAGGAATTTCATGTGGTATCGCGGAATTCGCTCAACAAAAATGACAGTAACGTCAGTAAAACTACAACCAAACGATTGCGCTGGCTTTAATGAGAATACAATCTAGTCCACCAAATTGTTTGTTTTCTTCAAAAGACTCCATTAAATCAATAATCATTGTAGTTCTCTGGAGCCTTATGAACAACTTTTTTTGAAGATGTTCATGCGACTCCGAGGGCGGAGTCTATTTAAAGCCAAAGAACTCCAACTGAAGAGAAAACGCTCCTCATGGTCATGAACTTCCAGGTCTTCCACATACACCAACGCATCTGAGTAAATGCCGGAGAATGCATGTCCAATTGGCAAAATATGCTTTAATATGATCTGTTTTAAATGTTGCGCATTTTTTAGAAAAAAGAGAATACACCAAAGGGCTTGTCTTAACCTTTTCGCTTTCAATTTTTTTATTTTTATGTTTATGGTTTGTTTGTGCAAGTTTTTTTTTATAAAACTCAAAAGAGGATCTTTTTTTGAAATGATCATAGGTTGATGATCATTGGACTATCCTTACGTGGAATAAAGTTGGAAACCGGACAAGACCACACAAGAGAATCGTTGCTTTGCTCAGTAGTTGTTGTGGGATTGTTATTGGCTTCCATAACATTTGTCTGAACAGGTACTTCAAGGTCTATATCTGTTTCTTCATCAAGCATTGAATAATCACCAAAAAAATGTATTCAGAATAGGAAGCACTAAAGTCACTTGAGCCAGAGTCGTCCTTCTCCAAAAGTTGTTTTAAGTAAAAATGCAGAGTAATTCAAATCGTTGCATGGAACAAACACGCTACCAATGGTAAAGGGTGGTTAAACCTTAAGGGCCGATGTTGAATGTGAACCACACCTAAACGTCAGGTCTTTTTTCTGCATTTCATTTGACATTTCTCAATTTCAGACAAATTCAATTTGAACTGATACATAATCGAGCAACGCGTTAAAGTTATTCAGGCTTATTATGAAAATGGGCGTTCAAATCAAAGAAAATCAACTTCAGTGATGAGTCACATTTTCACCTCAGTGGATTCGTCAATAAGCATAATTGCCGCATTTGGACGAATGACAATCCAAGAGTGATCGTCGAAAAACCAATGCACCCACAAAGAGTTACTGTTTGGTGCGGTTTATGGGCTGGCGGCATCACCGGGCAGTATTTTTTTCCAAAATGAGGCCGGTCAGGCAGTTACTGTGAATGGTGTTCGCTTTCGTGAAATGATAACGAACTTTTTATGACCCGAATTGGAAGATATGAATGTGGACGATATGTGGTTTCAACAGGACGGTGCAACTTGCTGCACAGCTAACGAAACAATGGCTCTTTTGCGCGACAAATTCAATGGCCGTGTTATCTCACGTGGTGGCGATGTCAATTGGCCGCCAAGATCATGTGATTTGACACCGTTGGATTTTTTTCTTTGTGGTTATTTGAAAGAAAAGGTGTACGTCGATAAGCCAGCAACAATTCAAGAGCTAAAGGATGAGATAATTCGGCACACTAACGGCATAGAACCTCAATTATGCTTCAGCGTCATCGAAAATTTGGACCATCGGATAGAGGTGTGCCACGGAGGTAGCGGCGGCCATTTGGCCGATATTTTGTTCCATACATAATTGAACCATACCAATATTATCATAATAAAAAGAAATGACAATAATTTCCTGAACAATTTGTGTTTTATTCAAAATCAACATCGGCCCTTAAAATTTAACCACCCTTTATATACACTTGTGATCATACAATTAAGCCACTTTGAAGGCTGTAGATTAATTGATTAAAATATCACTTTTGTAATGATTACAAAAAAATGTACGTATACAATACTTATTATTGAACTTTATAGAAACTTAACTAATCTTTAATTCATAATTTATTAACTTAAAATAATTCAAAACTTCAAATGTGGTAATTTTTGCCAAGTAGCCCTTGCTCATATAATTGAGTCACTATCGAAAAATTAATAAAATTATGAAAAAACTCATCGAAATATTATTCTGTTTATACAAAATTACATTGTACTTTTAATATCGGGTTGGAAAACCCTTATTCTTAATAACTTCTCCTCACCTGCGCCGCATAGATGACACCAGATTCGTGGAGATCGATGGGGATATTTTCCCCGCTCCTCCTTTAATCTCCAATAAAGATTTTTTTTTATTATACCCCACAGCTTTTCTATGGGGTTAAGATCGGGACTTTGTGGTGGCCAGTTCGAAAACTTTATCTTTTCACCTTCCAAACACGACCCGCGAAGTTCGTTTAGGGTCATTGTCATGATGAAAGGTCCACCTCTAAGATTCCTTTCTAAAAGCTTTTTATAAATTTCACCTGTCATTTTCCCAGTTATTTGTGTAATATGACCTACACCAGACGATGTGAAATATCCCCATATCATAACTGAGCCCCCTCCGTGGCCCATAGTTTTTTTTTGTGTATTTTGGACCCAATTCTTTACACGGGGGGCGTCTGACGTATAGTTTGCCACCGTTACCAAATAAATTAATTTTTACCTCATCGCTCCAAAGAATCAAATCCCAGAATTGTTGATCTTTATTTAGATGCTCTTTGGCAAATTCCAACCGCTTCATTTGGTTTTTTCTTTGACACTTTTGGCTTCCTTCTGGCAATTCGTCCATTTAAATTATTTTCTTTTAGACGTCTTCGCACGGTTTGTGATGATACTTTCACATCGTATAAACTTTCCATAACCGCCCTTATTTCTGTTGACGTCAAAAATGGATCAGTCTTGCTCAAACTTCAGCAAGAGTAGTTTTACAAGGTTTATATCTTCGCAATTTTTTTTTTTTACTTTTCCGCGAGAAACACCTGAATGTCTCCTCACATCTGCTATGCTTATGCTTTAAGTATAAATTTCATACCATTTGTGTCTCTCGCATGAAGTGCTAGTTTTATTTTTGCCCATTTTCTACAACTTTCATAACAAATTCAATTTCAATGCACTGTAACAAAGTTCCAACACACTTATTTACTTAAAAACAAGAACGCAGTGCTTTGGATGACCATTAGCAATGAATGGCTTAATTATATGAGCACAGCAGACAAATGATAAGAAAAATGTGCATTTTTGGGAATGTAACTCTTAGCAGCATTTCTTCTTCTTCTTCTTCTAGTGGCACTACAGTCCAGAGTGGACCTGGGCCCCAGTCAACAAGCTTCTCCAGCTGGCTTCTCCACTTGTTGGGGCCATCGGTTTCGTGGGCGTCCTCTATTGTGTTGTCCCACTGGTTCAGAGTCGAAGACTCTTCGGGCTGGAGCAGTGTTGTCCATGCGCTCTACATGGCCTAGCCATCTTAGGCGCTGAATACGTAGACGCCTGACTAGGCTCATGTCGCTGTACAGCCCGTATAGTTCATGGTTGTATCTTCTTCTCCAGAAACCGTCAATGCAAACAGGACCAAAGATGGAACGCAGAACTTTTCTCTCGAAAAGACCAAGGCCTTCTTCCACCGCTCTTGAGACTGTCCAGGCTTCTGCGCCATAGAGCAGGACAGTGATGATGAGGGTCTTATATAGTGTTAGCTTGGTCCTTCGAGAGAGAGCTCTACTACTCAATTGCCTCTTGAGCCCAAAGAAACAGCGGCTGGCAAGAGGTATTCTGCGTTTAATCTCGGTACTGATGTTATTTGTACTGTTTACCTGGGAGCCGAGGTAGACGAAGTCCTTAACTACCTCGAAGTTAAAGCTGCCTACGGTGACGTTTAGAAGTTAAAGCTGCCTACTGTGACGTTCTGGCCGAGACGTCGGTGTTGTGCGTCCTTTCTAGATGACAGCATGTACTTTGTTTTGCCCTCATTCACTGTTAAACCCATTTTTGCAGCCTCCGCTTCAATACCAGCAAACCCTTCATTGAGGGCTCGCTGTGTTCGTCCAATCACGTCAATGTCGTCCGCGTATGCTAGCAATTGTACGGACTTCTGGAAGATCGTGCCTCTAGTGTTGGCGTTTGAGTTTCGCATGATTTTCTCCAGGATGATGTTAAAAAAGTCACATGACAGCGCGTCGCCTTGTCTAAAACCTTTTTTGACACTGAAGGTCTCGGTGAGTTCGTTACGTCATCCTGCACAACCTGACGAGTTTGGCAGGAATGGCAAAACTAGACATGGCGTTGTATAGCTTGTCTCTATGCACGCTGTCATATGCGGCCTTGAAATCGACGAATAAGTGGTGGGTGTCGATTTGCATCTCTGGGGTTTTTTCCAGGATCTGCCGTAGTGTGAAAATTTGGTCGATGGTGGCCTTTCCCGGCCTGAAACCGCACTGGTAAGGACCTAGCAGGTTATTCACGAATGGTTTCAGGCGCTCGCACAAAACGACAGAGAAGATCTTGTAGGCGATGTTTAGGAGACCCTCGGTAGTTGGCGCAGTTGAAGGGGTCTCCTTTTTTGTAGATCGGGCAAACGATACAGAGGTTCCACTCACCGGGCACGCTTTCCTCCGACCATATCTTACAGATGAGTTGGTGCATGTACCCTACCATCTCATCTCCAGCTGTTTTAAAGAGTTCAGCAGGTCTGTCTGCAAGAGCAGCTTTGTTCGACTTTAGTCTCGATATAGCTATCTTGACTTCGTCTGGGTCGGGGAGACGGAATTCTCTTCCATCATCGTCCATTGTGTGGAGTGGAAAATTTTGCCTGACAGCGGTGTTGGTGTCTTCCTCGCCGTTTAACAGTCTACAGAAGTGATCTTTCCAGAGTCTCAGTATCGACTGCGACTCTATTACTAGTCGCCCATCTTCGTCCCGACAGGCTTCTGTCCGAAGTTTATACCCATGGGATAATTGTTTCACCCGTTAGTAGATCTTTCGGATATCATTTCCGCCATAACACCTCTCCATCTCTTCGACCGCGCGCTTCTCATGCTCTTTCTTCTTCTTTTTGAGAAGCCGGTGCTCTTCCCTTCTTTTAGGTTCGTAGAGTTCACGAACCGCTCTCGTCCTTCTGTAAAGTGTCGCCTTATATGACGCTTGCTTCGATAGATGCGCCTTCCTGCACTCGTTGTCAAACCAGAGGTTTTTTCTGGGCGGCTTTTTAAAACCTAACACATCAGAGGCAGCTTCTCTGGTGGCGTTTCGACAACGGTTCCATTGTTCTTCGATTGTTTCGCCTGGCAGGGTTGGACTCTCTGAGAACTTCAGGGAGACTCGATCGGCACAGCAGCATTTACCGTTTCATTTTCTAGTACCCCAATAAACGAATTTTACAACACATACAAAAAAAAAATTGAATAGAATCCAGGGTATTAATTGTATGAGCACAAGTGTGTAAATCCCATTATTCATTATCATGGGATATAGTTCGGACAGACTGATTTCTCTAGACAAGAACTTCATTTACAATTATTGTACTTTCCATTTTTTAGAAATTATAAGACATAGAATGTATAATCCTAATGGGAGCGAAAGGGTTAATACCTACTCCACTTGTCGATTTGTAGTTGACGAATAACGACCTTGCAATCATGCAGTCATTGCCATTGGAACCACATATATATAATAACTTCAAGCCCTTTTCATCATCATCATCATCCTCTTACCCGTATGATCCACTAACGGGGTCACAGGGGTAAAGCACAAACTAGAGATCTCCGATTTTGCGCCATCGACTCTAACTCATTAGGAGTTATGCCTAGGCGTAACCAGACGAGTTTTTCGACTTGGTCCAACCACCCAGTCCTGGCTCTGTCAACCGGTCGCCTACCTGATGGAATCGCATTTAAGGTACGCCTCGAAAGTCCATCGAAGTATAGCCCTTTACATTCGAAGAAGCATCTGCTCATCATTGACTTCTTTGCGTACTGCCGAGTTTTTCATCCTATCCCAGCTAGAAATTCACACCACAGTGCAAGGAATTCTCATCTCGCCGGCTTATATTCGCGATCTTATTTTTTCGGTACCATAGCGTAGTTGCGATAGAAACAGAGCAGAAAATGCTAACTTGGATTTGACCAAGCTCAACATTCCTGAGGTCAAGTTCCAATCTCTTTCAAAATTGATCCAGCTTAGCCAAACCTATAGGAAAGCTCAGCATTACTCCTCCCATCACTGGTGACAAAGACCCTGAGATACTTGAACTGCTCCACCAGCTTCAATGTGTGGAGAAATGTCTCTGATTTGTACACTGTTAATCAGAGTTACTCTTAATACGGCCACAACCATATCTAGCGCACGCTGGAGTTCATCTGAGAGGATGTGAGGATAACTATGTCATCTGCAAAAAGAAGGTGACTTACCGTCAGCTCTCCCAATGTGTAACATTCCTCGCTTCGGCTGCGCGGCAACATCCAGTCCATATATTTAATGAGAAGGAGAGATTACAAGACGCACCCTTGTCGAAATCCAACGACCACAGCAGATACAGTTTGTGTACAGCTTCTGAATAGCTTGCACTGATCCTGCAGAATACTCCAGTTTTCCTCGAAGAACTCGGTGGTATGCCTTTTCCAAATCTACAAAACAGCTGTAGATCGGTTTGGCATACTCCCAAGCCTTCTCGAGTATCGTTCTTAGAGTGAAAAGCTGATCGGTTGTACTTCTGCCGGGACGAAAGCCGCACTGTTCATCCCCTATCCTGGACTCGACCATAGCTCTAGAGCGCGACTTCAACGCCTTTGCGTAGATTTTCCCCGGGAGATCAGCAATCTCATTTGAAAAGAGGGACAGATACCTCAGTTTGCCAATAGCAAGGTCTCTCACCGCATTTCGTTAATGACACGAGAGACCTATAAAATATAAAACCCCAATGCCTTAAGAATTTCTGGCCGGATTTCATCCACACCGACGGATTTTGCAACTTTTAGAGATTCAATTGCCAAAATGACTTCTTCGGCCCCACTCAAGACTGCGTATCTGTCATCCTGTGCCTTGTTCGAGATTGAGCAGCTCCGAAGATGCGTAAAATATCCATCTCACTGGAAAGAAACACACTATCGTTGGATTGGACTCCTTCGAGGATGTTAAATGATTCCTCTGAGTCGGCGGATAGTTTGGCAGAACGCATCAATATGCTCTTCTTCCTTTTTTAAAAGCAATAAATTGGGTAACAGAATTTCGAAAATTTGTATATTTATTGTATTGCCTATCTACATATGACGTCTACCATTCACTTCCTGCAAAAATAGTGCTTGAACTGTTGCATTTTGCTGTCGGTGATTATTACATCGATAAGGATGCTCTCTTCATCTTTTGGATCCGCTCGCGTTCGAACAACAGCTGCATTCTTGTACAGCCACGGTGTCTCTGATCCGCCGTTCTTCACCCTCATTGTGATCCTTTTTCTTCCCGTAGCCTCTAGAACTGTCTTCTCAATCGCCTCCACCAAGTCTTGAATCCCATGCAGACTCTTTGAAGACACCAGTTTCAGACCGTCTGCCGTAACCTCCTTCGTCTCCCGTAAAAGATCAATTTTGTTTCCAACATTTATGACTGGCGGCAGTTTCAGTTCATCTATGTGCGAGAGATTTCCCGTCAAAGACTGAAGAGTCTTCTCCACGTGAACGCGCTGATCAAGCCAGCTTTCGTGCGACAAGTCTTGGACGTGTACGATGACATCCTGCGGAGAAAATATGGCTTATTTAGATTCACAGGAAAAGTGTGTGTTCTACTCACCGCCATCATGGCGTCCTCAAGAGTGGCTATGAAGCATTCGATCAGCCCAGTTGGTAGATCTGACATAAAGCCCACCGTGTCCATGTAGATGACTTCCAGGTTGCACGGCAGCATACCAGCATGTGCTGTCACATCCAAGGTAGCGAAGAGCTGATCGCGCGGTTGCATAGTCTGCTCATTGGTCAGAGCCTTGATCAAAGAGGTTTTCCCAGCGTTCGTATAGCCCACCACCGCCACAATTGGATAGTTCTTCTGCTTGCGCTTGCTTCGAATGAGTTTCCTGTGAGCTCTAATGCTCTCGAGCTCGTCCTTAAGTTTACGTTCACGAGTTTTCAGCATTTCCTTCTGAATGTCCGTCAAGGAGTAGCCTTGTTTGCGCGCCGTAGACAGGTTGGTGTCCTTCATTTGTCCCCAAATGTAGGGAATCTCCGCCATGGCAACTTGGAGCTTTGCCTCCGCTGTGGTGGCATGCAGCCGAAGTATTTGTATCACAACGGAGTATCGATCGAGGACTGGTATTCCGAATTCATCTTCTAAGGCACGTTTCTGAGCGAAACTAAGCGTTCCTTTACTTATGAAGAGACTCGTCAATGGTTTCGTACCCGAACGAGCTCTGGTGACAATCTTTTTTAACTCTTCCAGCTTGCCAGATCCAAAAAGTGAACGCCTCTCGAGAGACTCCAGGGGAACCTTCATACTCAGCTGCACACTCCAGTTGGGAAGCGAGCGGACAAGTGCCTCTGCTTCTTTCAATTGCAGGTCAGGATCAACACTCAATTTCTTCGCACCCCACTTGACGTACGGCTGCAGCACAAACACATTCTGTTCAATATTCTGGTCGTGCGAGAGATTCAGTGCTGTGTTCGCAACTTCTTCATACTCCCTGTCCTCCAAATTCAAGTCTCGTTGGAAACTCGTTCGGTCATCGTCATCCCCATCACCCTTACTCGATTCAAACATACTCTTACGATTACGAATGCCTTTAACTCCAGTGAATTGTGTGTACTTGAAGCGCACATTGGTAGCCGCACATGCCGAATAACTAGGTCTCAGCGCTTTAGCGCAAAAACTAAAAACACTTCGCCGGAGCATGCTCATATCTTACGTTCTACTTACAAACTATTTAATAATGATTTAATAAGAGTCCTCTTTTAACACTGTGTGCTTATCTTCGGCTGCCATCCAAGCAGCTTGGCACGATTTAGTTCGATCGCTGGTGATTTTGTACGAGAGTGCCACAGCGCCCAGTGATGACACGAGGATGTTCCACTTTTGCGGATATGCGAGTTTAGATTGCACAATTCTTTGGGCGAAATAGATGCCGGAGAAACCTAAAGGGACACACGAAACGTTATATAATTTGACAAAAGTGAAGTCTGCATGGTGGTGTTACCTAGACAAAATGAAGCCAAACCCGTAAACAGGGATCGTGTCATACATTCCATGTATGAATCGAAACCAGGATGAGCTTCCCTTTGTTGATCCTTGAGGCGTTTAATATCATTCATACTCAGTATTTAATGAAATTATACAAGCAAAAGAATGATTACTCAAATCAGATGATCAACAAAATGGGAAGATTTGTAAAATGTTCGTATTTTGATGAAATATTTGAATTTGACATTTCTTTGAGTTGACAGAAGAACACATATGTTGGTTGTGCTCAAAGCCAAAGAATGAAAAAATGACAGCTGAGAACAGAGATGAGTCTCGTTGAGAAAAACGGCGTTCACACGCAACAATTTGTCGGTACGATTTGCTTGACAACAAATTAGGTCTGTTCCAATTGATTTTGGCACAGAAATTCGTAGTCAGGATCAGGGTGGGGGTAAAAATCTCCCTTTGAGAGAGAAACTGTGCACAAATTTGTGGAACGACTTTTCGTAAATAAAAAAAAAATATAGCAAAATTGAATGTAGATTTTTATTGATTTTGAATTTGACAGTCTTCAATTTTTTGCCCACAGAAATTTCTGTGTCAGAAATTCGTAGGGTGGGGAAATTTTTTACTCTCTCAGGAGCACGCTTTTCTGTGAAAAACTACGAAAAAATCACCAAATAGAAAGGAGTTTGACAGTTTTTCGGTGAATTTCACAGCAATTGGAACAGACCTATTGGCAACAAAGCCAAAATGCTTTGTCCAGCAAACAGGTTGGCACGATTTAATTGAAGTCTGTCAACTTGTAGTAACGAGCGTTCACATTGACGAAGCTCGGTTGTAAAGCAAAGAAATTGTTGAGTGTGAACGCCGCTAATGGGATATATTTTTGGCAAGTTTCAAGAAAAATCAAAAACAATTCCTGTCGATAATTGGCCACTGGATAAAGTATGGGCTTCTAAACATTTATGGAGGTTTCGCTCTTAAATAGTTTCGGCTTTTGGACATATTACTGTCCAGAGGGTGTTTCCTGTACTACTAGCAGTTGTACGTTAAGCGGAATAGAACTCAATGTTTAAGAAAGTCGTGGCCGTCACATTCAGAATGAATGCCGTAAAAGTATCTGCCAAATAAATTCAATTTCGGTGATATTGAGACCATTTTTCTGTGATTTATTCCAATTTAAATTTCTCTGCCTCTAAAACAAATAGCCTTCATATGACTTTACACGAATAATACATGCCTACTACCAAATTAGTACCAATAGATGGAATATTAATTCAAATTGCACTATGGCAACACCTGTATTCCACAACTGTCACTGTCAGAAAATTGTTTTTACAATCGCAACTTAGTCAAGCGATTATTTACTAAACAAATAGTATTTTACCGCAGAAAATGTAAATAATACTAGCAAATATGACACAAAATCTCGGTGGCTGGATACACAGCTTCACAGTTACCGATGCGATAACCCACAAAAAAGGCTATACAATCTACAAAATAACATCAATCGTGAGTACATCAACTTTTCCACTCAAAAACAGATGTACATACAATTAATGATTTACCTTAATTTGCCATAGGTTTTTCCACGTTCCGTGCCGGAAGCTCTTACATGCATTACGGTTTGGAAAAGATTTCACGATGTGAAACGCCTTCATCGTGAGATATCACGTCGTCACAAGGCAATGCATTTGAATGGTGCGGTTCCAGAACCATCTGATCACAGCTATTTCAAGAGATTCGATGCCAAAGTTATTCAGACGCGAAAGGACTACATTCTGCAGTTGCTCGATTTTATAGCACAGCATCCAGCATTGTATAAATCTCATCCGTTTATGCAATTTTTCGATGACGGCCATTCGGTGGAAAACTCTCCAATTCATCAGAGCATCAATCCGAAAGGGAATATCGAATCAATTTGTGACAATCTCGACATTCAGTACGACGATAACCTCAGTCTGGTCGATCCGAAGAAGGATAAGCTGGTTCAGACCTTTACCGAAGCGATTTTGACACCACAAAGCAATGAAGAGCAAGATGCAACGGCTAAGGTGGCTGACGAGCCCAAGGAGGTGGTGAAGGACTATTCAAAGATTTTGACGCCCATGGTTTCATTTGATGGGGACGATAATGACTACATTTACGAGGCAGCTCTGGAGTTTAGTCGCGCCGTGCAGGCGGAAGTGAACATGGAATATGAAGAGGCCTACAAGGGATACAAAAAGGGGGTTGATGTCCTCCTGTCAGGCGCAAAAGGTTCGAAAATGCGCATTTTTTAATCAACCGAAATTAAATTGTATTTTTTTCTTTTCTTTATCAGACGACGGCAACGAGGAGCGCAAATTCATAGCGAAAGCAAAAGTGAACAAGTACATGGCTAGAGCGGAGGATATTTTTGAGAGGTTTCTGCAGAACTTGGAGGACAGTAGCAAAGTAAGTTTATAATTGAATGTCTCATTGGATGGGGTTGCGGTGTGACGATGGAACGATGCATTCGATTTGTTAACTGACGATGCCGGGGTTTTGGGTTATCTTCTCGAACTGGGATTCCTTGTGCAGCTTTAGAAGCAAGTACAAATAATCCCAGTTAAGGTTGTTCAGACCATGTTCAAAATCATCTCATCTCTCTCATATTCCACATTTTTAATCACTCCACACTGTTCCATCTGGTGTCCCTGCAGCTGCGATAATTTCTTCGAAGCAATGCAGAATTTATTACTTCATGTGATTGCGTAATCTTGGAACCGTTACGGTTGATACGACTATGTGGGCTATATGATATGCGACTGCCTTGAATTCCCTCATTCAAGCTTGTCGTTATTGTTTAATGGTATGTGCTGTAGCTATCTCTGACCATAAAGTAAAAATACATTTTTATCTAGACTAAATTCCGCATCACGTATTCCGCAGCGATGGAAATTTCGCCATTTGATGCGAACAGTGATAAATCTTGCAATTACAGCTTGGGGATAGCATTTATCTAGTTTTTACAACAAACACTCGAACTATTCTCACACGAGTGGGAGAACGTCATAAACAGTGAAGTTTGACTTCTTTTTTGTGACAATCACACTTTCGAACATTATTGTGACATGTAATCATTAGCGCACGCCCCCTGCAGATATCGACTTTAACAGGGGTGTGGGCAATCCCAGCTGAAAAGTTAGCTTTATCTCACATGCATGCGTACTTGTCATGCGTGAGACTCATTTAGTGTCACAGCCTGAGCGATAGCCGATTCCCGATGTTTCACGACATTGGTCCCGCAGCTTCCAGTCATCGAGTCTGCGTCAACGAACACTTGTTCTTTGTAATAGTGCTTCTGTTTTCACCTCTTTGAATCAGATGTTGTCTACACAGTCGATCTTTGGCTTTCGAACAACAACCACGCCTTTGTACAGCTCATAGGGTTTTCAGTTGTATTTCCTCCGCCGTTCACCTTCCTCGCAGACAGGACTTAATTATCCTCACATCATCCCAGAGGGAACGTGACTCGGAACATTCGCGCACCAGATACGTTTGTGGCCGCAAAATGAGATATTCTTCTTATAATTTCGCTCCAGTCCGGAGGATGGAAATCATCGATGCTTGTAACTGCTCTAAATATTTCTCTTGTTGAGAGATTAAGCCGTGCTTGCATGATCAATTCAAGTAGTTGATATTTGATGTTCCTCATGATATGTCCCAAGTGCTATTATATATTGCTCCTCTTAACCCTTTAATGCCCAACATTTTTTTTATACTTTGAAGAGGAGAGAATTCTGAACAACTTTTGCTTTACGACTTTTCATATAACTCATCTGGGTATCTGACAGCTGCGACGCACATACAAAGTCGATTTTCCCTGCACTCAGGACTGGCTCTGGCCAGAATATGAGCCAGGAAAAGAATGTAGTCGAATCTTCACGGATGGCTCCAAGACCAATGAAGGTTCTGGCGCTGGAGCTTTCGTAGAGAGCGACAACATTATACTCCACGCCTTGTTAATTGTAAATTTGCGTCCGTCTTCCAGGCGGAAACCTATGCGATCCTAATGGCCACGAAATATATTGTGAAGAACAGGGGGAAGGGGCGAAGTAATTGTGTCTGTACCGACAGCCATGCTGTGCCCTTAACCTCTCCCAGGATAGTCCAAGAATGCAAGTCGGCAGGAATTCACTAAAACTTGTCTGGGTCCCGGGCCACCACGGGATTACAGGAAATCAGATGTCTAGCCGATGAACTTGCTAGACAAGCATCAGAGGAGATACTCTTAGGACCCGAACCTGCGTTGGTACTACCCGCGTCCTCGGTTAGGGAATCCATCGACGACTGGGCTTCTCGAGAATACAACCGGAGGTGGCATGACTCTCCAGGAAGTAGACAGACCAAGTGCACGTTTCTAAGAATTCCGTCTCATTCTTGGTATATCTTAACAGAAAAGACTGCAGACGACTTACCGGCGTGCTAACGGGCCACTACACCTTCGCCAAACACCTAAATGAGCTTGACCTAAGCGACGAAACCCTCTGCGACGCCTGTGAAGAAGACGACAACACTGCAGGGCACTTCCTCTGCTACTGTTCCGCCTTTGCTCGAATCAGGTGGCAGATATTTGGTGCTGATGAGGTGCGAGCTGATGATGTAGGCTCCATCATCACAAAAGTGCTTGCTGGTAATGCTCCGGAATACCATGAAATTTCATTAAATGTAGGTTGCTGCCTGGTGTTCAAAATCCTCCGACAAAAAGAAAAAAAAAATGTGACATTTAGTTTGTGCCATTTTGGGCACGCTGAGCATTACCGACAGAAAATGTTTCTTTATTGAAAAGTAGTATAAAATGATTTAAAAAAACGAAATTTGGATCAAAAACCATCCGCGACGCATCTCAGGTTGTGTGAAATTCCATGAAACAGTTCTTTTCACTGGTGAGGCACAGATGAACTTGACATTTCCGGCAAACAAATCGAGTTCATGAATCGCATCCCTGTCGAGTTATATTGTGCTCCAACAAGTAGCCGATTGTGTCTTACATCCTCCGGTGGCAAATGAGCAACATTCATTCGACCACACCTAGCAGGGATCTCTGATTCCAAATTCGATCGGCGATCAGATTTTCGTGCAAACAGTATGCCGGATTTTGTAAGACTATTGGCCACTTCCATGATAAATTCGTACAATTTGAATGGTTTCGTAGTTTGCACTGTATAATCGAAGTGGCGTCGATATAACATCCAAACGTTGATTATGGCCATATCACAGATGTAGTAGAAAAGGCGTTGTGTCCATTTGCGTGATATGATGCGGATGCGACATCGACAAACGCACACGTCCATCAGATCAACGCTGCCCATGTATTTGTTGTATTCGTGTATGACACTGGTTTACGCAGACGATTAGACATCCTTAATTGGGATCAGCATCACGGTCGTCTTCAACCGAATATATCTCAAAACAATAACGAAAACCGCTGTTGTCACATAGTAGGAATAGCTTATAGCCCATGGGTGAGGCTTATCTGGCATGTATTGGTGGAGAAAACAAGAAACTCAGTAGCACACATCTGCTCATCATCATTTTTGAAGTTTCGATTTAACGCATCTATCAACGGGCGCCTTTTTGTGTAGCCGCTCGTATGTTTAATCGTTCTGTGGCAATTCCACAAGCGTTTCGATTTTGTGTTGTCGCATCTGAAGACGGTTTCTCAATCGCTGGCTTCCGGCAATCGCCACTGTCGATGGCTCGACGGCTCTGCGTTCGAAGTCATTGCCTGTTCATTCAATGGCTGTTATGCAGTCCATGGCCAATTTTGCGGTTCAATTTTGAAAGAGCTTGGAAGATCTGTACTCGAAAAGCCGAACTTGGTGTCAAAGCCAAGTTAGCAGTTTCTACTCTGTTTTCATACCAACTCTCACATATTGTCATTAAATTCAGGTAATGACGAAAGGAATAATATCACGAATACAAGCTGCCGAGATGAGATATCTTCGTGCTACTGTGGGAATTACTCGCCGAGGTATGCTGAAAAACACGACAGAACACTAGGAACTCAATATTGAAGCAACTTCTTTTTTTCGAACGGAAAGGACTATGCTCGATGGTTTGAGCACGTGGCACGAATGTCACCATCATCACGACTTCTGATGCGATTCCAAAAGGTCGGCGACCGCTTGGCAGACTAGAGTCGATGGCGGAGGACCATTTGGTCTGGAGATCTCTCGTGCAGGCTTTGCCTCCGCGACCCCTTTAGTTGATCATGAGAGTCCGAAGATGCTGATGATACCGATGATCGTCGTGGCGTAGTGGGTATCAGCGCGAATCCTAGACACTTGAACCTACGGTGTCTATGTTTGCAAGCAATTGTCACCGCTTCCATTCCTTCATTCCTTCAAGTCACAAGACCATGTTTAAAGAGCATACTTGTCTATAAAAAGTTTCGCAAACATCCTTGGTCCGAGTCGGCTGTACTGTAGATTCCATCCACTCGGGATGAGACTCGGGATAGGACGGCACAACGCCGAAGGGTTTTCGTAGAAGTCCACTCCGGACTGTAGCGCCATCCATCACAAGATATCAAAATAATGTGCTTCAGAGTTCCGTTTGGGATCTGTAAAACCAATGAATAAATACCTATAATAAATACACTCGTCGTCACTCCTGGCCGAATCTTATTCGTCGTCACTCCTTTTAAATTAATCTCAATTCACTCGTTTTGATCGACTGCCGGTGATGCTTTCTGAGAGGAGGAAAGGATTGCCAGTTTGGTAGAGGATAGGTTTACACTACCTTCTCTTTTTTCCACAAGAGTACTGCCACATATGTATTGTCTACTAATTTTAACAAATTTCGCTCCAATCTCTCACTCTTTCAACTACTTACCACAGTGATTACCTAACCCCAGATTCATCTTCCTTTTCAGAATAATTTCCAACTCTCCATTGACATGACCGATAGTCCAGATTCGAATTCCGTATCCCTTTACCTGGAACGGCCATGGAACCACTTGGCCAAGTATAAGGTTCTCCAAATCATCGATACCGTGATGCTAGTACAAAATGTCACCGATAAGACCGTTTTCGTAATGAAGGGTCTCGAAAAGCCGTCAAGTAACTCGCCAGCAAGACGAGTTTTCCTACCACAGCGTGTCCCCTACATGGTCAACCTGATGGCGTTCTTTCAATCGGAACAGAAAATCTTCCTCCTTCTTCAGCAGGCCAAGGGAGGCAAGCTCTTCGACTACGTGAAGACATACATCCCCACATCGGAGAAAACCGTGTCATTGAATGAAATCTTTACCGAGGTCGATCCGGATAAGAGTCCCGGCTATTCCGTGGAGGATCTCTCTAAGTCAGCAACGCACGATTCTGGATTCGTAGAGGTGGCTGAGGTGCCCACCGAAGACATGGACTTCAATGACATCGTGGTGTGCTCACAAAAACTTATTGCATCGGTGTCGAACACCCTCAAAGAGGTCAAGGTCAAGCCAAGTGAAGGCTTAGCTCCAATGGATTCATTAAATCCCTTGCCGTTGACACCATCGAAATTTCCAAAGTCACCAAAAAAGAAGCAGTTCATTCCCGAGGCCAGTGTGAAGAGATGGGCAAGGGAACTGATTACAGCCGTCCATGCTTTACATTCCAAGGGGATTATTCTCGGGTAAGCATCCACCTTATCCTGCGGCTGAACTTTAACTCACTGTGAACGTCCCTTTCACAGAGATCTCCACTCAGGGAACCTGCTGTTAGGTTCGAAAGGTCAGCTACTGTTGTCCTACATCTACCAACACGAAGGTATTGCGGACGGTGTCCATATGGTTTTCAACGAAAAGGCATTAGCCGGACACTTCGTTGCACCCGAGAGACCCCTCACAACGAAGTCAGACTGGTGGAGCTGTGGTGTGGTGCTTTTCGAGTTGCTACTGAGTGTGGTGAGTACACAAGACTTTCCCAATTGCAATATGCTTATAACCCCTTATCATAAAGCCCTTCAAGGTGTGTCATCCGGGAAACTTGGAGCTGTACAGTGCAACCCAGTATCCACATGTGGAGATATCCAACGAAGCCGTTGCACTGCTGGAGGGATTGCTGCAAATTACTCCCGAATCTAGATTTGATTATGATCAAATATTTGCACATGACTTTTTCAAAGGCACCAACTGGGAGGAGGTGGAGAAGAATGGAATCAATTCCATTTAATTTATTGAATATTTTATCAGTCTCATATACATATGTATTTGTAATAGTAATAGTAAATTATTATATTTATCTGATTTGGCTGGCTTTTCATTTTGTTTAAGGGCATGTGGTTGGAGTTCTTTCCCTATAGATGGTCATTATCGATTCGGTCCTCTTCTCCTCGAACCAGTGGGGTTTCGAAGTCCTCCCAACTGAGGCATTCGATGTGGCGGAGTTAGCATAGCCTATGAACTTCTGCATTCCGTACTACATCCACATGTACGGAATCCGCAGTTGTCTTCTCCTTAAATCAGCACCCTCGCAGATAGGACCATATATCCGACGCAGAAGGCACCAAGATTGAACTCTGCTATCTTACTTACCGCCCAGATTTCGGATCCAGTGCCATTAGGACTAGTAAAATAAAAGTTTTCTAGAGCTTGAATTTGGTCAATACATGTTAACCCGAATTGTGCTGTAATTATTTTTTTTCGAATTTTTCAACCAAACTCATAGGGATTATAGACTAGACTTCCCTGAGTCCGAATATATTATTCATTCAGTTTTACCCGAGCAGGTAACGCAGGTAAGTCGATTTCTGTGCTGCGACCGTATGGTTAGTATTCTCAAAAAATCAACCAAAGTTATTTATTTGGGGTGGGGAATTGTTGAAACCATTTGACACACAGGCCAATATTGCATTTGATACAGCACGTACTCATAACACTTTTGCAATTTTCGCCTGCGCAACGCCTTCTTTTTACAAGTACTACTTACTTATCAGGCCGGCGAACCATGAAGGGTCAGACAGAGCCTGAGCAATTGCTGCATTCCATCGTTGACGGTCCTGGGCACGCTGCTTCCAGTCATCAAGGCCAAGCTGTCTTGCATCCGCGATTACTTGGTCTTTATACCGGAGATTCGATTTTCCTGTCCTTCTCAAACCAGTAGGCTCGGATTCAGAGACCCTCTTTGCTGGAGCATTGTTGTACATGCGCTCGATGTGACCAAGCCAGTGCAGTCGACGGATTTTTGCCTTCCGGACTACATCCACATCCTGGTACAGCTCGTAGAGTTCGCGGTTATGTCTTCTCTTCCATTCGTCTTCCTCGCAGACGGGACCATATAACTTTTCTTTCGAAGGTACCAAGAATCAACTCTGCAGTTTTGCTTAGCGTCCTGCTTTCGGCTCCATAGAGCAGGACTGGCAAAATAAGAGTTTTGTAAAGCACGATTTTGGTCCTTCGAGTCAGGAGTTTTGAGCCCAGTTGTTTTAACAAACCGAAGTAGCACCGGTTGCCAAGGGCGATTCTACGACAGATCCCCACTGTGATGTCGTTTGTGGAGTTCACTATTGCCCCGAGGTAGACAAACTCCTTCACTGCCTCAAAATTGTAGATGTCGATCGTGAAATTTTCTACAAGGTGGTGTGTTTGGTCGACGTGGAAACGTTTTTTGGTCGACAGCATATATTTTGTTTTGTCCTTGAGACCAGTTCGTTTCGCCTGTTCTTCAATCGCCGTAAAAGCTCAAACTACGGCACGTTGAGAACCCGCGACAATGTCGATGTCATCTGCGTACCCCAACAGTTGGACCGACTTGTAGAAGATAGTGTCTTTCGTGTTTACAGCTGCCTCCGCACTATCTTCTCCAGTACCAGATTGAAGAAGTCACACGACAGCGCATCTCCTTGCCGAAATTCAGTGCATGTTTCATATACGGCTCAGAAATCCTTGAGCCGAACTGCACGGTGCATCGCGTATGTGTTAGCGTGGTGCGACACAACCGGATCAGTTTTCCATGGATCCCAACTTCGGCCATCGCATCGAATAGCTCCTTGCGATGAATGCTGTCGTATGCGGCTTTGAAATCGATGAAAATGTGGTGCGTATCGCTTTGAAACTCACTGGACGTTCACTGGTAAGCTGGACAGTATCTTGTAGGAGACGTTGATATGGGCGTTTTCCAAATCGCGTCATTGTCATCATACTGCAAACGCAACCATTCCAAAATGCAAACAAAAAGGCAATGCCACCGGATACTATTCCAAAACGCATTGTGAACAGATCTACTGTGCAAACAAAAGCAAACAGAGCATCGGCAAACGTCATGATGCACCGTCATTTGACAAAAGCATCCCTTACTTGTGATGCGCATTTATTTGACATTTTTGAAATAGCCATATTTCTCTAATAGCCAGCAATACAAACAGCAAGACCGAAAATCGCCTGCAGACCTCTGCCCTCGACATGACTAAGGGATTCTTCCAGCGCTTTCGATATATACCATGCTTCCAGGTATTCTATACAGTCGAACTTCTCTATAACGAACTTCTCTATAGTGGATTTCTCTCTATAACGATTACGATTTTTTTTAAAAACACTTCATCTTCCTGATGTTTTTCACATGTTTTGAGCTCTCTATAACGAATTTCTCTATAACGTAGATTTCTCTGTAACGCAGCTTATTTAACAACACAGCTGGTGTTTTATGTATCAAAATAACCTCTCTATAGCAATTTTTTTCCAATGAATTTATACGTGCACAAATACTACGGTAAAATACGTTACATTTTGTCTGCCTGTATATTTGAGGGGAAAAAATCATAGAAAGTAAGTAAGAAAATCTTAGTGTGAAATAAGTTTTGTGCTGCACGGTTGTTTTTAAATTAAGATGTCTAAGCGAAAATGTTTATCTTTTGAAAAAAAGGGTCTTATAATTTCGGCAGTATTGCGAAGAAATAGAAAAAAAAATGATATTGCTGAAGAGTTTGGAATTTCTGCAACTACTTTGTCAACAATTTTGAAGAACAAAGATAAGATTCAAAAATCTAGTTCTTCTGGTGTACATAAGAAATTTAATAAAGCTAGATCCTGTCAAGTCCTGTCCGTTTCAAGGCATAAGAACATTCCACTTTCGGACCTTTAATTAGAGAAAAAGCTGTGGAGTTTGCGGAGGCATTGGGACATTCCGATTTTGTTGCTAGCGCTGATTGCCTTGATAAATTTAAACGAAGACATAACATTGTTGGAAAAGTTGTTTGTGGGGAAAGCGGATCCATTGATAACCAAACTCGAGATGGTAGGTATACAAAATATATTAGCTTCCCTTATTGAAGAATTTGACAAAAATAACTTATTCAACGCTGACGAAACAGAATTGTTTTTTAACTGTTTGCCATCCAGAACACTTGCTTTCCGAAATGAAAAATGTGTCGGTGGTAAAAAAGCAAGGAAAGGATAACGGTCACGGTAGGTTCAAACTGGACTGGAACAGAAAAGCTTAAACTGCTTGTCATAGGAAAATCAAAAAATCATCGTTGTTTTAAAGGATTACAGTATCTAAAAGTGGATTACGAGAATAACGCAAAATCTTTGATGACGAGTGTATTATATGAGAAATGGCTTCTTTTTGCGGCTCAAAAAAGGAAGATTTTACTATTTATGGACAACTGTCCAGCGCATCCAAAATCAGCTCAGTCAAAGCTCACAAATATTAAAATTGTATATTTTCCACCCAATATGACATCCACCACTAAGAAAGCGAATTCTAAAGAAAGTTCTGTGTTATTAAGAGAAAGAAACTCCGATGTCAATAAACTTACTAGATGGCATCAGAGAATTAAGTAAAGCCTGGAGCTGCGATGTCAAAAAGGAAACAATTTCAAACTGTTTTAAAATAGCTGGATTCGATAAAGGCGTTGAACCAGCAGCGGATATTGAAGACGAACAAATTCCTTTGGCAGAGTTATGGTCCATGTACATAGAAGAGAACAACGTTGAGGATGTGACTATCGAAGATTACATTGATGTCGACAACGATACATTTACTATAGAGTGCCCTTCCTATGAAGATATTCTGCAAAGCATTCTATCAAATCAGTATAGAGTTAATAGTATGTAACATATGCACTTAAGAATCATGAAGAAAACCCACTAATATTTTTTTTTATTTAGATTCAGAAAATGATGACTCTGACGCTGATGAAGAAGGAAATGAGTTACCAACATTTTCTCAACTAAACACATACTTCCACTCAATAAGAACATTTATGGAATCAAGAAGTAATGTCCCGGATGAAATTTTTTCCTTCCTCAACCGATGTGAAGATTTTGTCCATGAAGAGAAATTTAAAAGTTTAAGGCAAACGAAAATAACAGCGTTATTTCATATTAAATAAGTGTAAAACATGTGTCAAAATATGTACCATCTAAATGGAATAAAAGGTTAATGTTTACATAAACATGTACAAAAAAAATGGTTTCTCTATAACGTAGAAATCGGCGATCCCCAGTGACTACGTTATAGAGAAGTTCGACTGTACATCAACTCCATCCTGTTGAAAGGCAAAAAGAGCAACAAGCAAAAAGTCTTTGTTAGTCATGAGCGATATAGATTCACTTTCAATAACTGACAACATGATGTGACGTTAACTGACCCAATTCATAGATTATTCAGCTAATCTTTGTGCTGCCTTGGAGAGACTCTAATCTATGCCTATTTATTGAATTAGCTTACCTTAAAGTGAACCATAATCAGCGCCAAATAAAACGACATTTATGAGCTATCAGTTTAAATTATTTTCATTATCATCATAAAACGTATAGATAGCGTCCACTTGATCGGCGATCGGCGATCGCCGCTTATGGCCAAAAATTTTAATATAAAACTAAAAACATCAACACATGCATAAACACAAACATAATTTATCTTACTTACTCCTATTTGAGAACCCGAAACAAATACTTAAGGTAGAACGTAATCATACAACGCTGGTAGTCTAATCCAATTAGAAGGAAAATAAACACAAGCAAACACACACCCACCATTATTGAGATATACGCAGTGAAACGCGCGCACACACTTTCCCGGCTGCACTACAATTTCGAGGGCAATCTATCTGGAGCAATGCTGTAGAGCCTTGAGAATGGTAGTAGCTCACAGTAGTCCCGCAGTACGCTTGTCATGTGGAAGAGATTATCGGGAACTTTGCTGAAGGTCGTGTTGTTTTTGGTCTTCAAAAGACAACCGCTTTGTACGAATGATTGCAGTGCGATATTAAGATTATCTAAAGCTAAACAGTATGGATGAACGAATTGATGGCCATCGGCTGTGAGCAGTTCTCCAACTCGCTTTTGTGTATGTACAAGGGCTTCTTTTGACGTGAACTCATCACCGGGAAGCTGAAAGGAGAAAGAAAAGAGATTTTGATAGTTGAACGCAAGCTAAGAAACATAATCTAGTGTCGGTCAACGACTACCACTCGCAAATAATGCTAAGTACTTGGGAATCTGTCTAGATCCTAAACTCAGGACTGGGATATCAATAAAGAACAGCGTGTATAGCTTGCTTTCTACGCTTGCAATAAGACTTTTGGAAAAATGGTGGGACCTAAAACCAAACCTAACTCGATGGATGTGTTTACTCAGATAAGCATTTTTGTAGCCTGCAGACTCCCAATTTACGCTAGCATCTTGCAAGCGGCAATCCTCGCCATTAGGGAGTTCAATGCAAAGAATAACTATCTTCGTTGACAGTCAATCTGCGATCGAGGCAGTTCCATCGACCTTCATAACCGCACGATTAGTCCAGGAATGCCACAATGAGCTTGCTGCATTCGCGAAAGAGTTCAAAATAACCATAATATGGATGCCAGGGCATTGAAGCGGTATTGTACAAGCTACATCATATTTCTTGAAGGTGGTTTCATAGAACTAACTGTGCGATATGTAGGAAGACATGGCGAGACTACAACATATCACAAATTAACGATACTCTAAGGATGGATCTAGGACACACAGTGATGCTGCTAAAATTACAGCGATGAGAACGGGACTCTAGCCGATATGAGATCACGGAGGTCACAAGAGCTTGGCAGAGTAGCGGAGAGTATACGTAACGTAACCCAAAAAGGAGAAGTGTTTAGATACCACTGTTCCTTGGGACTCAAGAGACATCGAACTTAATTGAGTCTTCTCTCGAAGAACTAAACTGGCTTCATACAAGACATTGGTCCTGCACTACCGCATAGACAGTTTTAAAAGCGATTGAAGAAATCAGTCTTCGAGGACAAAGTTCTATGTGCAATATTTAATCCCATTTGGGGCGATGTCATCTAAAGAAGATTCAACCTCGAATTGAACTGTAATGTGATATGTGTCTAGCCAGGTGTCCAGGGCGCCACTTGTATCATGTCGAAAAGTCTTCGGGACCAAGATTGCGCGCCGACGCAGAGTTACACGGCGGAGACTAACATGCCGAGAAGAAAACTGCTGGACGACGCCGTTAGTTGAGTGCTTGTCCTTGGTTAGAGGGGTCCTTTATACGCTTTATGCAGTTTTCAAATCTGGTCCAGTCACCATTTGCCGTTGGGATCAAATGAACGGCACTATCACTGCAGTTGTCAATCAGTGGTTAATCGTCTGACTATGGGTATCACAATGGACCAACAAGTGTGCTGGCAATTTCGCTGGCAGCCCAACTACTTAACCTAACCTAAACTAGGATACCGACAAATAGAGTAGAACGTTAACAACTGGTGTAAGCAATTGGAAGAAGTCCAAGATAGCGCAGGCTGATGAGTCTTGTTTCTAGAGATCCAGATCCACCCCGGATTGTAGCGCCACGCAAAGAAAGAGACGAAGTACAAGTGTGCACTATCAGCGGCCGAGTTGACACGTTTACTTCCAACTGCCCATTAGCCCCTCTCCCAATTTGTACACCAAAATACACATCAACTTCGTACAGCCAATAAGTAAAACAAAACTGTGGCTAGCGTTTACATTATGTTGCCAGATATAATGACATTCACACACCTTTTATAAGAGGTCTCTTAGAAATAGTAATTGAAACTTAAACACCGACCATTATGCAAACAAAACTTGTTGACATTCCGAGCGCAAATAAACGCTCCCCATCATCTGTCACTGGTTACTTAACCACTTATACACGGCTCTTCGAAACACACGACACAGCAGATAAGTTACAGATAAATTCATCATAATCAGATGTAGACACATTGACTACGTGCTTACCTCGTTAATGCTCACAGCCAGTTGATAGTATATGCATAGGAATGGCGCTGTCGCACTGAGTAGCAAGCGGGATGAATTATTTCGTGAGATATCAGCATCGTCGAACACTCTGATGTCCTTTAGGACCTCGAAAATATTGGAGAGTCCCTAAAAGGAAGAAAACATTTGTGAATTGGAATTTTCACACAACACACAAGAGATACTTACATTCTGATTAGTTCTGGATTCAATGATGAACTCTTGATTGAATATGTTGCACAACTCGTTGAAGTTCTGCGCAATGTCCTCTTCACACGACGGACTTCGACCTGTAGCTGCTTTCACCTTAATTGCGGCCAAAATAGCGAACGAGGGCTTTGCCAACCAGAATAGACACGGATTAATGTACAACTGCAGTTGGAGCATAGGAACGGCGGTGGTCATTATGTGCTGTGGCAACGCAAATCCCTTGAGTCGCTTCGGGTCGATGCTCCTCATATTTATCCCAACAGGCGGAGTGAACTTCAGGTTTGCGTTGTGGAATGACACGACATTATTGTGAATTTCAACAGTCTTCATTATTTCCGCCTTGATGCTGTTCTCATCGGTGGCAACATGCGCTCCTAACATCTCGAATATGGACTTCAGGTAGAGGGTCCCTCGCGACAGCTCGTCCAAGTTCACCGAACGATCACAATTCAGGGAGTAGGTGTAGAATAAAGCCACCAAATTGAAAGTGGTGATGACGATGCGCTGCTGCTGCTGATACACAACCTAAAAGGATATTTTTTTTTGTTTCACTGAAACATGTAACGACGACCTGCACAGAGGACTTACCTCATTTGCTAATTCCTTCATCTTCAGCACTTCGTTTCTGTTCAAGTTCTGTATGTGCCCAGCTAGACATGCTCGTCGAATGCGTTCGTTATCTTCTCCGAAGAACTGCTTTGCCGAGATTGGTTCACCGAAATCCACGTACATTCGGCCGAATCGCTCTTCGACAATCTTCAATGCTTTCAAGAATCCCATTGTGGTTTCCTTTGGCTTCGGCACGCCCAACAGCTCATAAACAAACAATTGTTCTTCGAGAACCCGCTCGTATGACACGCTCACGGGCACTATTGTAATGTCGGAAACTTCTCCCGTGAAAAATGGCATCAGCGCCATGGAGAGGAGCCCAACTTTGGGGACGAGCGCTTTGAAATTTCGACTCCGGGTGCCTTCTATGAAGAACTCGGCACCAATGTGATATGATGCAATCAATTTGTACATATACTCCCGGAACACATCCCAGTAGAGTTCGTCGTTAGAGAAGGAGCGACGCATGAAGAATGCACCCGTTTTTCGGAGGATTTTACCCATTGCGAACATCGAATGGAAATCTGTAAAGAGAAGATGTTTACTTTATTATTAGGAACCGCCATGAGGGTTGTGCGTAACGATTTTAAATAGTTTTAATTCTTGCCTAATTCAGGCACAGGTGCGGCTCGGTGAATTCGTGTTGTTTTACTTCACCAGTTGTCTTGAATTCGTCTTCATTCTATATGAGACGAGTTAATACAAATAATAAAATTGGTGAGGATATGTTCTGAGCTTGATCAGGTTCTAACATATATAGCAACCAATAATCTTCTGCGGGGTATTGCTCTTTTAGAAGTGAAGAGGGCATACGGACTCAACAATTTCTTTAGGAACTTTAACTATTCACTATGCTTCCTCGATAGTGACGTCGATGCCGCTTTCTTCTGCTGGGCATGAGATCCTTCATTCCTCGTAGAGCGAAGAGTATTAAGCCCAAAGAAAATACATGGTATGACTCGAATGAGAGAGTTGAATTTCCGGGCATACAAAGCCAACCCTACTGAGGAAAACCGGAATAAGTTTAAACGGGCCAGAAATGACTGCAATGCAATTATCAGACGTGTGAAATTCTCTTATGAGCAAAAGTTGAGGCAAAAAGTGCTACAATGTCCCAAAGGTAGCAACAACTTTTGGTCATTTGTAAAAAACATAAGGAATTCCGCCTCGTCTTCAATTCCCACGCTCATTTACAATGACATTCCAGCTGTCAGCTCTTTGCACAAAGCCAATCTGCTTGCGGCGCATTTTGCAGCCAGCTCAACACTGCTCAACAATCTGTTTCCACCAATACTCAAGTACATGGAACGAATCCACTCGTGCAGTTGCAAGGCAAGAGTACTTACAGATCTCGACGTGCACAAATCCGCTGGCCCGGATGGTATTCCTTCTATACTTCTGAAGAGGTGTTCTTCTGCGCTGGCAAAACCATTGCGTAAGCTTTTTCATCTATCCTACTCTTTAGGTCTCTTTACGAGCAGATTGAAACAGTATTTGTCCAGCATGTCCCTAAAAAGGGCGAATCTTCGTCACCCACCTTGTACCGACCCATAGCACTTACGTCCCTACTTTCTAAGATCATGGAAACGCTGATAAATCGTCAGCTTATGAAATATCTTCAATCGCGGAACCTTCTTAATGCCCGGCAGCAACAGGTCCACTGGTGATCTGATAGCTTATCTCACCGAAAAGTGGAACACATCTTTGCATAATGCAGGCGAAAACAAGATCGTTGCACTTGATATTTCTAAGGCATTTGACAGAGTTTGGTATCAAGCTCTTTTGTCGAAAATGCGTGAATCTCTTCTTCTATGGATTAGAAATTACCTTTCGAATCGTTCAATTCAAGTTGTTTTGGATGGGTTCAAGTCTGATATCCACCAAATAAATGCTGGTGTACCCCAAGGCTCTGTTCTGTCTCCGACACTCTTTCTCATTTTTATTAATGATCTCTTGTCTGCTACTTCTAATCCAATACATTCCTTCGCTGATGACAGCACCCTCAGCTTTTCATATTCGTTCCGAGACTCACGACCCTGCCCTTCGTCCGTAGAATTGGAACGGCAGCGTATGTTAAGCTCCTTGAATTCCGATCTTGACAGCATAATTACGTAACTGGGGAAACAACAACAGAGTGGAATGCATTGCTTCAAAAACTCGATGCTGTCTGCTGTCACTCAAGTGAACCCTTGTTAATCAGCCATTATCCATGTATGGCGCTTGCTTTCCATCCTTGGTATGTGTATCAACACAACACTTAGTTGGAACGATCACATATTTGATGTCGCCAAAAATGCTGCGAAATGTTTAGGTTTCCTTAATCGATGCAAGAAATATTTCACCCCCTCTGATTTGGCTTTCATTTATAAGGCGTATATCCGCCCCAAGCTTGAGTACAACGCTCAAATCTGGTCTGGTGCCCCAAAGACCATCCTGCACCTACTTGATAGAATCCAAAAGCTAGCGATAAAACTTATAGGAGACAACAATGTCGCAAGGTCATTAGACTCGATCGAACATCGACGTACCGTTTCTTCTTTGTCCGTATTTTATCGCTATTTCAACAAACGATGCTTAAGTGAGCTAGCCAACTGCCCTCCTCTCCACGAATTCACCCGCAATACTCGTCTCGCCAGGAATGCTCATCAGTTTACCCTTAAGCCTACTTTTGGACGGACAATTAAAATTAGAGACTCGTTCTTCAGCCGTACTACGCGAATTTGGAATGCTCTTCCCAGCCCTATATTTCCCACAGACTACAACCCGCAGATATTTAAGACCAATGTGCACAGGTGCCTCCTCTCCCTTTCTCCCTCCATACCTTCGGCCCGTGCTGTGTCTTGATCCCGGACACTTAAAAGTATTAGCAATCCCTTGAACGCGCGCAAATTATAAAAAAAAAAAGTTCTATGCTGTCTCCGGACGGCGAAGTTTAAGAGCCTTTTTCTATGCAGAAGCTACTCCCCTTGAGCATTGTCAGTGACTCGAAAGGGGTGAAGCGGTGAATTAAGAATATCACCCGTATCGGGGATTGAGTATGTGTCGATGGATAGATAGACCTATTTAAACAAACGAATGGGGAAATTGGTTACTTATCACTTAACTTCAAACTCTTCTAGAAATGGCTTTGTTTTTGGCAACATGCACTGACTTTCAAACGATGATGCATCATGTGCCAATATGAGAGATTGTGTATTGCAGATGTCAGCACGGAATACGTTCAAATCTTCGTCCATTGCAATCATCCGGTTTACGAAGGATGCAACAAAAGGCAGGACGAACGGGTCCATCTTCAAGCTAAAGAAGAAAAACGAAAATACTTGCTAAAAGCAACTACTAATCGAGAAATAGAGTTTATGCTCTACAAAAAAAGAAGGAATATCTTGTCTATGGTGCAAGTAAAAATAAAACCGTTTTCTTTCAAAGGATGAATTTTGAACGAGCTTTGACTGTCTTAAAGAAGGCTCATACTTTCTGCTTGTCCCAAGCTCCACGACATTCATAAGCTGGAAGGCTGCGAGAAAAACTTTTCTTAGTCTTCGAAGCTTCTTGTCTTCCCGCCATCGATACACCTCTTGCGTTGCGCCAATTTATTGTTGCAGCGCATTTTAGTATGCCTCGTCGGTTGCATGTCTTGTCTCTTGTTGCTGGTGGTAGCTGCTACTTCCTTGATGGCTGAGCGATAATACAGCCACATATTGTTAGCGTCTGCGTTCAACGTTGGCATGCCGAAGAGTCTAGTCTCTCCCTAAGTTTCTCTTCATATGTTCCATCACCGGTGTGCTTAGGTGTCCAATGAGTAAGAAGATAATCGTGCATGCCACGAGCAATACAATGATCTATCGGCAATACTGTCATAACCTTACTGAGCGCATGATCAAAAATATTCCGGTATACAGATTTTTCGAATCAGAAACTCCCAGTTCCAACGCAAGTGGAAGTTGTTCTTTGTAAAGGGACCTCAGCCAACTATATACGTGCGAAAGTGGAGGCAGCTAGTGTGGTTGACCAGGTCCATCCCGAACGGTAACGCTACCTTTAGTAAGTAAGTATTGACCCAGGCTTGGACCCTTTACGGGATGTTGGGCTGACCACAGAAACTAAAAAATTGATCTGAAGGATACCCAGAAATTGAAAGATCCCTTCATGTGCATTTTGAACCCGGAAATTTAAGGTTATGTTTATCATAGTTTTGATGGTAATGCCGTTATCCCTGTCTCATGAAAGCCCCCATTCCGACTGTCGAAAAACTGAGAGAGTCTTGTTTAACCAGCCGAACTTTTCACCAGCTTGTCAGTACGCAGCACTCGATTACTCAATACTGACTCTCAGGTCGTAGGGACATAGCCAGCAATGAGGAAGCGGATGAACTCGCCAGGAAAGATTCTGAAATCGACGTATCCCAGGCAATTATATGTATTCAACCACCTCTTGCAGATGTCAAGAAGAAAGTGGATGACAAAATCATAGAGCTAGCAAATGAAATGTGGAACTCTCTAACTACCTGTGAGACCACACGGATGATATAGTCCAAGTTCAATAGTGCTAAAACCAACGAACCCTAGTCTAGTCGTAGTCGGAGCTCTAACTATCCATAATCGTCTGAAGTACCATGAAACCAAAATGGGACTAACCATGACTTCATATGTAGAAGAAAAGAGGATACTCCTCACTACCTTTGTCACTGACACAGTCTCTGCAAATTGAGATACACAACACAGGGAGAAAACTTCTGCCAAGACCTCCAGAATCTAACAAATATCACCTTAGGCTCTATTCAGGTTCATTAGGATTTCAGGATGGCTGGACAACGTGCGAACATGGTGGGTACGAGGAAGGTTGGCTTGAATAACCCTAATACAATATCCTCCCTCCTCTCGACCTATTCTGCAGCAACAGTGCAGCCTCGTTGGCCATGAGACTCAGAGATGCGGGTTTGTGTAGGGAAAAAACAAAACTGTCACGCTGTACAAGCAGCACAAAATATAGGTCAAACAGACTATATACCATCAAACCTAGCCCCGGAGAGGAGCTTCAATCAGCGCATTCGAGACCGGATATAATGAAAGAAATAACTAGTAATCGAAGTAGAGGAAATTGCTTTGTACACTGGCGGCTCACAGTCTTCTGTGACCTCTTCGAAAAATCCCTGGCACTAAGAGACGACAGCAGCGACATACATGAGGCAGCATCGATCACATTTTTTTTCTGATAGCCAAGTGGCAATAAATGCTGATTAGACGATGCAGACGGAGCATCAGTGAGATATCCTTGGTGAACTCGGTGACCCTCAGCTGTGTACCGGGGCATTATGGGATGCAAGGAAACGAAAAGGCGGAAAGCCTCGCGAGGAAAAGCTTCGGAATTGGGAGAATCTCTAGCGATCCCGTATGCGCATACGCCACTCAGCTCCATAAGGAAAAAAATAGAGGGCAAAGCGCGAGAGCTCTATGGCTGACGCTGAACAAAAATATATCAACATCACGGATTGGTTTTAATCGCAAGGATGTACGCATGCTGATAGGAGTCCTTATTGGGTACAGTGCCATAGGTACACAAGCTTTACGTCTGAACTTACCGCATACGGACGCAGAAGCTGCAGAGATGAGGAAGAAATAGAATCTATTCAACACACAAATCTGCCCTGCTACAGTCCAGCCTTAGCAAAGAAAAGGAGGGATTTCCTGTGAGTTTATCTTCGTAGAGCTAGAGGACCTAAGCGGGGTTGAACTGAAGAATCTTCTATGATTCATATATGGATCTGGGTGGTTTTGGAACTAAAGTAGGTCTCAAGTAAGGCGCAATGGATCCAACGAGCAGGCCTAAGTGAGCCACGGTCTAAGGCCGACAGGGCACCCTATCACCTACCTACCCTCCAATGTTGCTACAGACACACTATACGAGTGGCCACCTCGCACTACAGCGCCACCCATATTTGCATTATTGTGTTCCATGAAAATACAGACACCAGCGATGAATAACATCCAGATATATCGCCATGAGATCAAAGATAGCATACCTTTTGCACTCAAAATTTGCTTTTATGTCCAATCTGAATACGTGAAGAGCTACGAGTGCGACTATTCACGCATAAAATGCTCAACCCACTTATGTATGTGATTATAAAGTGATACCTTTTGTATGTATTTCGAAGGGAAGAGAAAGTTTGGAAAGGTTTTACAACAACGCCTACACGAAAAGAAGACCAATTTCAATGCATTGGCGTCCACTGCCTATTGCATTGTGTCTCGTATCAGACTCCGTGGGGGATACAGCCACTAAATTTAATTTCACATCATTACACCTCATGAGTCCCAGACAAATTTACGAGGATTTGCGTGTCAAGAACACGTCCGCCGAGTCATCGTTCCATAACCAAGGGCTTGAAATCGTACCAATTGGCGAGAACACAATGACGCCTCTTACTAGGCAACTGACAGCAGAACATACTGCCCGAGGAGTTTTCTTGGCTGATTGAAGACATTCACAGCTCATGAAAAGAAATTATCTGAGTGATGCTACAATCGCGTGAGCTACCCAGTCCTAAACAGTTATAGCCTCGGAGCACTGAGCGACCTCATTCTGATTCCAAGCTGTTACATACAGACAATTTGTGGTTCATATAGATTTAATCACTATAACTCATTTAGAAGCTATAATAGTGCTGATTAACTATTTGCCCCATCGATTCTAGGTGGCGTAGTATATTCCACTACACCAAGCCAACTAACAGATGCTTGAATTAGCTGTTCTTCAAAAGTGAGACAAATAGCCAGCGCCGGCCCAAGACAAATGAGCGCCCTGTGCAAGATCTACATTTGGCGACATCTTTTGCTGTTTTGACAGTATAGCTCGTTTTGACATTACACTAGAGGTAGACTTTCAATACGTTTTCTTTTATTGAAGTACCCCTGTAGGCCTAATCCTCGGTAACAAACGATTCGATTAGGGATTAGGGATGAGAATGTTGAGCCCAGAATGTGAAGCAAATTACGAAGTACAAAAAAAAAAACGATGTAGATTTGCAAAATGTGAAGCAGATATTGAAAATGAGATATAAAATATAGGTAGATTCCAGGAATAACCGATTGCAAGCTACTATCCTGGACAGTCTCAAGAGCAGATCAAGAAGTCATTGGTCTTTTCGAGAGAAAAGTTCTGCGCTCCATCTTTGGTCCTGTTTGCGTTGATGGTTTTTAGAGAAGAAGATACAACCATGAACTATACGGGCTGTACAGCGACATGAGCCTAGTCAGGCGTCTACGGATTCAGCGCCTAAGATGGCTAGGCCATGTAGAGCGCATGGACAACACTGCTCCAGTCCGAAGTGTCTTCAATAGAGGACGCCCACGAAACCGATGGCGCCAACAAGTGGAGAAGAGTCTTCGACTCCGAACCAGTGGGACAACGCAATAGAGGACGCCCACGAAACCGATGGCGGCAACAAGTGGAGAAGGACCTCAACCAAATTGGTGCGCGAATTTGGAGACAGCTGGCTAAAGATCATGCCAGCTGGAGAAGCTTGTTGATTAAGGCCCAGGTCCACCCCGAACTGTAGTGCCACTAGAAGAAGAAGAAGAAGAAGAAGAAGAAGCTATCTAGTAAAAAGGAAAACAAATGAAATATTAATTTTGTTTTCTCTTAATATAAGGAGTGCTTTCAGATCATTCCAAATATTTTTGTCCATTAAAAATTGGTGTTGTTTAAGTTATATTATTTTTATCTTTTCTTGAATTAGATCTTGGAAGCCGGAGCAAATGGACTTAATTTAAGCAAAAGCATAGCTTTAAATAAAAAAAAACTAATTCATTAAATCAGTTGGGCCTTTTAGAGTTTATTAAAGTTTTATAGTACGTTTACACCGCACCTAAATCAAACATTTCGGGAAAAAAAATTCTAAATCCAATTTTGCGTTCCCACTGGAATATTAACATTTCAAATGACATCGAGTGTCAGAATTAATTACTGATATTTCCATTCTTATTGGGATTATCGCTTGAAGTGAATGATTGTTTAGTTGACAGTTGTTTTTGTTTACGTCAGCGGGCTGAAAAGTGAGTAAATGACGTGCTGAATTTGGAAAGAGGTTTGTTCGATTTGACAAACTTGCGAGGAAATTGAACATTTCGCTGAAATCCACAAATTCGAAATGCTGGAAAACGTATGGCAAACTGCTGAACATTAGGGCTAAAATGTTGAAACTAGCCGAAATGTTGGATTTAGGTGCGGTGTAAATGTACTATTAAGTCGGCTACACCTACATATATGCCGAATAATTTTGTCCATCAGTGTATGAAGTAAATGTTCAACTCTATTCCCTACTCGAAACTATAGCTACCTACCTATGTATATGAGCTGTCTCTGAACTAGATTAGAACACGAAACCTTTTTATTTTTTTTATTATTACAAAAGCCTTTGTATTTTTTAACACAATTTTTGAGCATGCGGAACCACAGGAAATAGTTCCGCCAGTGGACATATGTAGTTCCAGGAACTATACAGATCAGAAATTAACAAATAGAGATATTCAAAAGTTAAAGTGACAATACGAAATAATTCGAGAAAATTATGTTTTCTGTAAAGTTGTGTACATTTGTAACACCAAAGTACAGACATACCAATATGTGTGGATGTGCAAAGTTTTCATTTCATCATCATTACATTATCATAAATTGTGAATGATTATTTACAAATTGAATTCAACTACAAAATCATATTAAAACCCTTTTGCTGCACCTATTTTCTAATATTTCAGCGGCAAAATATTTGAATTCAAATGTAACGTGTCAATGATCAGCGCATTTCAATATACTTCCAGGTATATGAATGTACCTTCTGAACACAGTCTGTTTTTTGACCTCCTCCTCCTTTTTGGGGTGAAACATATGAATTTGAAATAACGCTCAGATAACGAGCGCTTTTTAAAAAAAATGCTGTGCTTCACCTCATTATTTCGAAGGGGAAGACTTTCAGCTGAAGACTTTCAGCTGGGGAAGATTTTCACGCCTCTCACGTATTCACAGATGGTACAACTACAACAACCTGTCAAATAAATTTCAGGGCCAAGAGACGAGGAAGTTGGATATCTCTATTAGCTGATTTCTGATACAGATCCGGAACGACCCAACTCTAACAGGAATTGCCGACTGATACATACACACACACATACATACATATAAGCAATCTGATATATGTATGTAGAAATAAATTCTGCACGTCTGGATAAAATGATTCCGTCCGCGTTGAGAGCTTAGCTTATTATTTTGAGGTGTTTTCCTATGGACATTTTTGAGCGAAGCGTGCAGATTTTATTTCTGCACGGTTCACTCGAAGATTTGGTGAGCTTTTTTTACTTTGACTTTTTCTAACTGAATTCTTGTGTGTGAATGGAAATGCATATCTAGCATAGGTTTATTTAGTATTCACAATGCACCCACAAGCGCTTTGCGCCCTGTGCATTTCCACGTATGATGGGGCTGGCTCTGCAAATAAACAACACTTTCCACGTGTGATCTGGGGTGGAATGTCCTGCACTACTGCATATTCATATTTACTTAGCCGAAGTGTTGGTGTCTGCGATCGCTTAGGAATAAGAAAAACACCGCATACACTGCAACTTCATACACAGCATACACAATCCAACAAAAGCGATGCGCGTCTGTGGGATCACCGCAAGATAAACTATTTCCGTGTGAGAGGAAAGAGAGAGATTAGCAGACTGGGACCCAAGAGAATCGATTGTATATTATTTTTGCATTAATATTATAAACATTTCAACAAATAATTATTACTGTTTTGTATATTTATTTAAACTAAAATAAAAGAAAAAAATTTACAAAATAAAATTTAAAAAAACTTTTGTTTTTGAGTCATATGATCAAATGAGTGTAGTTGCGGTGTTTTTCTTATTCATAAGCGATCGCAGATACCAACGCTTCCGCTAAGTAGATATGAACAATAGGTAGTGCAGGATTCGTAACACTCGGGTTTACTATCGCAGCAATTGTGGTGGAGGTTTACAATAGCTCCACTTTTTTCTCACTCATCGCTATGAACTGAGGAAAAGTGATCGAACATCGCATAGTGCTTCAATTAACATGACCACATGAATGCAACACCATACGAGTTTGCAGTCAATGCGATGGGGATACATATTTTATGAAGGACCAATGAGTCTGAGTCAGAGTCGTAGAAAAAAACCAATGTACCTGTACTGAACGCATAATTGCGGCACATCGCTGCAGATCGCTGTTACATACACATTCGACTATCAACAATATCCCGGTCTGAGTAATGCTATTGCAATAAATATGCCTAGTTGAATTATTTGCTACATTTTATACCCAAGTTTCGATTTTATTGCACGGATTTGCGTTTTTTTGAGTAGCTTTCGAATACTTTGCACGTTTTAGTTCACGCCTTGACTATACATTTTTGCCTTGAGTTTTGCATTGATTTGAATTCGATGAAAAATGTGAATAAATTTATAATTAATACAGTGGATCAATAAAGAACTCGGACACCAACCTTCGCAACTTTTAAAACGACTTATCTACCCCAAATATGCATTTAAAAAATAAGAAACAAAATTTCTTAAATCTATGTTGTACCTTAATTAAAAACAAAAAACCGATTGAAAAAATATTGATTATATCCAAAAATAAAAATGCAAGAAATTAAAGTATTGAATGCCAAAAAAGAACACGGACACACAGAAGTTTTATTAAAATTCACTTAAAAAAGGCAAAATTAGTACTTGGTTGGCAAGCCTTTATTAGTTTAATCTTCGAGGTAAAGATTGTACAAGTTTTTAGCAGATTGATGGATCAATGGATCAATTTTGGACCACTAATCCTTAAGAATTTGTAAGCTTATTCTCTAAATATGCCCATAGATGCTCAATCGCGTTGATATCTGGTGATTGTGGAGGCGTTTCTAGTATATGAGGGCAGTTGTAAAGTAACCACATCCGTACATAAAGCCTTATGCTTTGGGTCGTTGTCTTGTTAAAGTAAAAGGTATATTTTATTCCAGGTGTTGCAGCACTTTGCACCAATTTTTTTTTAAATAGTTCAATATTTTGTTTGGTCCATAATTCCATCAATTATATGCAATTGGCCGGGCCCAGTAGCTGTCATGCAACCCCGAACCATCACAGACCCACCACCGTGTTTTACTGTGAATTTTAAATTTGATTCCTTTAACTCTTCATTAGGTTTTCGCCACACGATTGACCATCTGATCTAAACAAGTTAAATTTACTTTCGTCAGAGAACAAAACTTTGCCCGAGAAAGAAGAATCATTATTTTTGTATGTTTTTGCAAATTTCAACCTTTTAATTCTGTTGCGCTTGTTTATGAATGGTTTCTTACGGGTTACTCTTCCATGAAAATTGTTCTTCCGCGATACTTCTGTGGCTAATTTTGGAGCGCTTAACTTAGGATTTTTTCTTAATTTGCTGCACAATTCATCGCTCCTCAGAAGAGGTAAATATCTTTGGCCTACCTGATTTGGGCCTATTCTCTACTGATTTTGTTTCAGCGAGCCGTTTTATTATGTCATGCACTGTGGAATGCGATCTATCGACCAATGCAGTAATTTCCCGAACCGATTTCGCATATTTACTTTGTTTTATGATGAGATTCCTAACTTCTAAGGATGTCTGACCACGTTGCCTGCCCATTATTAAGTTTTAAAACTCTAATTTAAAAAAAAAATTGGGTCTTGGATGTTCTTCTTTCGAAGTTAGAAAGGGAATGAAGAACGAATATTTAGAAATTTGTTAAGGAATGGGAATCATATCTGTACGAGTTCTTTTATGGCAACATAAGGTACAACATAGCTTTAAGAAAATATTTTTTTCCTATTTTTGAAATGCATATTTGGGGTAGATAAGTCGTTTTAAAACTTGCGAAGGAAGTCGTCCGCATTCTTTATTGATCCAACGTAAGTGTTGTTGCATACCATTGTTTACAATATATACTTTTTTGGTCTTGTATGCATTGATAAATTACATTTGTCCCAAATACAAATATTGAACAAAAATACATGAAAACGATACCTATTTAGCTGTCACATGAAATTAGTCGCACAAGTATGACTCTGAAATTGACAATCAACTATCGCAAATCGCCTTAGTCGATTCCACCCCAGAGTTCCACAGAGCTCAAGTTGTCTTGAAAATTATAGGGTTCTAACTCAGTGAAATATAATGAGAGCAAAGGCTGAAGTCAGTGGTCCTCTAGCAACTACTGACGGCTTTTTGTTTAATTTTAAGTGCGACGTTTTTTTGCCAATGAGAATTGAAAAAAAAAACTGTTTACATTAAAAGGGTACACACTTTAAAGTACACTTAAGGGAAACTAATTTGCATTTCCAATTTGCTTCGTGCTACAACGTTCGTGATTCCCGATCCACTGCTAAATGTGTGTGCTCCCAGGATTTCACAACAGCAACAACCAAAATTTAAATTGTGTTTGAAGTCGTGAACCATGAACTGTCAGTTCATTCCTCCTCGTACATTTGCATTCGCTGATACAGTAGGGAATGTTTTTGTATAGTTTATACTTTCCACTTTCATTCTCGATCTATAATTAACCTCCTGGTCGATAAGACATGCAAACTACAGAGATTACAACCAGAGAACAAGTGCGCTGTACAAGGGCAATAAAAACGTCCACCTCCGCTGGGTTTATTGCAACTAAGTAACGCCGGAATGTGGGGGGTGTGTCGATGTTATCGCACGCCGGCACTCATTGCTGGGATTCACTTGAAAAATATCAGCTGATGGCAGATTATTACATAACATGGTAATCAAACAATTTAAAAAAGAGCGCGCATGTGTATTGTTGTCGTTCATTTTTGACGTAGTCTGTGGTCTTGAGGTCGACAACGTATTGTTGTTCCCTCCAATTGGAACTGATTTATGTGCATAACAATATGAAAGAATATTATGTGATGAAAAGTCTAAAGATGATGCAATAAAGAAGCAAGAAGTAAGACAGTAATAGAGCAACACAGTTTGTAGATAGAAAGATCGCAGATAACATTCACGTCGTCTAGTAGTCGGAGGGGATTACGATACACACGGAAAGTGACAGCACTTGTGGGGAATGTGATGATGAAGATGAACAACAAGACACTCCTCTCTACGTTTGCCGCTATCTGTATCATTTCACAAATTTGGAAAGCGCTACTTCCATGACCTCAACGAAGTAGCAAATAAACATACTTTCGATATGTTATGAATCCGCAAAAACACGACCGAATGATTCGAGGCCAGTGCCTTTAATATATTTACACTAGTGTTGACGCTTTCATTAACATCATGTGTGGCTTTATTCGATTTTGAGAAAATTAATATCCCCGCACCAACGTGGATAATAAGATTTCCCCTCTACCACCAGAACTACTCATAAATCGTGATTTTCTAAAGCATTCCCGGCTTCGATATGCTTTTCTGCCTATATGAACATAATTGACCTTGATTATAAATCAGATGCCTTTACTGGGCAGCTCTTAATATAACCTAAACAACTTAAGTTAATTATAGCTTCGATTCACTTTCCTTTGATACCATAATAACTCATGAAGGGTCATATCCACTGTGTTAAGTATACCATATCAATGGCTTCGACGGCTACTCGTGTTGTGCATGTTAGTATTCTCGCAAGAGTGGAGGGACCTACATACTTGATGATAAAGGAGAAAATTAGCAAGACCCCATCCAGGGCCTTCGCTTGGGAAACACTGCCATAGTTACGATGTCTCACTGAACAGTAGATATGTGATTGTGCATTTGTTTGTTAGCATGTTCCATCCATTGGTATGGGCGTATTATTGATTAGTTCATCAGTTAATCATCCCCTAAGTTTGGGAAGAGCCTCCTTCAAGGTAAACTTCCAAACTTTCAAGATCAAGAAAGTGAAGTCGCATGGGGCATGAACCTGTACTTTCAGAGCAAAGTTGTTGATTCCTGGTGAAATGCCAGCACGATCCCTGTAAATGCGCAGGGCAAGTTGACACACAGCCTCCACGTGGCGCCCTTCGATGATAGACTCTGCGGCAACCGCTTAGAAGTGAACCTGTTTATGCAGCGGCCCCCTTGTTCAGGATGTCTTAAACCAGGACCTGGTCCTTTAGGGTCGGCGTTTTGCGTAGGGATAACTTCACCACCGCATAGCTACGAAACAACTAGGAGTCTCGGATATGGATGATTTTACCGCTGACGAACGCCACCAAGAAGGAATCTCTGGTTAGATGATGAATGTCAGCGAGCGTATGCAGTTAAACAGGAAACATACAAAGCGGCACTGCAAATAAGGACGACGGCTGCTCGTGAGCTCTACGAGCAGAAATGAAGGAAATAGCACCGGCTTCTTCGGAAGAAAATGATGGAGCATGACAAGCACGCGATCGAGGAGCTTGATAGATGTTACTTCATGAACGACGTTCAGAAACTCTACCAACATATCAGGTCCATAAAAACCGAACGGAAGATCGCAGGGATGATGATTAAACCTAGTTGTTGAATTACAGTCGGTGCTGGGAATATGGAAAGATCACTTCTGCAGACTGGATAGCGACGATGACGATCCGTCCACAATAGGCGATGATGGATAAGAATTCCGCCGTCCCGATCTCAGTGAAGTTACGGCAGCAGTAGCCAAAATAAGTCCAACAAGGCTATCGAGTTTAAAGCCGCTTATGACAGTATTTATAAAGGCGAGCTATGCAGAGCATTGTCTAGTTTTTGCATCTCACCTAAACGTCCGTCTTTGCAGAATGACGATGTAGAATGCATGCTCGTTGCTCTATCAACCTCGGTAAAGATTACACCGAGACCTTTGATGGCCAAAAAGGATTTCGACAAGTCGGCGCACTGTCATGCCATTTTCTTAACATAAGTCTGGAGATCGTGCGTAACTCAAACATTAACACCAGAGGCACGATCTTCCACAAATCTGTGGGACTGCTTGCATATGCCGATGACATTGACATCATCAGAAGCATACAACGGGCTATAAGTGGGGCGTTTTTGAGCATTGAGAAGGAAGAGGCTAAGATCGGTATGGCGCAGATACATGGACGCTAATGAAAGCGGAGATTCTTGGTCGCTTCGAGAGGAAAGTTCTTCGTATTATCTTTGGTCCCGTATGTACAGATGGTGTTTGGAAGAGGTAACTGAACGACGCTGTACGGCGACATCGATCTGGTCAACGAGTTCGAGTCTCTCGTGTCAGATGGCTAGCTTATGTAGAGCGAATGGAAACCAATGCTCCGGCCCGGGAAGTCTTCGACTCCAACCCCGAAGGAGAACGCGGTAAAGGAAGGCCACGCTTCCGGTGGCGTAAGCAGCTGGAAAGGGACTACAGTCAGATGAACACGCGCACTAGCACAAGACCGTTCTAGATGGAGAGGCATGTTGACTGAGGCCCCGGTCCACCCCGCACTGTGCCGCCAGCCAAGGAAGAAGTCGCTTTCAATGATTCAATGATTTCCATGCATGCCAAAAAAGACTGGAGCAATGACTCCATAGTCCATAGACTGAGCAGCAATACGGTAAAATAGTACACGGATGGATCAAGAAGTGATTAAGGAACAGGGACAGGAGTATTTGGACCCCGGAAAAAGTACTACGAACCCATGGTCAAATGCAGCAGTATCTTTCAAGCTGAAGTCTATGCCATACAGATGCGCTCAGATCAATCTTGACAGGGACTATACCAACTGTGACATAGCAATAATGTCGGACAGTCGTGCCCCTATCCTGGCACTACACTCCTATATCACCAAATCCAGTCTCGTGTGGGAATGTCTACAGAAGCTTAAGCAGCTAAGTAGGAGTAACAGAGTAAAACTTGGTTGGATACCTGGCCATACAGGGATAGAAGGCAATGAAATGGCTGACTCCCTGGCTAGGAAATGAGCATCGGCACATTTTATAGGCCCGAACCTTTCTGCGCTGTAGGAGAACACGTCCTCAGGGGAGAGTTCAGGGAACTTGAAAGAAGGGACCGGGCAGATACATGGAACAACGCTCATGGTATGAAGCAGGCCAAGAAACTCTTGGGTCAGCATAAGCGCAAGAGGTTTGAAGCGTGTATCAGAATGAGCAAAAACAACCTCTGCATCCTAACAGGCTTTTTAGTAGGGCACTGTAAACTCAGGGAGCACATAAGGAAACTAAAAATATCAGAAGGAGGTCTCTGCAGACCCTGCGGAGTATCTAATGAAATTTCGGAACATATAATGGGATTATAAAAGCAAAGATATCTGAGCAAACACCTAACATCAGATGAAGAATTGAAGTCACTAAAAGCCAGTCACTAGAAGCAACTCTCATTCCTAAAAGAAACTGGCTTAGAGAGAATACTCTACGACTCTGAATGGGTGGGGAGCTCTTAAGAAAGCAAAGGTATGAATAGGGGGCACAATAGATCTTAAGGTCGCGGCTCAATTTACCCTCAACAATAATTACAATAATAAGCATGAAAACATCCATTTATATCACATCATAGAAACAATTAAATTTTGCTTTGCAATTGTCCTAGCTTTCATTTCATTTCTTTTCATTTTTGCGTGACATGCACAAACGCGTGCAGATAGTAACGAGTGAGTGTTGTAAATTGCAAGGGGCAACTACTGTGTTGTTATATCGGGAAAAAATCGCAACCGTCGTGTTCCAAAAATATCATTGTATTCAGCTGTTCTTAAGGAATTTCCATCTACTGCGAAAAACGCACTGAACTCATTTGTCTTGCTCTGAATTTCTGTCTGTTGCCGTTAAAACTGCCAGACCTCATGGTGATGTAAATGCTATCAATGCAATTTCGTAAAATAAGGAAGGTGCCATTTGTGTTAACTCATCACCTCCAATAGCACAGACAAAAAGGAGATTCTGATCAAACCTGGACGCTCTGTTCCTTATTACAGGCGGATAAGAAACCTCGAAATGTACACTATTCGAATACGAGCTCATCTGTCTGATGTTGCTCTGTGCAAGTCACTAGCAGAAACTATCTTCAAATCAGACGTATGGGACATGGTTGATCGATTCATAAAATATACAGACGCGTACAACAACTACGAAGTACATTGAAAACGCGCACTCACTTTGCACCCATCATATAAAGGCATTAGTAAAACAAATACAATTAATTCCTTAATGTATGCATGCATTTAATTACAAAGATTCACATTTTTATCGGCAATGAAGCACGAACGCAGTGTCAATTTCAATGTCTGATAGTTCACCTTTGATGTGACTGACTTTCATCACCTGACGATGATCTGATAACGTCACTTACCCATTCCAGCGGCTATGCCCGGCACTTCGATATCATAATGAAAACAGATGTAAGACATCAGAATGAAATCACAGTAACTCCGATGACTGGGTAGGTAGAGAACTGGATTTTTTCCCAGTTCATCCTTGATTCGATTCAGGTTTTTCTCATTCACATATATTCCCGACGTTATTCTCTTCCCGATGGCAGTGATCGCCAGACCGCACCATCGCATTAAAGCCACGTTTCGTTCCAAACCAATTTCATCGAGAATACTTTTAACTTGCTTTTCAACATCCGATCGCTGACGATTTTCGGCCTTCGCGTATATCTCGATAATTTTTTGCATTTTTTCACCGCGAAACACATGACGTTTTAATGTTGCAGGGTTTAGGTATTTTTCGAAACGTTGCACTACTTTCGGATTGTACACTTTGGTCATATCAGGCTCCTTGCCCTTTTGGAGGATATTTTGAAAATCATTCATGTAGGACTGATTGCTATCACATTCGCGAGCCGACTCGACAGTCGTCATGATTACACTTCTCCGGTGGGACGATTAACACTAAATAGACGAACAATACGACCGATAACAAGCACTCAACGTCGGACCGAATTGCTATCTCTCGTGCTTCTTAACAGCGACGCGTGAGGTAGTTTTATATCAGTAGCATGAAACCAATCAATTTCTACTTCCAGCAAATTGTGGCAATTAGGAACCAGCGACTAATCAGATTTTATGCACGTCTGTTTCCAGACACAGAAATGAGTAATAATGCGAAATGCGATTCTCTCTCTCCCACTCGATGTTTACAATCAATTTAACCTAATCAGCTTTCAGCGCAAAGTGGTCTCATCAACGGCAGGCACAAACACACACACACAGCAGAAACTAATTCATAAACAAATAGCTCTAGATTGTTTATACGCTTCAATCGCGAGATTCCTAATGCAATGGCAATGACCACACGGTGTATGTCGCTTTTGTACAGCTAATAAATGCTTCAGCGAGAGGAATTATCGAGTGACGTAAACACTAGCAGATAGACTATTGCGGGGGGATATCGCTAGAATGATGAATTTAGATTTTCGCACAAACTTCATTTAAAAATATGAAAAATTCCACTCAGATGCACTTTAAATCTGATGTGAAGCAGAAAAATTTGCAAATCTGTCAGTTTGTCTGACTAGCGGATCGATGAACACATCGAATTCGAAGTCTTATCGAATAAAATTGTACTAGATCAGATTAGTTTCAGTGACAGTTGGGACTTGTAGTAAATTTAAAGTTCGAAATAATGTTTTAAAAAGTGAAGGTTTTGAATTTTTAAATAATAGAAAATGTATGAAATGGAACTGACTAATTTTCTTTCATTCTTATATACCTCAATCCAAACTGTCAGATGTGTGGAAGCAGTAAAAACTTAATTGGATCAATCTGACATTCAGCCTCTGCTCATTAACGGTCTATGATTTTGAAGCACCTGGATGCGGATGCTTACTCAATGACTCTTGAGAGTGTACACCCTACTCCTTCACTTCTTCTATACTTCAACGCATCATCACTACCCTTCCGATGAGCTGGGTGAAAGTGTCACACGATCTGTGACGAAGATCAGCCTGACTGAAAATCTTGCCTATACTTCAGCTTTATAATGCGAATATCTCTGCACAGTTGGACCTTACTTTCCTGCGCTTTTGTGGGACCAATAAGTTATCAATAAAAAAGAAATCAGTGTTACCTCAGCGCTGGAAAAACTGTCATTCACTTTAGCTCCTTAAATGCTGACAGGATCATCTGCTAACAAAATGACGCTTGAGACACTAGCAAAAGTCCTCATGCTGTCTTCTGTAGTCTCGATAGAGGAAACTGGTGCCCACCCGAAAATCAACGTGGAAAAGATCTTACTCATGAGTATATGTAGCACCTTGCTGTTATGACAAATTGAAAAAGAAGAACATAAACAACAACAGCTCTTCATTATTACACATCGACATGTAAATGGTGTAACAAAAAAACGATCACATTAATCACCCTGTGAATGCGTGTACCACTATACATTATGCTGCCCTCCTTCTCACTCCCTCAGCAACACTGAAACGATTGCCGCACAGCTGTTCTCCAGTCAATTGTCAGCTGTCAAAATGATTCTGTGATAAAAGTCAAAATATAAATAAATCGTCATGTTCGTTGGCCGCGGGAGAGTGCTCCTTCGAAGGAAACAATTCAGTTTCCTTGTAAGATTCTTCAGCTCATCAAAATCAGATGAAATTCATGTCGTCGAACACCCACTTACTCCAGGTTATCTGTCGAAGGTGCTTGGTACGTCTGTTTTCTCAAAAAAAACTCCCTTTTACTTATAACCTCTCTCGACTCTTCAGGCTCCACTCATCGCAATTGGAACGAAGCCTTAACAAATAACAAAGAACTTTTCACGGTGAAGCGGGAAGACCTAATAAGCTCTGCAGAAACACTTAAGTCTCTGAATTACAGCATCGATGACATTTTGAAGAAACCCATGCTCCTCTACCTGAACACGTTAACAATACAAAATCGCTATAACGTCCTCAAGGAATGTGGCTGTGAGAAGATCTCTGTTTCGTTTCTAATCAAATATGTGACTGTTATGAACAAGAATGTGTCGACATTGAAGGGCCAAGGGTATATTCCGTTTTCTATCAACGTTCAAGAGAGACTGCGCTCCCGGTTCACTGATATTGACGTGCACACACCGATATGTTATGGCGAGGACTTGACATTGAAAATACTGCGACAGAACATCCTCAATGCATATCTCGTGCAGCGACTTGGAATGAGCGAGAAGGATTTGGAGAAGCTGTGGAAAGTCTACTCCCGCGTGAGACATCGAAGTTTTGTGTCTGTTCAGGAAATGATTGAAATCTTGCTGAATGAACTGAAATTCACAAAGGCTCGGATTATCAGCAATGCATTTGTTTTATACGGCGATCCGGACAACGTGAGGAGGATGACGGAACTTATAAAGACCATCAATGGGCAGGACTTTCGAGAGATTCTCTTTAAGCGGCCGAAAATTCTCATGTCGTCCGCCGACAGTCTTGTGAAGATTCTGAATCACATAAAAGCGTTCAACATCAATGAGGAGGCGATTGTAAAGTGCCTGGAAGTTTTAACTCTAAGTCCGGACACTGTGCTGGAGAGACTTAAGGACTTGCAAGAGATCGAGGAATTCAAAGTCCTCTGTACAAATCCCAGAGTTCTGCGATTGGTTCACTATCAGAATAAGGCTCGCTTAAGGTTGGATTATTTGAATCAGCTTAAAGTGCGTTGTGCGTCCTTGCATGTCTTGTCGTGCGGATCGGAAGCGTTTGCAAGGTAAATTCAATGTCTGTCTGCGAAGGGAACGTGGGTTTAATGCATTTAATTGGAAATAGGTTCGCCCGTGAAGGATCGGATCGGACTAAAGGTCGGGATGTAGTTGTTTTTCTTGCGAACACCCTTAAATGCGAGGAGAACAGCATTCGGTCTGTTTTGATCCGTCATCCGAATTGGTGTCATATACCACTAATCCAAGTAAAGCAGTGCTACGATCATCTGATAGCGAAGAAGTTCTCAAATAAGGATATATTCAGGAATTTGTACATTCTCCTCTATCCACTGTAAGTAAATCTTTGATGATTTTAGGTTAAAAACGAATTTCACTCTCAGATAAGAAATTGCTTCTTTCTGAGTCGACTCCATCCTCCTCTAAAACCGTACCTCATTGAAGAACTCCTTATCCCCCTCTTATTCTCATCCTCAGCAAGCGAATCGAGGAGAAGATCGCGCAAATCTATAAACCAGAAACTCTACAGAATATGGGTGTAAAGCTGAGCGTACGCGAGATCACCAACTCTGAGATCCTCGCCCTGGCTCTCTATCTAATCGAGAGTGAGTTTCACTTCACTGGTGACGGCATTTGGACGGAACAACACACTCTACAAGTGGAGAACTTTCACAACATCCTGCTTGACTTTCCCGAGAGCAAGTTGAACAGATACGGTATTCGAGATGCAAAGGTACCACCGACGGGAAGTGAAAATGCAATTGGTCAGTCCTTATCCGTGTAAATAGTGTTGATTATTTCTGAAGAACATACAGGATGCAAATAGATATCATCAATAAAGTTAAATTAGTCTTCTACATATACAAAAGTTGTTTGATTAGTTTATGTCTTTGTCTCTGGCGGTTGGTGGTCGACAGTGATGGCCGAATGCTTGATGGAGCACGATTTCAGTTTGTCCAGTATTTCCTGATAAGCGGGCGAAATGGGCTTTTGAACAACTTCACGATATGTATACGTTGAGTCAGGATCAAGCTGTTGAACAACAACAAAAACAAAACAAACATCAAATAAATATCGAAATGCGACGCACTGAACTTACATTCAAACTGTAGGACATGTCCGAATCGAATCCTCTTAAATCACCGCACACAACAAATGGAATGATTTGCTTGTTGACAGTGGATTCTGTAGCATTTGCAATCAATTTAACGTCATCCACCATCGGGTTTATCATCTGCGGAATATAGCCATCGGGACATTTGTAGTTTTGGCAAACTACAAACGCTTCAATGCTGGAGTTCCTTGAACTATGCGGCTTAGCAATGGACACCGTCTCGAAAAATATTCTCAATTGTGAATACAATAGACTGGTGTCCTTGCCACGAAATATTTTCGCTACAAAATTACCTCCTGGCATGAGGACGTGCGTGGTGATGCTCAATGCGGCCAGAAGCAACTGTGACTGAATGTACTCGTCGATATCATGCAGTCCGGTTACATCGGGAGCACCATCACACACCACCAATTGAGCTTTCTTTTCTCCAAAATGCTCGATAATTGCATTCGCGGTACTTAATTTTGTGATGTCACCTTGAATTTGAATGACCCCCGGCAGTGGAGCCATTGCTTGCAAGTCCACTGCGATGATTTTCACATCTTCATTTGTGCGATCTTCGTAGAGGCGCTTGGAAAGAACCTGACTCCAGCTGCCCGGTGCGGCACAGAGGTCAACAGCTCTAGTCACATCTGAGAGAAAATCAGCAAATTTAATCGAATACTTGAGGAAAAGTGTCCTGAATGATGCATACTTTTGAGAATGTGAAACTTTTCGTCAATGTGTAATAACTTGAATGCACTGCGGGCCCGCCAACCTTCCTCTTTGGCAAGGCGGTAATAGATATCTCGTTTGTCCTTTGATGTTTTTCCCATATTTACTTAGTATTTAATTGCAACTTTACAGAGAAACCCTGTCGACACAGTGTGAAAAATATGTACACATGGAGTTTGTTACCACGGCTGTCAAATGAAGTTGCGTAGGTGGGAGATAAGTGGACTGTTCACTTTGAAAGCTAAATGTTGCTTTCTGATATAGACACTTCGACTTAAAATGTTTCTCCATTTCGTTCAGATGACAGAAACATGGTCGACATGGCAGAAGGAATATACACCATGCATGGTCGACAAGATCATGGATCGATAGCCGATGCAAAAAAGTGTCATATTGATGTTCGCACATGAGTACCAAATTTATTGTAAACAAATATCATTAGAAATTGCTTAATTGCGTTAATTTTGAAAGAGTTTTAAGACACAACTGCTGTCAAAAATTAGCCATAGGATCGATTTTCCAAACCTCATATCTGTCAAAAATTCAGCTGTCAACTTATTATGACAACTATATGTTTATATATCAAGTTAATACACGATCAGCGTAGGTTTTCTTTTGTTCATCATTGGATCAGCGGCTTCTTTAGGGAACATGGACAACCGATCTAAATCAAGAGGTTTCATCAAATTCCTCCAAATTTACTAGGTTTCACAATAAAATTAAAATTCATGCGACATGTGTCACAAGATCGTGATAAGTACCACACATATAACCTGGGTGTAAGGCAGTGCACATGAGACGACGTATTCTCAAAGCGAACAAACCTTAAAAATGTTTTGACGATTTTGACATTCGCTTGGACGCACGTGTAAAATTCAACATTTAAATTTTCCGGCGCTGATTTTCGTTCATTTATTTAAAAGTTATCAACACAATAATCATGTCGTTAATGAGAATAAGGTACGTTAACAAATAGAAAATACTGAAAACATATTTTATCAACTCAACTGTTTCAGGAAACCAAAAACCCGAAAGGGTAAAAAGGTGCTTCTGGCAAGGGAGCCCCAACTAATTGAAGCCGCACGCAGCATGCTGTTTGTGGACGGGCGCAAGTGCACGGGCGATGTTAAGCTGGCTATGAAGGATTTGCAGCAGCTGAAGAAACCACTGGTTAAAGTCTTGAACAGAAACAATGACATTACTCCCTTTGAGGATCCCTCATCTCTGGAGTTGTAAGTTTTCCGAAATGTGAATGTTTGATTTTCGTACTATCACTGTGCTTCTGTTCTAGTTTAACAATGAAGAACGATTGTGGCCTTTTCGCATTTGGTTCAACAACAAAAAAGCGCCCCAATAACCTGATTCTGGGACGCATATTTGAGAATGAAGTCTTGGACATGATTGAGTTGGGAATCAAAAAGTACATCGCAATGTCAGAGTTTAAAACCGAAAAGATAGGCACCTGTGTCAAGCCGTGCCTTGTGTTCAATGGCCCCAAATGGAGTCAAACGGAAGAGCTTCGAAGATTGAGAAGTCTCCTGATTGACACTTATCAACGAGACAAAGTGGATGCCATCCGGCTGCAGGGCATTGAGCACGTCATGAGCTTCACATGTACCGAAGACCTAACCATACTGCTGCGTTCGTATAAAATTATGTTGAAAAAATCCGGCCAGAAGACGCCACGTATTGAATTGTTTGAGATTGGACCGTCAGCAGATTTCTCCGTGCGTCGTACGCGAATCGCTTCAGAAGATCTGTTCAAACAAGCCAGGAAACAACCGAAGGCACTTAGGGTTACAAAGAAGAAGAACATTACCAGGGATCAGTTGGGCAACACGCACGGTCGCGTACATCTGGGCAAACAGAATGTTACCAGAATTCAAACGCGACGCGTGAAGGGTCTCAAGAAGTCGCCCGAGGAGAGGAAGGCGGACAGACAAAAGAAAAAACAGGCGGCAAAGGCGAAGTTAGCCGCTGCTGTTGCGGAGTAGTGTTTAGACGATTTTTTATAAGAAATAAGGACAATTAATGGGAAAATATACATATACAAAATAACTTTCTAAATTCATGCTTTTTCTTGTGGTTCTGTGATGAGATGGGGAATCTTTGAAGGTCACGTGCCTGGGGAGTCATTTAAGTTTTTGTCGTGAGTGTTGTTGCTTTGGTAACATTTGTACTCAAGCAGAAGGTCGTATGATTCAACGGCAGTGTTTTCTATAAATGCTCAAGAAAAAGGAAAGGTTTCGGACGTTATGGGAAGAGCTACGAACAGTCCTTTCTCATCTAAGCATGACGCTTGTAAACATTTTTTTGGTTAGGAAACTCAAGAACGACACGGCAGAAAGTGGTCTGCTGCTTTGGATTGCAGGTACGTACAATGACAACCGACAACACGCTTTCTTCATTGGGGATCCTTTCTAGTCACAAGTCGGGTATCCTCACAAGTAAAACATGAGTGAGGTTTCTACAGCAGCTAGACAAGCACACATAGAAACCCACAAGATTAGTTAACTATAGAATATACTTTATTTGTCTTCAATAATAATGGTCTAGGCTTAAATGTCTACATGTGAATGTTGCGAAATAGCTAATGAATAGCTCCAGTCAGATTCCGGATGCGCCGGCTCTTCGACTCCAACATGGCTTGCTCCAAGACATCAATGATATGTATGAGATTGTTAACATCTGTCTGCACTATAATATCCTTTCGATTTTTCGCTTCATTCTCATGCACTTGTTTGCTGTTGCCGAAGTTAATCAATTCACGATTCTCGCTTTTAGGCTCCGTGTGCAGATTCAGCTTCATTGTCACCAGCACAGTGGTTTGGTTCAGTAAGCTCCGTGACGCAATCTTAACTTCCAATCTCCATTCCAAATTGATCAAGCGATACGCTTTAATGTTTGCCCACTTAATGGAGCCCTCAACAAAGGCTCGTTTGCTCGTCACAAACTGCATTAGAATCGATATATGATCCGAAGAGAAACCATCTTTTTTCAAATTCTCAAAATCCTCATCGGTAACATTGGCTTTGGTCGCATCGATTAGAATGCATATGAGGGCCTCGATTGCAGTTCGCACTTTATCCGACGTCGAGGAGTATTTCTTCGCTAGTAAATCATATTTCGTACTATTTGGTCCATTGGTGAGATAGTCAAAGGCAGATTTGCAAAGTTCCACTACATCTTCGGGTGATCTATCGCGTACAAGTTTGAGATGATCTCGTTGTTCGTTTTTTATATAGAATGTCGACATGATGCGAACCAAGAATGTTTACTTCAGTTTATTTTTGTAAACACTTTTCTTTGGTCGGAAATCGAATTTAACAAGTGCACTTGGAAAATTGTTGACATATTTCTTATGTGCTGTTCGATTGGAGAAATTTAATTCGACCAGTCATTTTGAGTGCTGCCAAGTCTATACTGATATACAAATCAGTTTTTAAATAATAACTTATGCACTTTTTATTTTTTATTCAATAATAACTGTGTTTTCTGTTAATTCAGATTGGTGAAAGTTAAATGGAGTTCGAATACGTCGAAAGATTAGATAAACACGTCTTGCGCTACATTGCGTTAAGATTAAATTCTCAAATTAATTTGATATTTGTGATTTTGATCTTGTGTCCTAAGAGATGAATGTAATCTTAAAATAATTATGCATTCCGCACACAAATAGCTACCACAACCAAAAATCAAGCCACAACCTCACAAGTGTTTGTGGATATTGCATTTGAGTTCCACCATGTGAGAACCTTGCTCAAATGCATTCTCTCTCAGCAAACTGTTTATTTATTTGTTTACTTGTCAAGTTGACACCTGCTCAGTAAACAGCTGTTTTTGACATACAAGGGAATAGAGAGATTTTCTTGCAAATAAATTTCGAGGAGTGTTTTTTTTTTCTGAAATGGAGTTCGACAGTCCCGACGTGGAAAAGGATTTCCCAGGCCTTTACGCCTCCGAAACAGGAATTGGCAAAAAGAAAGAGGAAAGCGATTGTAAGAATTGATCACAAGCTCAACAGATATACCCTTCTTAATTATTTCATCAATCGTAGTTAGTGAAGGTGACCATGATAAGCATAGTAAAAAGGACCTCCTTATTGGTCGCCGTAAAGACAAAAAGGACAAGAAAGATCGTGGCTATGCAGCACTTGAGGGTGAGAGCTCGCCGGAAGAGGATTTGGAAGCTAAGTGAGTACTGCACGGCAATTGATGTCATTCAAGTTTCTGTTCACATTTCTGTTTTCCCCAGAAGTCCTTCGAAATCATCGAAGAAATCAAAAACATTTAAATTTTCCTCATCCAAAAGCAAGGAGAAACGTGAAAAATCCCGCGAGAAAGACAAAACTGAGAAAGACGTGAAGGAGAAGGACGACAAAGAGAAGGAAAAAGATCCAAAGGAGTCTAAAGACAAGAAACGCGACAAGGAACGAAAGGAAAAAGATAAAAAGGATAAATCCAAGGACAAGGATAAAAAAGACAAGAAATCGAAAACCGCTGCTAGCGAAGAAGTACTCGAACTGGGAGATGTTCAACCAGTTTTCGGAGTCTCTGTTAGCCTTGCCACGGAACGCAGTCGTTGCCACGATGGAATTGATTTGCCCCTAGTCGTTAGAGACTGCATTGATTTCCTACAGGAGCACGGCCTTCGAAGCGATCAAATCTACAAAGTGGAGCCGGTCAAGACTAGACTGCAACACTTCAAGCGACTGTATAACAATCGTGAATCTCAAGATACTGACGAACTGGACGTCCCCACCGCTTGTGGATTGTTGAAATTATTTTTGAGGTTAATTTGCTACACCTGCATATGTACGCTGAATGGGTGGCAATAACGTTTGTTTTCTTTCTCTTTAGGGAATTACCTGAACCAATATTGACTACCGATCTAATAGCACGCTTCGAGGAAGTTGCTTCACACCCTCAGGTCACAAAACAAGAGAAGGAATTGAAAGTTTTGCTGCATCAATTGCCGAACTGCAATAAAACACTGCTGTCGTGGATTCTGCTGCATTTCGACTCGGTGATTCAGAACGAGAAGCAAAACAAAATGAACGCCCAAAGTCTTGCAATGCTGCTGAGCCCACCGCTTCAGATGTCCCATCGCCTGTTGGTCACTTTATTGTGCCACTGTCCGAATCTTTTCTCCGATGTACAACTTTTGAAGTAAGTGGATTTTGTCTGAAGCCGAATGAGTGTAGTCGATATGTAACCACCGCGTAGCGTATACTGCTCAGTCGCCCACGAATTAGAATTATGTCAACACATTCACTTTATCTTGCGTGTGCTTCAGCGTGACTTTGTTTTGAAAAAGATTTATCTCAGAATTTTTTCATGACGTTTATCAGAGACACGGCAAACATCGCCCCATCAACGGCAGATAAGTTGAACAAGTCAGTTATGCCGGGTCGATTCCAAAGATTAGCGAATTTCTTGCACAAGTCCGCCTCACCCTTAATTCGCGCATAAATTTATTTAATTAGCTTTGATCTCATTGCAGATATGTCCCACCAATTACATCAGCCAGCCCAAAACTACCGGAGACCCCTGGCGATATTCAAAACGAATTGTGCAAGCAGGAGAGTCTTCTGACACAAATACACTCCGAAATGAATGCAGGCTTTGTCTCGAAGAAACGCGAGGAGCAGCTCTGGGAGGTGCAGCGAATAATCACACAACTCAAGCGAAAGCTGCGCACCTTCGAGAAGCGTCAAGAGAAGAGCACTGAAGAGCCACTCGAACCGGAATCATTGTCAAATAGCAATGCAACGTCACAAAATGTACTGAATCGCGAACAGATTCCCTGTTCGAAGGCAACGTCTGATGATGAATCGATGAAAACAACGACCATTCCCTCAACTGAATCGGGCACCAATTCAGAGACTAAAAACACGCCCCAAGACACTACGGACAATCCGTCGACGGCGATACCCGAACAGCCAGAACCGACAAAAGAGAAGACCGCCGCCGAGGATGGAATGTATATGCATGAGTGCGGTCTGCTGATGGTGCCCAAAGGTCACCCGGACTATTACACACTGATTCGTCTGCAGTTGGAGAATCAAGAGTTGAACAATTGGAAGATCCAATTGCAAACGAGAATCAGTGCGGAACGAGCCGAAATACTGCGACTGAAAAGGTTTCTTATCGCGTCCGAGTCGCAGCAAACAAACAAGCAATGTACAAATAACAATGACGACATCAGTGATTATGACAAAATCATTGACAACTTCATGAAGGAGAACGCCCTGTTGGAGCACAAACGAAGCATCCTCGCTAAGGAGATATTCGAGGAAAACAAGGAGCTGATTGGGTTACAAGTTGAAATGGCAATGCAGAAGTTTTAAAGCCGATCAAGCCTTCAAATCCACTCTGTCAACACATGAGCCGAAGGAATTTAATTCCGTTGCTCTGCAACTATTCAAAGTGTATCTCTTTACAAAGTAATCTGTTTCAATTATAAGGCTTAACTACTACATATGTGTGTATGTACTGCTTTCGTTCAAATAAATGTTTGTATGTACGTTTGTGATTTCTAGTTTATCTGATGCGTCATTTTAATTGATTGTCAACTCAGCAACTGTTGGAATCACTGAGTATGTGCTTTGTCTTACGTCCACCGTCAGTTTATCTTGGTAACGAGAACACGTAATATTTGCTGAAGACTTGAACATAAGGAGGTTTTGCAAAACGAAAGAGGCGACTATTGGCACAAAGTCCGCAGTCACTCTATCCTTCACTGAAAACAATAAAATTATTGTCTAACAAATTCCTCATCGGTGTTATAACCGGGGACAGCGCTATCGGCAATCTCGCCCACGCGAGCTTGCTCTCTTATTTCTGCTCACGCCTCCACATTAGGTATCCCCTACAATGACTTCTGCAGAAGCTGCATAGATGAGGAGAAGCATGGGACTATTGCACATCCTCTATGCAACTGCAGTACTAGCTCCTCTCGTAGAAGTAGTCACTTAGACGCCTTATATTTTAACGACTTGGCAGAACCAGGAATCAACTAATAGAGACTCATACTGGCTGCTGAAAAGTAGCTGGATAGTGGCAGCACAATGAACCAGATCTGTAGTCTGAGTGGAGCATGGATCAAGTCTTTGGTCGAGTCGTACTTTTCAAGCCAGGATGGCTGTTTGTGGTTCCTTCGTAATTATGTTCCCTCCTTCATTCAGGATTTCAATGCGTTCGTTAGGACTTAGCCTCTGTTAATGATCTCCTACTCTCACATCCCGGTAGTGGTTGAAGCTGCAAATGATTGTGTCTATACCAATTTTTTTTCTTTTTACGGGTGGCGACGGAGGAGCTGATTGATCAAGGGCGGCTTTCGACACGAAGCTGAAACTGTTCCGCGCCAATGTTTTATCCGTACTCCTTTAAGGATGCAGCACGAGGAGTGACCACCGCTATCACGAGCAAGTTACAAACATTCGTCAATAGATGCCTACGTAACATATTACGAATTTTCTGGCCTGAACGTATCTAATGGACATCTTTACGAGAGAACGGGCCAGTAACTAATATCGTCACGCACTTCGAAAGTGTGACAGCTGTATACCTAACCGAGCTATGCAATATAACCCCTTAGCACAGGACAGTAGAAGACCTGGTCCGAATTAAACTTGGCGCAGAACGGTGGAGAGTGAAGCGCAGCAGTTAAGGGAAAAGTTGTGGAAGTTGAGACACATTGCCAGAAATATAACGTGCTGGCGCGTGGGCGTAGTTGAGGCCCTATGTCCCACAAGGGGATCCAGGAACTGAAGAAGAAGAAAATAAGAAGGGCGGCTTCCATAGTTCCGGTCAATTCAACTCTTAGAGGTATTCCAATATATTCCCAACTCAGGTCTAAAAGAATTCTTCCAATGCCATGTCGGATTCTGGAAATAGAGCCCAGAGTCCAAGCCAAATGGTATAGGTTTTTTTATTCTACAAATATGAGAATCTGGTGGTCAGGTCCGGACTCATAGGGCAAAGTCATATGGACGATCCCTATACAGTAGCCGGTCCAATAAGACTTACTGCCTCCTCGGGGCGACCACCGGGCAACGAATGCTATGGCGAGATAATAGATCTGACACCTTAGACTCGCACTTTCTGAACATTGGTTTTCTTGTATCTGCCTAAGTTGCTTGACACCTGGTCTTGAATATGTACGCATTCGGCCAAAGTAAGCGACGGGAGGAGTAAACCTTCAAAATTAATCTCTAATCTAGTGGTGGAACAGCATACGCCGACTAAGACAGTGCTTAGTCAATAGCATGCGAACTCCGAACACCTTGGCGACCTTCGGTTTTAATCTAGCCCTTTCTGGGTATATCGGGCTATACCCGGGGTGATGAACACAAGTAACAAAGATGAAATGAGAATCAGATCAAAGATGGAATCCGGAGTTTCTGGACCCAACACAAGGATTTCCGTACCAATGGGGTCGCATCCTACAGTGCTTCAAGTGGAAAAAATTCCATCGAGATCTGCGCCAGACAAAACCTTCACAAAGGCATTAAGGGCGCTAATATACTAACATTCTCAGACAGTCAAGTAGCACTAAAGGCACTCTCTTGCCAGACACAACAAAGTGAAACTTGGCTGGATCCCTGGACACAGGGGGATTGCAGGCAACGAATCCGCAGATGAGCTCGCGAGGGATGGCTCAGTATCTGCATTTATCGGTCCAGAACCGTACTGTAATGTCAATTGGACAGCAGTGACAACTCTGATTAACGAATGGGAAGACGAACTTCGCCTAGACCAGTGGACAGAGGCAATCCAAACGTTTGATCAGGCCTTATTCATATAAAGAAGTACTCAATCTTAACAAAGAAAACATAAGATTGCTAACAAGCTTTCTTACTGGCCATTGTGACCTGAACTACCACCTTAACAATTTAAACCTTTGTCAATACAAAGTGGATGCAACTTCTGAGCAGATTTTGTGCGAATGTCCGGTACTAATATTGGTTACGGAAACGTGCCTTCCATAAGGAGACACTCACTTCAGTGGGTTTAAAAAACTCCACTACTTAAGGCTTTCGTGAGGGAAGTACTACCCTCCGATACAATAGATCTATCCTGGTCGCGGTGTCGTTGCCTTCACGACAAGGGTTGTACAAGAGGGGAAAAAATATGAGTCTCTAGACAGCCAACATTATGTTAATGCTTCATGATCCGTTTCGTTGTGCCGTCAGCTGAAATTAAATTTGAGACTTTGAAATTTAGAAAAATTTACGTATTTTTTAAGCAAATTTGATTTTGCATATTTCTTAAAATTAGGTACTTATGAACCTAGTTATACTTGTGTTAAGGGCCATACATTTAGCCTCCAAACTGCATCAACAGTTTTTTCAATTTGCTTACCAATTTTGTAGGCTGGGCTTTTAATTAAAGCCACCTTGATGGGCTGCAACAAAAATGCAAGATGCTCCAACGGGAGCAGAAATCATGTACACCGAGATAGTCGTCTATCCAGTGGAAAACCCCTTGCCCATCGCGTTTCGCCCGAATTTTGCTCTAAACGCACGCATACTACTTCATTTTCACGCACACTTCTTAAGGCTTTAGAGCAGCCTGCAGTTGCTCTCTGATCAATCGTATTCACAAACACTGTTTGTGAACATTTTATAAGAAACGCTGTCAGATGAAATCAAGGGGCAAGAGAGGTAGAAGTTGACTATCTCTTTAAAACTTCATCTCTGAACGGGAGTCGAACTTTTTCTGAAAGCGAACATTCTCTATCGACGCTGCAAAGATCATTTTGGGAGAACGAGGCGTTTATGGCCCGGTGCACACTTGCGTCATTTGGACGCGCGATCTCGCAGCGGCACCGCATTTGCGTCTTACAGTACTCACAAATATATTCAGTGGTGCACAAAAACGTGCGATGCCGCTGCGGTTAAATTGAAGTTAAGTGAAAAGTGTTTCATTAATATTCAAATAGAGTTGTTTTGCCATGGAACACTACCAATATCAGATATGAAATAATCTACCAACTGATTTCTTGCTTCAATCGATTGATTAGGTGCTCTTGTAGCCCTGAAGAGTTATGTTGTTCCAGAAACCCTTCTATCGTCAATACATCTTCGATATTAAACCCATACCTAGCTCTTACATAATTATGGAGTTCACAGCATGTCTTAACCAAAAGTATTGACAAATTCAAATTCGCATTGATAGGTTTATGAAAGATTTTCCATTTATTAGAAAGTATTCCAAATGCGCATAGTTTTTATGCACTGGGTACGCGAAAATTACTCGTTTCCTTTTATGAACCTCCATTGCTGGAAGATAAATGCGAACTGCAGTTTAAGTCCCGCGAGAAAAAGCCGCATGTGTGCACTGAACTATTGCGACACCACAGTGTCGCCGCTGCTGGATTGCGCGTCCAAATGACGGGTGTTTTTTTTTGTTTTTCAAATTCATTTTTTATTTCTACAATTCATAACAGCCTTATATACTAGACAAAAATGTTTATATTTTAACTTACTGACCCTCGGCGGGCACTCTAAGCTAAACTAAATCTTAAAATATGTCTTTCGACTTAACCAACATGATTAAATAATGATGCAAGTGTGCACCGGGCAAAATGAATGCTTCGCATACTTAGTAAATACATGCATAAGACTGGAAGTATTGGCTGAATATCCAATAATCAAAAATATATCGATGAGGTACATTCCACCCTTACCTTCATCAGCGGCAGTAAAAGACCTTTCCTCGCTGGCCTAATAAAATGCCCACGACGTTGAGCCAGAAATCAACTAATATTTCATGATCATTGCATTATTATGAATTGTGAATGATTATTTACAAATTGAATTCAACCACAAAATCATATTAAAACCCTTTTGCTTTACCTATTTTCTAATATTTCAAAGGCAAAATATTTGAATTCAAATTTAACGTGTCAATGATCAGCGCATTCCAATATACTTCCAGGTATACGAATGTACCTTCTGAACACAATCTGTGTTTTAAGCTCCTCCTCCTTTTTGGGGTGAAACATATGAATTTGAAATAACGCTCAGATAACGATCGCTTTTTAAAAAAAAATGCTCTGCTTCACCTTATTATTTCGAAGGGGAAGACTTTCAGCTGTTCGAAAAGCCTCTCACGTATTCACAGATGGAACAACTACAACAAGCTGTCAAACTAATTTCAGGGGCAAGAGACGAGGAAGTTGGATATCTCTATTAGTTGATTTCTGCGTTGAGCACTGTCGGTTGCAAATTTCCAGAAATTGCTTTTATTAAAATCTAATAGATTTGATGGTGTCAAAATATAAGACTTCGGAAAGTAAGTTACATCCTTTGTCGTTTGACTAATATTGCATTTTGTATTTTGTTCAACATTTCGAAGGGACTTGAGATATGTCAACACAGACATAAGAAATCGAGAAAAAAGATATGGTCTTTTGAATTTTTTTGTTGTTATAAAATTTTCTGTTTTTGTATTGAATTTATTAAAATGCTGTCAAACTTAATTTTAATTCTAATGCTGAGTTTACATTTCGAAGTTGAAGTACGGCAGTGAAGTCAATGATTGAAATCAATATAAAGAAGTAGTTCTTGTGACTTCAATGAATGAAATCTCAAATGATAACACAAATGATCTTTACAACTCTGGCCTGAGTTATAAAGTATGATTTTTTAGCTATTATCTTTTTGGCAATACTGGTTTAAACAGCTGACGCACGTTTCGTGTTTTGTTTCACTCTCAAACATCTTCAGTTTGGTCTATAATTTAACCATGAATCGTCTTACAAACGAACAACGCTTGCAAATTATTGAATTTTATTATCAAAATGCGTGCTCTGTTAAGAAAGTTCATCGCGCGCTTCTTCCATTTTATGGTCAGTTTAATCGACCCTCATTTTTGGCTCAATGGGTACGTAAATAAGCAGAATTGTCGATTTTGGGTTGAATATCAGTCAGAAGCATTGCAAGAGCTACCAATGCATCCAGAAAAAGACACAGTTTGGTGCGGTTTATGGGGTGGTGGCATCATTGGACCGTACTTCTTCAAAGATGATGCGAATCGTAACGTAACTGTAAATGGTGAGCGCTACCGTGAGATGATATCCAACTTTTTTTTGCCCAAAATGCAAGAGCTTGACTTGCATGACATGTGGTTTCAACAAGACGATGCCACATGCCACACAGCACGCGCAACAATGGACTTATTGAGGGGCGAGTTCGGTGAACATTTTATTTCACGTTCGGGACCGGTCAATTGGCCGTCTAGATCGTGCGATTTAACGACTTTAGACTACATTTTGTGGGGCTATGTTAAAGCTCATGTCTATACAGACAAGCCCGCTTCAATTGGATGACAACATTGAAGCATTTATTCGTGAGATAATGGCCGAAATGTTGGAAAGAGTGTGCCAAAATTGGACTAAGCGGATGGACCATTTGAGGCGCAGTCAAAGTCAACATTTGCATGAAATAATCTTCAAACATTAAATTATATGGACCGTACTATCGATTCAAATAAAGATTTCATGCATTTTTTTGAATTTTATGTGTTTTTTTTGAAAAACTTTCCTATAGCTTTTAAAAAATCACCCTTTATAAAATCACTTAAACATGTCAACGTTCGACGGATATGCTGCGACATCAGTATATGGGAGTCATAAACTTTGTTGCCATTCATCTTAACATTTTGCAGGGACAGCAGCAACCGTGAGTTCAGGTGACGATAGACGTTCTTACCAGCTTCAATATACGATATGTTTTCCATTATCCCCATCCAATGTATCTCCATTCTCAGCTAAGATCGCTTATTGTGAAGTACGCTGGCCATAAGCTGGGCTGTTGGCAAAGACATCACTCGGTTTCATGATCTCGCTTTCCAGGTGGACATCGCGAAGTCAGTCGCAAGCGCAAATCCAACTTTTAATTTGTAAGAAAACAGATGCAATTGGTGCACTCATCTTTATCATAGATACCGTAAATTCAGAAGATCATGGAATAATAAACAACAACGGTGAGTGTGTGTGATATTTGTTTATATTTAAATAGTCTTCGTAACATAGTATAATTTCCTTTTACATTCAATAACTTATTTTTTCTTCATTTTAAAATAAGATATATATATATATATAGATATATGTATGTATGTTTTTATTGGCTTATATTAATCAAATATGTTTTAGTAAATATATATGTATGTATATGTATATATATAGAATTCTATGTTGATCAAATAAACTCTGCTGAAAACGTGGATCGTTCCATTTTCTACTTAAAAAAAAAATATATGTTAAAACGAAGAATAAAATAAAAAAGTTAATCACAAAATTAGATTCGACCAGTCCTATTGGATAACGTGGTGTATGTAAACGTGTTTGTGTGTGTATTGTGTGTTATTACTCATTCATTGCCTATAGGGAGAGGTCTAATCCGCCTTAAGATCTACTCTGGCATAGCTTACGCACTAAGTCTTCCTCTTTACGCAAAATTACTGAAGTCCGTCTTCAGTTTGATAGTGGGCTTCTGTACGTTGTTGCCTGGCCTATTGCCATTCTGGACATCATTGTTGTTCGCTGTTCGATTGTTAATTGACGCCGTTTGATTGTTGCGTATAGCCACTTCCAATTTTTGCCGCAATTCAACTGATTGTGTCATCAGAGATTTAAACTCTTGCGGGTATTTTGGACCGATTTTCATTAGCCATTGAAGTGATTGCTCGTGCAATTGACGCTGCGGCTTGGGTAGAGTGCGGAGTTTCGATGGCTCCGCAAGGTAATTGATGAGCACTGGTACCAGGAGCGTTAGCATTTGTATTCCTAGAGGGGGAAAGTGATAAGGTATTATAGAAGTGATTGATTATTGGTGCACAGGGAGGGTGTGGTGTGTGGTGGCGGTGGATGTGGCTAGTGCAAGAATACATGAATTTTGTGCAAAAATAATTTGAATTTTGGCAATTGTACGTTGAATTTGAGGAAAATAACTTTTTTTACAAATAATTTAAGTGAAAGAAAAATGACTAGTCAATTTTGGAACAAATCAAAAGGATAAATGGAACAAATATTTTCTCTTACTCCTACTGCACATCGAACCTAACGCACTCGAGGGAGAGCAAATAATGAATTGATTGGTAGCCCGGAATAAATGAGGAAATGGAAAAGGACAAACAGTTTCATAGTCCCAGCAAGTGGAAGTTCAGGCAATCAAAGCAGCGGCTAGAATGATGTCAGTGCCGGCTAAATGAATCCAATTCAAGAGAGTGACATGATAGTGACATTCTACCGTGAAGAACCGTGAAGACATAATCCGAAGCTGATGAACTGAATGAATGTCGGGAAAGGGGGCTGATATCATCACCCAGGTGGGCGACATGATCATAGAGTTAACGAACAGAAGGCGGTGCTCTTGAAGATCATTCACGTTGGTTTAATAGTGGAAACACCAATATCTTTCGTCAGTGCGAGATAAAGTTGCTAGCGATAGTAGTTGGTAGTTGGAGCACTCACTGGTCAGAATCATTTGAGTATGATATGCAAATGGGATTCCGCCAGTCTCAGTCTTTGTCAATTGAGATATAAAACACTGGCAAAGTAGGTACTTCTGCCATGACCTTTAAGACATTACTTCTTTACTTCGACTTTTCAGATTGATCAAAATATTGGGATGTCTAAACACCACTCATGACTAAATGAATAGGTACCATGGATTAGAGTATTCCCCAAGTCAGTACAATATGTCCAGCAGTACTTAAGTAACACGTTGCGAATGTCAGGTTCCTACATAATTTGTGCATCTCAGTCGAGGTTGTGCACAGTCACAGCTGCTATCTGCTCAGCTCTAATGAAATGATAGTTATACTAAAAAACACTCCGACTGTGCCGACTGTGATCCGAACACATCATCGGTCACTCAACTAATCTTAGCGAATTAAACTTTCGTCCCAATGACACCTACTACCTGAAGCTATCTTCGAGAATAGTCTTAATCAGCACAATTCAATTTCAATCAGACGCCCTGCGTATCTACACAGACGAATCGAAAGGGGTTGAAAGAGTGGGTGTGGGTGTCTAGTCCCAAGACTTCAATATTGTTCTCTCATTGAATCTCCCTGACCATCGTTGTCTCTTAACGAGATGACTGAACATTTTAATACACACTTCATGTGGATACCGGGACATTGTGACATACCAGCCAATTTCAAAGCCGATGGACTCCCAGGGTGTGGTACAAGAAGTTGCTTACCACCAGGAGGAGATCCACCTTCAATGCCGATCGCTAGAGCCTGTTATCTTCTTAAGATAATATAATATTATGGGTGGCGCTACAGCTCGTAGAGGGCCGGGGCCTATTGTTCTATCACGAGCGGAAGGGACCTGCAGTTTTATGCCGACTCCGAACGGCCAAGTTTGAGGAGCTCTTTCTGAACAGTTATACTCTTTGAGTATTGTCAGTGACTCGAAAGAGGTGGGGCCGTGAAAAGTATTTCTTGTCGTCCCAGGAATCGAACCTAGACAGGTAGGTCCAAGTGCGTAGGAGCCGACGCATATACCCACAACGCCACGGGCCACCAAGATACACCCAATTTAAAGCAGCCACCTGCCTTAAAAGGAAATATGGCCAGCCCTAAGTCTTAAACGATCACTGTGTCTGCTCAAACTAAGCAGACGTTCACTCATCGGAGTCATAACATGAAACTGGACAATTGGCATACACGCCCGTAGGATGGATGTCCCATACAATGATTTCTGCAGAAACTTGCACTGGATTTCGGCAAGGAGATGCGCTGTCGTGTGACTTCTTCAATCTGGTACTGAAGAAGATACAGTGGAGATCCGTCGTAGAATCTCCCTTGGCAACCTGTGCAACTTCGGTTTGTCAAAACAACTGGGCTCAAAACTCCCTCGACTTACCAAAATCATGCTTTACAAAACTTTCATTTTGCCAGTCCTGCTCTATGCAGCCGAAAGCTGAACGCTAAGCAAAACTGCAGAGCCTATTCTTGGTAACTTCGAAAGAAAAATGCTACGTCGGATATACGGTCCCGTGTGCGAGGAAGACGAATGGAGAAGACATAACCGGGAACTCTACGAGCTGTACCAGGATGTGGATGTAGTCCGGAAGGCAAAAATCCGTCGACTGCACTGGCTCGGCCACATTGAGCGCATGGACAACAATGCTCCACCCTACTGGTTTGAATCCGAGCCTACTGGTTTGAATCCGAGCCTACTGGTTCGAGAAGGAGAGGAAGACCGAATCTCCGGTATAAAGACCAAGTAATAGCGGATGCAAGACAGCTTGGTCTTGATGACTGGAAGCAGCGTGCCCAGGACCGTCAACGATGGAAGGCCGGCCTGATAAGTAAGGTATGTTTTAAATGCAACCAAGTTCACTTCGATTTCAAATGTCATCTTCGCTAATTTTAATGGGTGAACGTGAGTTCTAATGTGGGTTATATAGATGGCGCCAGTCACGAATAGAAACGAAGCTATTCGAACAAAATTTTCCTTGGTATTTGCAATAGAAACTAGCTGTCTTCGGTACTTTTATGTTGCTTTATAAATTAAAGGGGACCCTCTTTCGCTTTCGAACCTATAAAACAATCTTCTATACACTCGAAGCATGAGTTCCTCCGCCCACGTAAAACCTTAATGCGACAAGTAGTTGATTGATAGGTGCAATCGAATTATTTCATGGAAATTTATGTTCAAGTGAGTGTTCAAATGAATATGGAAAGCCGTACCTATTGACAGGACATTCCAAATTTGATTCTATCTGCTGTAATCAAGGACATCACATTGATCGTTGATTATTGATCCTGGTTAGACGAATTCGTTTATAAAACGAGAGTTCGTCAAAGCTATACAAATTCGAACCCCATACTAATTTTATTGAATTCTTTTTGTAATTTTGTTATTAGGTACATATTATGTCGCTTGTGTATAAACCAAGCTAAGAAACGTTTCCCAATAGATGCCGAAAAACTGAGGAGTGTTTTTTGAAAATAACACAATAAAAGGAACAGCAAAACTCTTTGGGATACCTATCATGACACTGAAAAGATACTATCGCAAACATCAGCAAGCGAACGATGGAGATATAAGTTCCATCCCTGATTATGCGCAGTCGAGAATATTTTCTCTAAACGAAGAAGCATTACTAAAAGCCAGCAAGTATAAGCCCCCGGAGAAATACAATAAGTGGCAAAATGAAACACCAAGCTTCGATTAGTATTATGGATTGATTATTGATTACACTAGCTTGAGCAGGTCGGCGAGCTTTAACAGGCACAACATTGCACAGTTTTTTGAAAATTTGAGAACTTTGATGACCTATAATATACGTTTTTATGAAGGTCCAATGGAAATAAAAAAATATTACATGAGTAAACAGTTTTATTTTTTTATATATGGATGGGGTAGGGTTGATTCCCCTGTAACCAAGTCTACCCTACAATGGGTTCAAGTCTCCCTTATTCGGGGACACTTGGTTACTTTAGAAAATTTTAGAAAAAGAGCTAAAAGTATATCTCGTCGAACTTCTTTTGTTTGCTAAACTTAACAATACGATAAACAACACAAAGGGTTATAAATCCGTTAATCGAGAAAGAAGGATTTCTGAAATAATGTGAAATTTAAAAAAGGGGGGATCAACTGTTCCAATGTTCTGTTGTCATTTTTTTCACAAATTGCTCCACGATTTTATATTACTCTCAGTATTACAGTACAACTTAAAGTCTTGTGATCCACTATTTCTTCAACTTAGTTTAAGTTATACTTAGCCGACTTTACGATCTACTTTTCGAATCGCTAAGTCCAACTTAGCTTGTTAAGTGAAACTTAAATTGCTAATGCCCAGTTTCACAGCGGACGCTTAAACTACCCTTTTGGTTTAAACTTCAGTTCAATGATTTGTTCGGTTTCACAGTTTCGATAAAGCTCTGAACTGAGGTCAACTTGTAGTTGAACGAGAGTACAAAGTCGTTTCAACCTCAGTTCTACGCCATTTTGCTTCTCTCGTTCTCTTTTTTAAGATTTCGTATTTTATTCTCTCTGAGATATGATGCTCGGTAATGCGATCGATTTATTGTATTGAAATCATTTGCAATGGATACTCATAACGCAGCTTTTTCCGCCTTTGGTTGACAGACACGCTACAAAAGTTCAAAGGGGATGCACAAAAGTGTTTTAAAACTAAAAAGACTGGAAACCATCAACAGTCCTTACAAAATGTTGCCAATACACAAACCAAGTGGAAAGTGTTGCCATACTTTTATCGATCGTATTACACAACTGAACTGAAGTTTAGATTTCACTGTGAAACCGGACGACTTAAACCAAAACTCGTTCATGGTTCAGCTGAACTCCATTGTGAAACTGTGCGTAAGTGTAGCATCATCAAACGGTCCTTAAACTTTCTTTCTTGTTTGGTGTATTCTATTCATGATTGTTAACTGTGCAGACACATGACTCCAGACAACACCCAACGTCTGAGTTGGATGGTGAAGCATATGAACAACCAGCTTAAAACTCGCCCGTTTCGCCAAGCAATTTAGCTCTGTTTGGTGGGAGTTCAGAAAACATCGAGATAAATCACCAAAAGATGGGGAAAAAATTTAATATTAATAATAATGAGATCTATCTGCCTATCTATTTATTTATTTATTTATTTATTGAAGCTTAATACAAGCCATTAAAACTATTTTAACTTAAACTAATTTAACTTCGAGAGCTTCGAAAGGGGTGAATCATAGGGAATAGAGAGAATTTCTAAGAGAGGATGAACTGCAATGAAAGTCAAAGGAGTTATGAACATTGTTAGCTAGCCGCAGAATTCTTTAGATATGTTCGAAATGGCCATAGTTGGTACAGTGAACAGTGAGACGAAAGAGGGTAACAGACCTAAGGTTACGTGGGTTTTTATAAAGAGATATCATTCTAAGTAATGCAAGAGAACCAATCAAACCAGTTAAAATCTGATGCACAAATAGTATGTCAGCGACTTCACGACATTTTTCTAAGGTTTGCAGGCTAATCAATTTTAGCCGGTCTTCGTACGGAGGTAGTCTAAAGCAAAAACAAAACGGATGAATCTGCGCTGCACAGCTTCGATTCTGAGGCAGTAAGTTGTAATTCTCTACATTTAAAAAAAAACAAACTAGATTCGTTGACTAGGGGGAAAAAAGCATTTTGCTTTTATGGAGTATGGGTGCAACTGATCGTGGCTAGTTAAAAATCTTCTTGGCTGGAGAGGCGTGTTGCTTAAGATTCAAGTCCACAGTGGCCGTAACAACCCGTCAAGAAGTAAAGGGTTTTCCAATGGGGACTTGACAACTTTCAATTTAATTTGTGAACGCACTCTTTCACTAATCATCAAGCTGTCACTGTCAATTTTTTCAGTAAAGTCAACATTTTCAATATGACAAAGTACACAAACGAGCAACGTCTACAAATTATAAAAAATTTCTACCGAAATTCGGAGTCGGTAATCGGAAACTTTAGCCTCTTTTACACACGCTAAATTCGTCGCCGCCCTAGAATAATATTTCGTGCAGTCAAAAAAAAAGTTCCACAAAACGTCTTGCATTTGTGACGCATTTCTCCTCTCGTAGCCACGCAAAATCTTACCAAATTCAACATACAAATGCCGTGTACAACAACAATACAACAGATAATATCTACAATCAATGATTCAGTTGGTATCCCATCATTACCTTGCATTAAATTCCCTACAAAAAGTCGAAGAGACAAAGAATGTCGGTAATGCAACGAAGAGAAAAAAAAGGGAGGGAGAAATAATTTCATCGTGAGCTTATTTCCAATAACACAATACCAGGGGGAATACTTACGATTCTGTGGTTCAGCCAATTCGATTAATGTTTCAACCGTCAAAACGCTCTCTAGGACAATCGATAGTTCGTGTTCATTACGCGGCGTCTTTGCCGTCTCCCCATATAGGCCCTCAATGATACGGGGGGCCAGTGCATGTATGTACGGTGTTGCGACCTTCAAGTCGGCTTTGGCAAAGATCGAACGGATTGTTTGAATGCACTGAAGTCGAACGACTTGGTTCTCACTTTGCACACACTGCCGGAAGTGATTGATGCATGGGTATTGCAATGATGGCGCTGCCACCACACTGAGTGGAGTGTGAAGGATGAATACTGCGATGGCCAGCATCATGGTGACCTCGTCGACCTTGCGCTCTTCACTGCCCGTCTTGGTGAGGTCGAGAATGCTCGCAAGTGAACTCTGCAACAGTTGACACCATTCGGTTGAGGACCGTTCATCGCTGGCCCACTTGTCCGTGCACACGGACTTCAAGCAATGCAAAGCCGACTGCACGGGGCCGGTGTTCGCAAGGATTGCCGGATCGTTTGCAGACTTTGTTGCGATTTCTTTGATAATACTTGTTGTCATGTACAGAATGGTTGGAAGAATGGACACGGCGCCCTTTGGCGAACAAAGTTCTGTTAGCACTTCAGCGCATTGCAGACCACTTGCGACAAGCATCCCATTGTCTTCTGGCAAGCTACTGGCTCCTGGGGTGGCACTTCTCAATGCCAGCTCCTTCTTCAACTGCTCCGTTGTCAGTTTGCTGTTGCTGCTCGGATTCATGGATGGAATTTGACGAACAAACACACACAGGCACACCTCCAGTACGGCGTACACATGCGACTGTCCCGGGACAATGTCACCCTCTTCGCCACCCTCTCCAAAATAGTCAAGATCCTTGGATAAATCGGTTTTGGCCTCGTTGTCATTCTGACACTCGGACAATTTTTCGTTCTTCTTCGCATCCAACGTCTCCCTGGCGGCTGCGATGCTCTGCTTCAGAATTTCCATGCACAACAGTTGCACGAGGAGATCGTCTCTGGTGAGGATTTGCCGATGCAACACATTGCACAGCTCGATGGTCAGTGACTTGTCCTTAACCAACATCTGCCGAGCCCACTGCGAGTCAAATATGGTGTACAGACTCTGAAGGCAGCTAATTACGTTCTTGGGCTTCTCGCTAGTACGTGTACTGCAGAGTGCTTCCATGCAAATGCCAAAGATCATGTGAAAGCGGTCAGCGCTCAGGCTGCCGTGCGAGATAGCGTTGTTGTTTTCAAAGTTGGATTTGTCATCCTTGGGTACGTCCTTCTCGTCAAATCCGCCGTCCTTCAACCAGAGCGCAGCGGCATACAAAATTGGTGGCCACGAGGTCAGGTAGTGCGGCTTGGATGAGTTGATTGTGTCGGTTGTGTAAAACGCGCCGCCATCGTGCGGCAATTGACTCTGGAATTCCGGGGGAAGAAGCAGCAGCGCGTGATCTTTCAACGCGGCCAGCCAGTGCGTGGACAGATTTCCCAACTCTGGCTTGACCAAGCTCAGCAGACTCTCGCCTCGACTCTCGAACTCTCCGAAATCGCCGTCCTCTGAGTCGGTACCAGTGTTGCTTATGAGCACTATATTGCTGGCATTGCTCGAGAGTTTCTTCTGCAACAGACTCGCTGGTGCGGTACCATTGCCAATCATGGCCACGATGTAGACCTCAGCCCAGGCTTTAAGGATGCTCAGCTTCTCAAGGGTCGCCATGCTTTCGTTGTATAGCTGCGTACTGTTTGTTTTTGTGTGGAGCTTATCCAAGCTGGACACGAGGAGCTGATGTACTCGACGCAAGTCGTTCAGGTCCCTGGCGACTCCCGAGCCAATCCACGCGGAGCACACTTCACAAGCCGCAGCGGTCACATGCGACGGAGTGTCTGCCGAAAATGCTGGTCTAAGAGCGGCTCCAACCTAAGAACATGAACAAATAATTATAAAGTGCATGGTTTGCTGCACGAGACTCGGGCTTACCTGAGCTTGAAACTGTTCCAACAGAAGATGACCTGGAAACTCTGGCTCCGGGACGCCTGCGAACTTGTCAATGATTTCCTGCAGAGTGCGCAGACCCTCAAGCCTCAGCTGATCCGAGTCACTTGTTGCCGCCATGAACGACATGCGAATGAGGTCAGACAGATGGAGGATCAAGTAGTCGCCACGGCTCTTGATCATTTGCATTTCCTTGGCTTGAATAAGATCGAAGTGAATGGGATTGGCCGCCTCGCAGGTGGAGATTATTTTGCGGACGCATTCAGCGGCGAAGACTCGCGTTGGCCAGCGCGGTTGCACGGCCGGATGGGTGCTGGTGTTCTCCTCGGCATGATATTCCGTGACATCGTCGTCGTCGTTCTCATTGTCCTCGTTATCAAAACCTTCGATCTTTTGCGTCTCATCAGTTGACGTCTCCACGGCCACTGTGAGGACATTCTTGCATAGGCTCAGCCAAGCGCTCAAGTTGTCGGAAGCTAACATTTGCAACATTGAGGTTATGGTGTCGTGGATATTCTTGATCATTTCGTTGTCAGTTTCGGAGTCTAGCATTCCAAAGAGCACCCCCGGCAGCCCCGAGTCGGTGATCAACAATCCCGGACACTCTTCTGCTGTCAAAGTCAACGCGTGCTCACAGATTTCCTTTGCCTCCCTCTGGGCCAGCTGCCGCAAGCAGGACACTGCTGCCTTTCGCAGCATAAGATAGTTGCTGGAGAGCGTCTTCACGAGAGTAGGTACCAACGAAGATAGATTGACGTGCTTTGGAGCAAACAAATGCAACTGCTGAAGGCAACCGGTTGCCTCTGCCTGCACGAGGGGATCAGCGTGTGCCTGCATTACAGCAGCAGCGCACATGAACGACGAACGCATCGTAGTGATGGAAGACATGTTGCCTTGGAGTTCCGGACCCATAGTTGTGATCAGAGCATTCAAAACGCGTCCAATACACTGATGGACGTCTACATTCGAATGTGGTACTGATAAAAGCAATTTCAAGCTTAGTGACAGCGTTGCTTCCACGTATCCACGGAACATCGGGCCGCCAGAGTCTGCGATCAGGGAGAGAGCATAAAGCGACCACACCTGCACCACCGGCGAACTGGTATCCTGCGCCAGTGCCAGCAGAATCGAAACACTCGTGTTCAAGTGCTGCGATGATCCCATTCCTCCGACATAACGATGCAGACAGCCCAACGCCAACGAATGCCCAGTCCTGGTGACCACATCCCGAGCTGATTTCAATTTGTCGAAACTGTTTTGTGCTAGCTCGGCAGTAAATCGAGAATCCCCCACGACTTGTGCGATGCGCCCGAGTGCCTCGCCAGCGGCGCATCGCAGAGTCGAATTTGAACTGACCAATGCTCCAATGATCAGGTTGGTAGCGCTCTTCTTCACCTCCTCCTGTCCAATACTGCTCTTGCTCTCGGTCAAGCCCTTCAATCCGGACAACAGCGCCGTAAATATGTTCATCTGAACGGCCTCCTGACGCGAGCTCTTCGCTTGCTTGATGCACTCCGCGAAATGGTCGAGCATTTGAAGACGATGCTTGTTGGCAACTCTGGGGAAGATCAAGCCAAACAAGTGCACGGACATATCGATGACCGCAACGCCAAGCGGAAGTGGGCCCGGACACTGTTCACTCTTGGGCACCGGACGATACAGACAGCAGAAATCATGCTCCAATGCTCCCGAGCCAGCGGCACTATTCGGCTGTAGCTGAAATAAAATACAAAGCTATGTCAGTGAGCGACAACGCACAGGGATTCGACATTTAAAACGGTGAAGACAAAACGACAAAAACTCATGCGACAACAATGCTTTAGTTGGAGGGGTGTTATATGTACGAAACGAATAGATCTTCATAAATGCAAGCACACACACACGACCAAACTTACATGTTCGCCGTCAGATCTTCTGTTTGGTTCCATCTGGTTACATGCATGCACAAAGTTATGTTTGATTAGTTAACGTTTGAAATAGAAATTTGGTCTATGTTATACGGATGAAATGGGAAAAAGCGAACGGCTGTTGAAATGTACTCTCTCTGCCTGATTCAACAGCCCGCTTGTGGGGCTTGTGGGGGGAGAACAAACACACATGCTGTACATCTACTTTACCTGGTCTTCGATGGTGCGATGATCGGTCTCCTGCAGCCACGTGCCGAGGATAATCGAATCGTCGGCGTGGCAAAGTGTCCTCAGCAGAGAATTTGTCGTATTTGCTGGATTCTCCGACAGGGTGAACTCCGAGACAAGCATTCTCAGCAAATGTGTGTACGACGATTCCAGGGCGTTTGGTGGAAGCAGCGCCAGCGTCTCATACAGTCGCAAGCGAACCATTGCAGCGGGAGCTTTCAAGTGCGTGCCATAGCTCTTCAAAACCGGTGCTAAGCTGTAAAAGGAACACAAACCATATCAATTCACCACTCAATCGATGAACAATGATTTAGAAAACTCACTTGACCAACATAGCCAATGCACTCTCAATCGGAGTGAGTAATCGTCTGGTTATGTCATCGGTTACCAAATCTGGACAATGCAGCAGAAAGCTATGCATCACCGATAGAGCGCCAGCTCTACCCTCCAATGTGACTTGCCAAGTGAACGAGTCACCCCGCGCCTTTTCTGACTCCAGCTCCTTATTCGATCTTGGGAACGAGTTACGCCACAGGAGCAGCATTCGTGGGAGCAGACCTTTGACTACGGGTGAACCCAGTGTCATAATGGCTCCGATCAGCAGCCATCCCGCCTGAGTGCGGTTCAATGACATGCGACTGTTCTGACTCGCGGAGCGCAGAAGCTCTTCGGCACAGTTGAATACAACCTTTCCCTTGGTATGCGGGATGCCCAGTGGAGAAAATCGCACACTGCCCAAGATGGCGGCCAGAGCGCAGCTGTACCCGGCAATCGCCTCTGGGGACGACCTCATCTGCTCGATGGCATCAACAAATCGATCGATCAACGGGGTGATGTGGCTGGGGACCGCAACACAGAAGCAACGCAGACACCAGGCAGCCGCTAAGCGCGCAGCAGCACATGGATGCACTAGCACTGCGCAGGTAGCATCAATAGCATTCAGGGTGTGATCGCTCAGCAGGTTCAATGCCGTGGTGCCCAATCCGAGGACGAGACTACCCAATTCTTGCAGAGCACAAACCAGTAAATGCTGACTGAAGAGCGTCTCCTGATTGGAGTCCTTCGCGTTCTCCGGGTTGAAGTCAATGGAATTCATCTGCTTGGCCACGATATGAATGAGCTCCTTGCACGCCGATGTTTGTGCCTTTTCGCCGAGCATTTTGCCAATGATCGAGCGTAGAATGAAATTGATACACTTGCGCGAGTACACAGCATCCACATGGGATGAGGCCGCTTTCGGATTGGCAACCAAGTCCAGAATGTGTGCCAGGAATGTGGTCTGATTTCGCTCAAGCCACACGCTGCCCATGTGCTGCACAAACACCACATACGAATGGGTGACCCCGACGCGGACTTCTCGGTTCACGCCCGAGCTGCCTTTGATTATCTCTCCGGTGCCCTTCAAGAAGGACACTCCTCCACGTAAGAATCCCGACATCAGGATCCCGAATGCCTCGTCAAGGGAAATCGATCTTGGCTGACTCTTGCTCGCTGACATTGGTGGTGGTTTCTTAGCTCCATCCGGTGGAGCTTGTGTAAACGCCAGTAAGGTTCCAAGGAGCTTCGCTACAGCACAGCGTACCTCGTAGTTGCTGCCGTCGAATGAACGGAAGCAGAGTGTGGCAAGACTCTCCAGCTCGGCTTGGTAGAGGAACGGAGCATGGCTGATCATTTCCAGCATGCATCTGGCTGCGGCCACACGCACTGCCATGACCCGATCTGTTAGGCAATGTTTGGTCGCCTTGTAGATGTCCTTGTGGACATTGGATATCGCTGTTCCCATTCCGGAGCAGACCTAAAATTAGAGTTTATCAAGTGCCCTCGTTAGCGAGACAGTCTTACCTTCTCCAGGGTAATCATTATCTCGATTCGCGTCTGAGATTCCGCGCTCCTCAGGGTCCTCAGGAGAATTTGTACTGTTTCCTCATACGATCGACCCATCATCCGACCAAGTTTCTCATACATCGATCCAAGAACGCAGATCGCAGCCCTGCAAGCGAAATAACTGATGTTTAGGAGTTGCTCAGTTGACAGAAGGCAGACTACTTACAGTTTGGTTGGCAAATAGCTTGGCGAGTCATCTTTGTTCTTGAGAATGTCATTGCAAGCGTTTACCGTGTCGAACAGGAGAAAAGTATCACCAACGGAGAAGAGCGTTGCTAAGGAGTTGGCGATTAGTTTGCGTGTTGGCGGACCCGGGGCGCCTTGAATGTGTGTCGTTAGCTGTTGTACCAGCTTCCTCTGGCATGACTTGATGTCGGATTTTTGCGCAGTCACCAAGACCTTCTCCAAATAGCGCAACCATTCGAATACGAAAACTGGACGTTTCTGTTCTGGGAGCTGCTTCAAGGCATCCTCATTCAGAGTCAGGCTGTGCGATAATTCCATTTCGGGAATTAAATTATTCTCTTGTCGCTGAAAAGATCTGAAACGAAAGGAATTGAAAATAACGTGGATGTAAGACTTTGTACGAGAACAAAGAGACAAATAGGATTAACTGAATTTGAGAGAAATTTCTATGGGGGATGTTGGGAATGAAGTTCGTAGGGCGATTGCGGAGAGAGTGATTTTTGTTTTTCTTGTGATGTTCCGTAGATAATATTGAGTTTTTGGTTGATGGGATGGGGATTTCAATGCAACGTTGTTTGGAGAAAGGCTACTTTTAAGAATTGGGTCAACTGCCTTGTAGGAGCAGCCCATTTCCACACAAACTTTCGACAATTGTGGACGATAATATAACCTTGCCTGCAATTGAATATATGTTAGAGCGAAAGCATGTTTGACTCCATGGTGTAAGGAATGTGTGCTGTGTGCTGGACGGTTCTATTGAGACCCTGCGTGACGTCATCGCGGGAATTTGTATGTCAACAGAAACTTAAAGGTGGAAACAGATATAAAATTTTCAAATTTTCGGGTTGAATAATCTCAAGCACAGGTAGCGGTAGGCGAACAAAATGTTTCTTAAAAGTTGGTAGCATCAATTATTTGACGCAAAACAAAAAGGGAGACAAGTAAATAAACAAACATCTCACAAAACTAATTTTTTTCTGATTGAGCTTGATGGAGAGTGACAGTAGTCTTTTGACATTAAATGTCATTAACGTAATCACACAAACACTTAAAACAAAACCTGAGTAAAGAGCGTTTTTTTTTTTCAGATCTTACTGTTCTTTTTCAGTTTCTCAAAAAAAAAACACGCCTAGTCAGGAAAAAGCTTCTCAAAACTTGGCCGTTGAGAGTCGGCATAAAGATGTAGGTCCCTTCCACTCGTGGACGGCTGTAGCGCCGTCCACATATATACATAAAATTTTCACAAAAAACGGATTTCTTTTTAACATTTCTACTACTTATTATGAATTATAAATGAATGCAGTCATTTCATCTTACATCAATTTCGAAATAGTTCCTGTTTTCCATTCTTAATTTTTTAATATACGAAATTTAATTGTGATGCCAGCTTAAGCAATACGACTGTCAAGTGTCAGAAACGGACCCTGAGTGACGTCACATAACAAAAAGATGGCGGTTTTGACAAGCTGTCCAGCACACTTTATATTCCTTCCACCATGCGCTGCCTCATCTGTCTAATACTTGAAAGCAAGTCTTCACGCAGCTGTGTTCATGTCTGAATATTTGGGCATCATCAGGTACGCAAAAACTGGGCTTTCCGTGCAGCTCGCTGAAGCATGGAAAGTGTATGCTGTTTGAATGTATGACTGTTGTATTGTTATTTTGACATTTGTTAATACTTAACTTGAGAAATTAAAAACTAGGTTATTAAGTGCGCATGGATAGATACAATCCAAAAGAACGGAGACCCTTTGACTACGAGGGATAAATCTGCCGTTTTATGTACTCACCTGAAGCCGTTCATTTTAGTGGCTTCAGGCCAGGCAAGTCCACAATAGACCAGATCGTCACACTAAGGCAGGGCCTGAAACGCACCCAAGAAATGCAAATCGACACCTACCACATATTCGTCGATTTCAAGGCCGCATATGAAAGCGTGCATACAGTGGAGGTACACAGCGCCATGTATAATTTTGACATTCCTGCTAAACGCATCAGGTTGGGCAGAATGACGATGGAGAATTCTCGCTGCTCCATCAAGGTCAGTAACGACCTCACCCCTCACCGAGACCTTCAATGTCAAAAAAGGATCATGTGATTTCTTCAACATCATACTGGAGTAGATCATGCAAAACCCACTGGCCAACACAAGAGGTACGATCCCGTCCCGACAGCTGTTAGCATATGCCGATGACATTGGCGTGATTGGTAGAATTCAGCGAGCCGTCAATGAGACATTTGCTAGCATTGAGACGGAAGCGACTTGAATGGATCTGGCGGTGAATGAGGGCAAAACGAAGTATATACTGTCCTCAAGGAAGGACTCACAACATCGAGGTCTTGGACATAACATCACAATGGGTTGAGGTAGTTTGAGGTAGTTAGGGACTTTGTCTACCTCGGTTCCGTAGTAAACAGCACTAACAACGTCCGTACCGAGATCAAACGCAGAGTAACTCTTGTTAACCGCTGTTGCTATGGACTTAAGAGGCAATTGAATAATATAGCCAGCTCTCGAAAGAACAAGCTGAGTTTATATAAGACACTGATCAGCCCAGCCCTGCTGTACGGCGCGGAGGCATGGATAATATCTCAAAAGCGGATGAAGAAATCCTTAGTCTCTTCGAGAGAAAAGTTCTGTGTGCAATTTTTGGTCCTTTGTGTAGACGGTATTTGGAGGAAAAGGCATAACAACGTATGGGTTGTAGAGCGAACTGGGCCTATGCAGGTGTCTACGGAGCCAACGCCTAGGGTGGGTGACACGATAACTCAACAACGAATCATCTGAAAGCAAAAATCAAAACGGTTTCGTATTCTGTATCACATTGGCTATGGTCGGCAAGACAATGAAACATTTTCACAAAAAAAAAGAAAATATGGCGGACTTTTTCATTTTTTTTACCCCTTTTTACATTTATATAAAAAACAATGAATATTTTTTGTAGTAGTACCGACCATAGAGAGACATTTGAAGAGAAAAATGTCGTTTGGTTCATGTTGATAAGTGCAATAGTTTCTAAATAAGAGTGTTACCCAGTGGAAAAAACGTGGTTGCGAGAAAAAGGCGATTACAGTGTTTGTTCGCGGCCGGATTTACCGCAGGGCGTGCTCCGCTCTTCCCTCTTGTATACCTACTTCTCGGTCTTGCGGACCTTTGGGACTAATTCGATGACTTCTAAGAGAATTTTCGATTTTTTGAAATTTTTTTTGGAGGAACCTAGCCTTAAACTGCAAATACGAGATATCCTGAATGTTGTAAAACATTTCTGTTAAATTGAATAAATCTTACACAAACATATTTCTTTTTCGTTGTTCACATTCTCTACAGTATTTTCTAATGCCCTGTTAAAGTATTCAGGCTCATCGAAGCACAAACAAGGATTGAAAACATTCCAAAAAGTCCACAGACCACACCCTAGGCTCTAAGGTAACGAACGTCTAAGGTCAGTTGCGAATGCAGGATATTTAACATTTTAACTAGCACTTTGATAGAGGTCGAATTAAAAAAGTTTCCGCAAGAGAACATCCGCCACGAATGAACTTCAAACTTCACACTGTTCTGAAACTAAAGTAATCAGCTCGTTGAGTGTTATAAAACGACGCTGGTCGAAAGTTTAAATGAATGGCTTAGAAAGTGGAAGGCACGGCACACATATGCGTTAAACCGCTTCTCATCTACTTCAGAGTTTGAAATTAAAATAATTGCGAATTATTTTTAATGTTCTAAGGAACTACGCAGAACATGCTTAAGGGGTAGTTGGAAACAATTATCCTTCGCCAGTGTGGTGTTGCGGTAGTTATTTGACAGAGTGGGCAAGTAAGAGGAGAGAAGTTGTTACGCTGACAAGTTCAAGCGCAACATTTACATTTGACACGGTTTTGAGCGTGAAGCGTTTTTAACTGTAAAAACATATATAAAAGCGATGTTGTGGTTTTAATGATTGAAGGAGGTCGTTAAATGTGTTTTTTTGTCTGAATTAGTCTGATTCATTATATTAGGTGTAGTACAAGGAAATTCATTATTTTTCCTACAGAGGGCTTGAGTAGGTAATCTCGTATCGGATAAGATAAGATCTCGTACATTATGGACAGTTTTGTGGTTGATTGATTGACTCAGTTTTGTTTGACATAAGCAAAGAGAAAATACGCCATATTTTACAGTTTGTTTTCGATAAAGGTGAAAACACAAGCCAGGCGGCTGAAAATGTGAATAATTTGTATGATTCTAATACTGTAACAGTGAATCATGTACGATTTTGTTTTCGTCGATTCCCTTCCGATAATTTCGATGTCAAAGATGGACCACGCTTTGGAAGGCCAATTGTCGAAAATGTCGATAAAATCACGGAAATCCGCGAGTCTGATCAGTCTACTCATGTAAGCACTTCGTTTGCCCAGGAGCCAACAAGAAACCGTTTGAAACCAAGGCTGGATACAAAAAGAATGTATGGGTAATACGAGTTAACGACAAAGAACCGCATGGACCAAATTCCCATTTGCGAGTCACTGCTGAATAGCAACATCATCGCACCATTTTTGAAGCGGATGGTAACTGTTGACGAAATGTTGGTCACTTACGACAACGTCAAGCTTATGGTCGAATCGCGGGGAGTCCGGCAAACGGTAGCCAAGCTACGACTGACGGCCAGGAAGGTCTTGCTGTGCGTTTGGTGGAATTGTCAGGGAATCATCTAGTATAAGCTGATCTCCTACGATAGAACTCTTAATTGGGACCTTTATTGTCAACAATTGGACCGGTTGATGGAAGCAATCGCTCAGGAGCGGCCAGCTTTGGATTATGGCAGAGGAATTGTGTTCCATCAGTACAACGTCAGGCAGCAGACATCGAAGCTACGGGGGCTTGTTTGGGAGGTCCTTATGCATCCGGGCGGGACCTACCAAGTGATGTCCATGACGAAAAATTTGGCTGGTGAACCAGTAGGAACGAGGGCTTTTCATGTAAAAATAATATTTCAACCTCATCGGGACGAAGCTTTGTATTTGGAGAGTACGCTGAATTCGATTATTTGAGTTGTAAAGGGTGTTTTTTTTTCGTAGAGGTATAGATAGAACTTTAAGTTGGCAACACTATTTTAACTGGCGGCCATTTTGTCGTATTTGGAGTGTCTGTCGTATTTGGAGTGATGATAATCCTCAAGTGTATGTTGAGACACCGTTGCATTCACAAAACTGTTTAGTGCGCTTTATGGGTTGGTAACTATCTGAGGAATTCATGGCTGTGGACAATACTCTTACAATTAATTTATGAAACGTGCAGACAGACAGATGATTAGACATAGCGCATTATCATTAGCACCCTCACCACTCCTCTAAATGTTCCTTCTTCATCGAAGTCAAATGATGACGTGTGTGATGAACCGATGTGCATACCAAAGTGCGCACCCAAGACCAAGTGAGCTGTGTAGGGGCCACTTTAGATTGCAAATAGAAGAGTATGAATGAGGACTACCGCTGGCTTACTTAGACATAGTCCTCATTTGCATTATTCCTAAACAGACAAGTCCTAGTTTACTAATGTGATTCTCTTGAGTCACTAGCAATGCTCTGAGTGCATGCATTTCAAATATCATTATTCACTCTCTGCATATTTCATAGAATCATTGCGTGTGTTGTGTAGATTCCACAAGGCGTTAGCTTTTGCTAAGAAATGCAAGCATTAATTGCTTTGCATTTACAATCCAAATTAATAAACAATTAAAGAAAATCTGAATATAAATCGGAGGAATTATTAAAAAATGATTGCAGTTGACGCATAGCAATTATATAGTTTTTCTATGGCTCGCTTTGCATTGAATTGAATGATTTGTATTGCATATTCTTTTGATAAAACGCAACGCACGCAATGGATTTTAATGGGTCACAGTCCCTCCCTAGAACCATAACCTTAATGATTCCACATAAAAAGCGTTTTGAGTCGTAGATTTATTTATGATGTCAGTTTGAATTGCAGATTGACTGATTGATACAAATTGTTATGTCCATTTCCAGCGAACAATCGAACCAGACACCATATTCAGATGACATCATTTTTTAGTGTCAGATAATGCGCTTCGAGGCATTCTCTTATTTCTGTGCTTCTCAATTTGAATTGAACTACGATTGGAATCATGGCAGATTCCCAGTACTAGGTATTAAATAAATAGTAGTAAGAATCAGTCTTCGGGGAGTTTTCTTAAAGCAGATCATTCTAAGGGGCATACACCAATTCCACGGCCAAAGAATGTGATATGAATCATAATTATTTTATTCTCCAGTTTTTCATTGGATCGTGGGAGTCCTTTCAGCCAGACTACCTAAAGGGCCATTCACTACGATTTGCGAACTTAGCAAACACTGACAATTCATTCATATATAGTTTTTTTCATTCGCAGAGAAGAATATATGAAAACTGACACTTCGTTGCGAATTTTTTCGTCGTGAATTTGTGGATCGCGTTTATGCCTGAAATACAATAGTGCGTTGCTGCGTTGCGTCGTCTTTCAACGCACACAATTCAATGGCCATGCATAGAATACTGCGGTGGCCTACGTAAGTACAAAATGATAAAGATGAGAGGATCGTAAAACGTAAGACCAGCGCATGTCATTATCGAACATGTTGGAACATTTTTGACAGATTGGTGCGATGATAAACAGCTGACTACATTTTAACGACAAAATCAATTTTAATTCGGACCAAGGAGGAAGTTTCGAAAGTTTGAAAAATAAGATCTGAACCGTAAGTCTATTGCAATATTAAGTATGTATTACTTATTTTCAGATGTTATTTGAAGAAAATTCAATAAATCTTGTGAGAGGAGCCGTTTTTATACGACACAAAGTCCTGTGCGCCACAGTAGCAACAAACAGCAATTTCTTAATTTCTTTAGCTTTATTAGGATCCATTTCCGTAATTAAAGTTAAATTGTGTGAGCAGAATATGTTTTGATTTGACATTTCACAAACGAAAACAGCTGACACAATATTTTTCGTCTGGTATTTGAGAGAGAGACAGTGAGAGTGAACAGCTGATTACCGCAGTGCGTCATCGCACCCCTCCGTAACATTGAAGTCGAACGCAGCAACGCACTATTGTGTTTCAGGCATTATGCCCGTTTCACTATGCTGCGTTGGTGCCTTGACTACGTCCTGGTTACGACATTTGCTTTGATGAGTGTGTCACCATCAGCTGCCTTTTCTTTCGCGCCCAATGAAAATATAGAGTAAAGCATGTTGAAACAATTTGGTCAGAGATTACGTCGCTTACGTGAGATTACGTTGTTCTCACCACACTAATTTTTCTGTCAAAAAACAAAACGTAGCACGACGCAGTGAATGACATGGAACCACTGTATTGTGTTTGAAAAATGAGGCGACGCACTAAAACAGCGTTCTCAGTCTGACAGTTCGCAAAGAGAATGATTGATTCGCAGGGAACCAACTTCAAATAGTTAACTAGGATACTTTTTTTGTCGATAAGAAAACTCGATAATTCAAGTACCGTCTGTTTGCAAACCAAGGAGTATAACTTTTGGTTTATATTTGCTGAGAAATGGTTGTTTCTGAAAGTTCGCGTTCGCAGTTAGCCGCTTATATGGATGGCCCATAACAGGACTAACATACGACAAACGAACAAAAACAGAGAACGAAACGAAATGAAACGACACATACATGACAACCAACTACACTTTGATGCCCGCCGTCAAAGCTGTCAAGTCTCAATATTTATAATAATTCGACTCACTTTATTGCGACTAATTATTCCTGAAATATAAAGTTCCCATTGACAAGAACGAACATAATTCGAATTACAGTGCACTCTCCCTAATAGTACATTCACACGGCACCTAAATCCAACATTTTAGCCCAAATGTTCAGCAGTTTGTCATACACTTTCCAGCATTTCGAATTGTTGGATTTCAGCGAAATGTTCAATTTCCTTGCTATCTCGTTTGTCAAATCGAACAAACCTCTTCCCAAATTCAGCACGTCATTTAATCACTTTTCAGTCCGCTGACATAAACAAAGAACAGTTGCCAACAAAACAATCGTTCATTTCAAGTGATAATCCCAATAAGAATGTAAATATCAGCAATCAATTCTGACACTGGATGTCATTTGGAATGTTGAGTTTCAGTGGGAACGCAAAATTTGATTTCGAAATTTTTTCCCCGAAATATTTGATTTAGGCGCTGTGTAAACATACTATAAGTCGAGTTTCTCTATAACTCGAAGTTTTTGTAATATTTGGGATGTCCCTCAATTATCCATACAGAAAACCCTTCTCTAGGTAGATAGGTAGGTAGGAAGTGGCATTAATGCACTGAAGGGGATGAAGGGGGTTTACGACAGCCAGTTGCTTTTCTCAGCCAATTTGACTAGCGCTTTGACTGGTATTTTGCTGCTGTCGTTTAGACTGTCGAAGAAGTAGGAGCCTATGGTGGCTTTCCTGCTTGAGGCAAGAGCAGGACTGTTGCAAATGCGATGGTGGATGGTGGTTTGCCTCATCCTCTTCGTCTAGGCAGCTTCTATAGAACTCGTTGGAAAATATACATACCTAGTCGTTTTGCGTGAGGGCCTAGGAGGCAGTGTCCGATGATTATACCCACTGCTTTCCTAATTTTGGATCTCTTTAAGGAAATAAGATCACTTGATCTTTTAGGATCATGATTGGGCCAGATTTGTTTTGAAAGTTGACAGGTACTACCTGTTCGAAGAGATTATTGAGATGTAGCTTAAAGGTAGTAATGGGGCACGTATTTTTCAAGAGTTGCTATCAACTGGCAGTCTAGTGGCGCGTTTTGCGAGTTCATCAGCTTTGCAGAACCATTCTCTAACTCGAACTGATTTTGATATCCCGTGGGAATTCGACTTTCTAGAAGTCCACTGTATTGAGAGGAAACTAGCTACCGATTTCGATTAGCTGGCGCCCGACTGAGGAATCACTTCGAATTAATGAGCGTACCAAAACACACGGGGTTTGTTCGATTTATCAACGTTTTTTTCTCAAGTTTTTTAACAATCAGTTCGATTTATCGAGAGTCGAATGTATAATGAAAAATGTCAGTCTTGTATGCAGGACTGATTGCTTCTTTTAACATTGGACGGACCCAATTCAACTTGACTCCCTCATCTGCGTTGATGAGAAAATATTCATCATTAATCGTTCAAAAACAGAATGATCTCTGTGATGGTTTGGTGGGGGGTCGCCTATAATTGAGTCATCAAGCTCCATTTCTGCGTAAATGGTGTTAAAACTCCAACGAAATGTTTATTCACACCATTCTATTCGAAAATAAACCGAAGACATTCCATCAAGACCCCGGGGATCGCGGAATCAAGGAAGCGCACGCATATGAGAGCTGTGGATGATTTCCGATTTCCGACATTGAATAGTTTGCTTCTCTCGATAATCAACTATCGCAAATCGCTTAAGCCGATTCCATCCCAGGATTGCATGTGAGTCAGTTGACCACTAGGACCATCTGCATAAGGATGCCACTTGCAGAAAGTCCAAACATTGAAAAGACAGCAAGCAAGCACCATTACACATCGGTCATAAAAAGAAATAAATCAACGGAAGTAAAAGAAAAAGTAAAAGTCACTTTTACCAATCCATCTGAAATGCATAACTGACTCCGCACCCTCATTCGCCGACATGTACCAAATACGAAATTGAACTTTGAACAGAACGGGTCAGAAAAAGAAACCAATGAAAAAGTGTAACCACCGCAATTGTACGCACTGTGATCTGCTTATAAGGGGTCTCGTAAGCCCCTGTAAGCTCTGGGCATGTATTATTATTCATTGGGGCAGGTCAAGTTGTAAGTATCAAAGGCACGCAGTGTTTGTGAAATACTTGACTGGAGGTTGAAAGACAGTCATGTAATCTTTGGGGAGAACTGTAGCTGCCCGTGTGTTTCTTGTAACCACAATAATTGTACTCACTTTAGACTACATACGGATGTGATATGAACATTCGAAAATGTCCCAGTTGCTTGGCAATTGAAGCAAATAATGGAATATTTGTCAACTTAAGTTGATTCAGCAACTTCGAATTTATCTAGGGAACGGATCGTTTGTGAACATACTTTTCTCACAGCCGAGAGCAGAGTAAAATTCCTCCAGTAGGTGCACTCATTCTCGCGCTTGTGAAATGATTGTGCACGGCAAAAGCGACACTTGTGAAATCCGGCAACCAAAGGTACCTGGGAAGAAGAAACACAACAGAACGAAGAACGATGGCGTGTTAAATGGAATCTCAACCAACTTGGAGTGTGTTTCTAGAAGGAGTGTGTTACTGGAAGGAGTGTGTTACTGGAAGGAGTATTGCCTTCAAGACGTGAATATTTGTCACACCCTACGCGAGGGGGCTTCTACCGGCTCTTCTAGAGCGACACGGGAGCTACATTGGTAGTCAACAAACAGTATAAACTGTTAAGCTTAATACCAGAAGCATGCAAGGATCAATCAGATCAGATTTTATTTTCCAAATTCAAAGTCTGTACGGAGGAAAAGTTAGTATAGGCTATAACTTTCGCTTCGAGATCCCGAGATGTTGAGATGTTGTCACATCAGTGAAATCTAATTGGCGCTAGTCTACACAGAGAGTGGATACGAGTCGCCGAATCGTTACAAGTTTACAACCCACACCGCTTTGGCAGAGAGTGCTCAAGAGCAAGTGTGTGTTCCTTTGTCGCCAATCGATCTGTTATTCTAGAGAGATCAGCCATTCTAGGGACGTTTGGAGTTCAAGACCTCTTGGATTTGGAAATGTCTCTTGAGAGCATGACGACGTGGTGGCCCTTATCCGCTTCTAAAGTGTGTCCCAAAATTAGGGCAAGATTTGCGGCATTTGTAGTCTCTCGCCCTCTCATTAGGGCTTATGAGTTGAACAGTTTTTGACATTACGCAATGCACACACCGCAAAGGTTTGGGCATTTAGTAAGAATGGAGCGTCACACGATACAACAAAGTGTTTTCATGGAGGCATCATTGGACCATCATTTTTTGAAAATGATGCCGATCAAGCAATGTCTGTTACTTGTGCTCGGTATCGCGACATGATAACACAGTTCTTTCTGCCTAAAATGGGTTACATACATAGATGTGGCCAATATGTGCTACAAAAGAGTGCGTATGTGCCAGCAAAAGGCTGCTCTTCTATCTTTTTAATTTTCTTGTGTCTCAAGTTGACTGTCTCCAATGAGTGTTACAAATTCTTGTTGGATTAGAAAAAGTTTCCGAAAAAATAGTAATATTGAGACCTGCGACTGAAAACCCACAAGAAATAGCCGAAAGCGGTCAAATCCCACAATCTCGGTGCCCAGTTCACATCACCGTACTAGATGACCAAGCCTTTGAATCGCTCGTGCAGAATTTTCAATGTGGCATGAGCTGGGTGGCACGTAGCACCCCCTGTTGAAACCACATGGCGTTGTTGTCCATATCATCCAATTCACGTCAAAAAGAGTTCGTAATCATAGTCGTATAGCGGTCTATATTTCTTTGAGAACAATTATGGATGACCGACGGCACCGCCAGCCCAAAATTCAAATCTATTGCGTTGTCGCATTGGACTCTATCTCACATTGTCGGAGATTTAGCACACAAGGGCTTATGTTTACGTCCCAAAAATGGATGCACAAATTGTAGCCTAACATACGATTATAATACGTATGCACCACGCCTAAACACCGTAGAAGAATGATAAAGCTGAAGATCGAATTTTGTCTTTAAAAAAGAAGCCCAAAGGAACTGTTGTACGAATCGAACCACTTTCATAATTCGCGACTCCACCTCTTTCGATTCATTGGCAGCGCTCAAGAAGTGTACTTGTCTGGAGGAACTTCTAAAACTACGCCGTTCGGAGTCTGCTGGTTCTATCCACTTGTGCGAAAAGGACAGCAATCACGACGCGACTTTTTGCTGTAGAACCTAGGTCCTAACTCCCCCTCTGACTGTAGCATCACCCATATTATTACAGTGACTGACAGATTTAATTTAGTGCCTGATGTCTGCGCCTTTTACGACAAACAAGAGGAAAACAAAGCTGTTTATTACCTTGAAGTTACAGCTGTTTATTGTGACGCTCTAGCAGTCGTCGTCGGCGCTTTTGTTTTGGTTTCATTTAATGCTGAGGAAAAGACTTATAGCCACCCATGGTGAGCAGTGTGTCAGCAAAGGGCAGACAAATCAGAGAACAGTATTTTTCGTATGATATGAAATCTGAATATGGCTGAACATTAAATGGGAAAGACAACCAAGACATTAAATATTTGTTTACGTTCCCACGCTCCGAAAGTTGACTGACCTCATAAGCGGGCAAAGTTCCAAGCGACTAATCGCTTGCATTCGCCACCCCTTCGATAAGATGTGCCCCACCCACTGGCTCGACGAAATGTGATAAGCTGTATGGCTTCGTCTGTTCAATCAAACAGAGCCGAATGTTTGCTGAAGCATTCCGAACTGTCACTGCATTTGAAAAATGCGTCTGAAATTGATATGCACGTTCCCCACGACCAGAGAGAGCAGCAGTCTCGTAACTCAAAGAATCCAGTGCAGACATTTCAATAAGAAGAACGAAAACGAGTTTCCCAGGCAGTGCCCAGCTCAGACAGAGAAGATAAAAGACGGGGAAAAAGTCAGTGTTATGCAAATGAATGTGCCCACCAAACTGGAACATCAGGCACTTTCTTACGTGAAAATCATAAAAGCCTCCAGTTCGCGGATCGTTAAGCTGTCCAAATTCGCCCTAGGCGTGTGAAAGTGATTGAAGGTGTGATAATGGAGGAATCGAGTATGAATCCCTCCTTTGTTACAAAATCGAACACCTTCACTGGCTATGGCGGCCTTTAAGCTTACGATTATTTCATATTCTTCAGTCAGACGGGGCGGGCGCACGTACTATTGATTTGCAAAATCAATGTAAGTGCCGCAATGAAGCAAACATAAATCACCTCCGGACATGAACGCAATAATCTTTCGGTCCGAATTGGAGAAAATGAAACCAAAGCGCCAGTGTGTCGTCTCAAATCAATCGATTTTGACTCATTATGTGTGTGTCCTGTTGCACTTGGCAAAGGCTGACAAATGTTTGCCAACACAAATCCGATTTTCTCCAACAATGGCACCGGTCCAGAGGAGCGGGTAGGCACATTTCAAATGCAAAGCACATTTCAGTGACAATGCCACTGAATTTATTGTTACAGTTCTGTTTTTTTTTTCTTCTTTTTTTGCACGCTCTCGCATGCCTTTCATCTGATTCCTTTGACAATAATTCAATTCTCTCTTTTATTACTGTTCCCATGTGGGGGTGGGTTTGTTGAGTGTGTTGAAATTGAAATAAAAAAGTTGCTTGTGTTCTTTTTTTTTTTTCATTCAATTAATCCAACAGAGGCCCGCAACATGATCATCATAATCATCATCGTCGCTGACGCTGTTGTCGTTGTTGTGCCCGTCTTCATCATAAACAGTTCTAGCAAAGTGAATCACTCATTCAATTTCCCTTCTCTCTCCCTCGCTGCTTTGCAGTGGAAAACACAAAGCCGGAGAAATAAAAATAAAAATAAAAAAGTGAATCAATGGACAATGAGAACAAGTAGAACAAAACCGAGTCGTCTCTTCGTCACGTACAAAGGATGAAAGCTAACACAAAAATGAAGAAAAAAAAAAAAAAACTGCATGCGCCACCCCAGCGACGACAAGTCACCTATATTCATAACAAACTAAAGTGTCTCCTGTTTTTGTTTCACAGCGGCGGAGAATCCTTATCAAAAAGGTCACATGAAGGATGGAATCTTAACACACATTCAAACCGAGAGGAAAACTGAAGTGGCTATGGGTGCTGCTCTCAGCTCTGGCTCTGGGCCTCATCATCAACGTTTGTGTTTTGCCCTGAGTGCTCTGAAGTGGTGGGTGAAAGTGCTTAGAGATAGCTTAAGTGGAGAACTCTAACTCGAACTCCCCGACTCTAGGGCCAGAGGCACGATAATTATGCAATTTTTGAAACCGATATTCCTTGCCTGCCTGCCTTACATAAGTTCGTCGGTGTGTTTGGGTTTGTGTGTGTGTGGTGCGTGTTTTGAAAGAAAATTATGAAAATTGAGATTTGTTTTGTGGCTGGCTCACCTTCTTGCCTCGGTTAAGACCATTCGCAAGAACCACGGGGTTTTCGTGAGGCTCTCCATTGCGTTCGAGCTTCGAGCCGATTGTGGGGGGGGTTTGCTTTCGAGTGTATTCACTGTTTTAATGGCGTCGCTTTTTGAGACGTTACATCACGCACTGGTGCACATAAATCACGAATAATCACATTCTGTTTTGTTTTCCATTTGTTGGTTCTTTCTGAAGATTCACAAAAACATTCACACCGCCCGAGAGAATCGAAGAAAGACACTATTTTTTATGCATGCACTACAACACGAAGTCTCACACAGAATCACACTGACTGGACGGATCGTAAAAATGAACCGGGGAGCTGGAAAATCACATCGGCACTAGGCACCAGCACCAGCTGAACGGCAGCACTGTGTGGAGTCGACGAGCATGAGATGGAGCGTTGAAAACATGAACAGAATGCAAAAAATATGTATGGGAAACTTTTCAGTGTTTTCGTCTTGTTTTATTTGTATTTTTGTTGCTTTTTTTTTTTCTCTTGGAAAACTGTTACGGAGACGATGCCGCATCGACAACAATACAACATATGGGGGCTGGTGTGAGGGTGAACTTTTCTTGCCGGCATTAAGCTCACCCTCAAAGTTCGCTCCAACTGCGACTGAGAGGGAGACAGAGACAGAGTGTAAACTGAGAGCACATCGTTTACCACCATCCAGCGGAATGTGCCTTGCGCTGATGACAAGTGTTTTTGTTTTCGATTCGGCAAATGTTTCGCACTTGATTTTTACTCAGAGCTTTTCATTGATAGGACTAGTAATTGCGAAGGGAATTGGATTCCGGCCAAAACCACATCGTACACACTCACTTCATTACTTGGGAGCCGGGAGAGCTTTTTCGACTGGACACCGCGGTAGCTACTGGACCGAATCCGCATTATCTGCAGTGTGTATGTACGCATGGTGAAAGTACGAGTATGCATACGTAATCGTCATCGAACGAACATCCGCTGAGGAGGGGCAAAAGGCCATTTTTGAATCAGCGATGATAAGGGATACATCATGCAGCCGATGACTTGGTCAGTGGGCATCGTGTGCAAAGTACACAGACTCGTTTAATTGAAAGTGAACAAGTAGGTGGATGTTGAGTCACAGATGCTTAAATAAACAAATGAGACGGATTTGTAAATAAACGCAGGCTACTTTGTGTAAGCACGTTAAAGCTGACAGAGTGAATGGCGATGTAAGGTTAAGTTACATCAAAGAATTAATGGGCTACCCGGTGCTTATTGCTGATGAAGTGCAGAATTTCGCAGTTTAAAATATATCGCTCTTTGTGCAATCCATGCAAACAATCAGAAATCCACATCAGTCATCAGAGAATTATCACGAAGCATCACTTAATGTGAGTTTGGTCGCATGGCGACAACAAATTTAAATCAAGTTGTTTGTTCAAATAGACATATTCTGATAGGAAAACATAGTCATAAAATAGGTTGTGACTCGAAGCGGACTTAAGACCCAACTATAATTAACTCAAGTATACTTAAGCTTGCTATATGGAACCGAAAGCTGGACAAAAGAGCAGAGCTGGTTCTTGGTGACTTCGACAGACAAACTCTGCGTCGGATAGATGATTCTGTCTGCGAGGTCCGACTGATGGAAGAGAAGACATAACCGCGAGCTGCACCAAGATGCGAATGTAGTCTGGAGGGCAAAAATCGGTTGAGTATACTGATTCGGCCACATCGAGCGCATAGACCAATGCTCCATCAAAGAGGGTCTTCGAATCCAAGCTTGATTCGAGGGTGGAAGACAAAATCTCCAGCATACTGACCAAGCCAGCTCGGATTTGAGACAGTTTGGTGTCAGCGATGGAAGGCAGTTATAGCTCAGGAGCAGACCCTCCATGGGTCACAGGCCTGATATGTAAGTAAGTACACGAGTGCTCCAGTGCAGTGTTAAAAAACCTCCAACAAAAAATGTACACTTAAGCTTAAGTGTGTCTGAAGATAACTAAAATTAACCAGAAGCAGAAGTTGCTGTGAACTTACGCCAAATTCCAACACCAACTGTCATCTAAGCGCGTAGGGAGCGATTCATTTCGCACTTAAATCAGCAAAAGTGGACGAAACTAAGTGAAGTGTTCATTATGATCACATCATTATTCAATTCTCGATTGCTTAAGTTGTCTTAAGTGTCCTTTGTGGTGGGGGTCTTATGTTTGAGATGATTAAAATGAAAGTTATACCTCCCCACTCCTCAGAGAACAATAACACACACAACATAAGTGGTTGTTGTGTCCGTGTACGCCTCAAAACTTGAATACAGCGACCAGGTGGTACCGATCCCCAAGAGAGGTAACTCTTTCAAAAATGGTAAGAACTTAGACGTAAGAATGTCATGAAATATCAATCTGTTCTGAGTGAACATGTGAATCATATAATCAATCCAATCCACAATTTCCAAGGGCCGACGATGTTGAACGAGGGGACACGGCGGAGAGTTGCATCCAATAGACTGGGAAACTGTGCGCTATATGGTTCTTTCGAGTGCTTCACAGACTGTTCGGAAACTAAGTCTGGAGTGAAATTGTGTGATTAGTCAATATATGTATGTTACCTCAATATCGGTGTCTATTCACGTCTTCCGTGGCGTAACCAGTACGGTCCGCAACTCCTACACTAAGTGCCTAATCCCCACCATGAACAATTTTCACAATTCACAGCCTTTTGAGGCACTGATAGTGCTGGTAGTGTATTCCTGTCTAAAGAAAAATCTTATCGAACTCCCCTGGAGTCAGGATTATACTGTAAGTCTTCTCCATTCCTGGGAGAACAATTTGACGCACAACACAACTCGTTTGCTATAGAAGCGTTTGCTATAGAAGCCAGCTCGAATTGTTGCGCCATCCATATTTTAATTATTATATATATTGACGTCTTCCTGGTCATTTGGCAACGCGACTCGTTGTTGAGTTTCCAAATACTTTGTATTCGGAATTTGAATCTGAATGTCGTTGCAATCAAGCTTTCGTTGAGAGTTCAATCAACTCTATGAGCACTACGTTCCGATAATGTAAGGTTGAGGTTATCAGTGAATACGACTCTACCATATATTACAACACACTGCATCAACTACAGACCTGAGACCTTTCGCAGATGCATGCATGAAAAGGTGGAAAACGTTAACTAAAATAATGCTTAAAAGAAAGATGTTGATGGACCTGACATCACAATGGATTTATCTCAACATATGCTGTAAGAATGCAGACTGTTACTAGAATGTAATCTGGTCTCAGAGGATGGAAATCCACCATTGACCATGTTCAAATCTGTAAATCGTCAAATTATGAAAAAATAAATGAAAATCGATAAACATCAAGGCAATAATACATTCAATAATTCCAAGGCTGCGTATAAGTGTTCATAGGCATCCATGTTTGATAGCTTTCGCTGGCGGACGACTGGAAATTCTCTCTGATCAATCTAGGTTAGTAATAAGCTAAAGAGAACATAAATGTCATGAGAGGTATTAGACAGTGCCGCGGTGATAGCACTAGTAGTCAGCCCCTTAACTTTTTTTTTATGTTTCTTTGGTCCTTAAAAATCCAATATTCATATTTTGAATAGAGAATTCAGATTATCTGATTAGTTGAAATATGTAGAGTATAAGTATCAGTCGTTATTTAGTTAAGTTCCTACGTAAAAGAGATAATTTACAATCATAGTGAACAAATGTGATTCTGGAGTAGTCAGCCCCTTTAGATCGAGTTGTCAGCCCCTTCAGATCCAGTTGTCAGTTACTTCAGATCCAGTAGTCAGCCTCCATTAGGAGCCAGTTATAGCTATCATTGCAATGCATTTTATTGATAGCTATAAATAGAAAAACCCTTGTATAGGTTCTTCCAACCTTTAGGCGCCAAAAACAATCACTGTTTTTGGAGATAGGCAGAAGGATGTATCGTCCCCATTAAGCACCCTTGAGACATCGTCCAGTCTGCCGCATTCCTGCATTCTCCAAACATCCCCTCAGATCCCGGATGGATCCACTTCCTGACCGATTCCTCTGTCCCTATGGTACGTCCCTTTGATAGTCCACAAATTATTGTGACGTTTTATAAAGCCCGTGGCGAGCGGCGTTGTGGGCATATGACTCCTACGCATTTGGACCTACATGTCTAGGTTCGATTCCTGGTACGGCAGGAAATACTTTTCACGGCCCCACCTCTTTCGAGTCACTGACAATGCTCAAAGAGTATAACTGTTCAGAAAGAGCTTCTCAAACTTGGCCGTTCGGAGTCGGCATAAAACTGTAGGTCCCTCCCCTCGTGATAGAACAATAGCACTCACATCAGGAGTGATTGCTGAGAAGCTAGGCCCTGGCCCTCTACGGGCTGTAGCGCCACCCATATTATTATTATTATTTTATAAAGCCTTAGTACCACGACCTCCCGAGAAGCTCATCTTTAAAGGGGTTCTTACGTTTGTCGTCTCGAATAAATTGGCGGATAATGTTTAAGATGTCTATGGGTTTCTATGGAAAACCACATATTTCCAAATTTGTAAGCCAGTTTACCAGAGTCTGTTCTAGAGTTCAAGAGTGTTTCCTCCGTGGAATTAAGAATTGCTTAAAGTTCCATTCTTCTGGGTTTCTCGATGACTGTACAATGAATTCGAACCGTGTCTCTAGGAATGCCGAACTCCCGGCTTGCCTTTCTTAGGGCCAACTTTACTTCACATTTTTTTGTAAAGCCTCCGACAATGCATCTTTAAAGAACATAAAAAAAGTACTTTTCAGTAGTCAGCCGGGAGACGGCTGACCTTATGAGAATTGAAAAAATGTTGTCGCCAAAAAATTACTAAAATATTTTACTGTTATTGGCATATAAATAATGATTCAATGCACATACATTCAATATTTATGTAACTATATCTCCTTTTTCAAAACACTTCCACTAATTTAAATTTAACTGAAAAGTGACAAAACGACGCTTAAAAATACTTAAACCAGACCGGCATTTTTAACAACATAAGCAGCAGCTGCATCAACACAGATTTTTGCATCAAGACAGAAGAACAGTTGGGCTTTTTCGAGAAAAAAAATAAACGTGGGAATTTACTATTTTGCTGGCTTTTAAAGGGTGGTAAATTTTAAGGGCAGATGTTCAATGTGAACCACGCCTAAACGTCAAGTTTTTTTCTGCATTTCATTTGACATTTCTCAATTTCAGACTAATTCAATTTGAACCATGAAAAGATACACAATCGAGCAACGCGTTAAAGTTATTCAGGCTTATTATGAAAATGGGCGGTCAAATTAAAATGCATATATCGTGCACTTCGTGATTCGTGATGAGGCACATTTTCACCTCAGTGGATTCGTCAATAAGCAGAATTGCCGCATTCGGGCGAATGATAATCCAAGAGTGATTGTAGAAAAATCAATGCACCCACAAAGAGTGACTGCTTGGTGCGCTTTATGGGCTGGCGGCATCATCGGGCCGTATTTTTTTCCAAAATGAGGCCGGTGAGGCAGTTACTGTGAATGGTGTTCGCTATCGTGAAATGATAACAAACTTTTTATGGCCCGAATTGGAAGATATGAATGTGGACGATATGTGGTTTCAACAGGACGGTGCCACTTGCCACACATCTAACGAAACAATGGCTCTTTTGCGCGACAAATTCAATGACCGTGTTATCTCAAGTGGTGGCGATGTCAATTGGCCGCCAAGATCATGTGATTTGACACCGTTGGATTTTTATCTTTGGGGTTATTTGAATGAAAAGGTGTACGTCGATAAGCTAGCAACTATTCAAGAGCTGAAGGATGAGATAATTCGGCACATTAACGGCATAGAACCTCAATTATGCTTCAGCGTCATCGAAAATTTGGACCATCGGATGGAGGTGTGCCGCCGAGGTCGCGGCTTTATAACGAAGCCGCTGACTGCCGGCGGGGGTTGACCTTACTTGCCATTACCCTGTTTATACATAAAATATTGTTTCGAAGGTCAACACAAAAATGTAGTTGGATCTTTGGACGTTCAGATTAAGTCAAACTCAACGAAACTTTATTATCAAGGTTTGGAAATGGTGTAGTATCGGAATACGCCGAAAAAACGTCTCATTCCACAAAACATTTTTAACAATCACAACAATGAACGGCTTGCTTTCAATTCCCTTTCGAAATAAATACGTTGGGTTCATGATCTTTAAGCGAAAATCTATGTGAAATGAACAAAAAATTGAATAATAATCCTATTTGCACGTTCTTCAAAATTAAGAGCGTTCCTCTAATTCCTTAAAATCACATCCAATTACTATGAAACTACTTCAAGAATATCTCATTGAATTTGAAAATAAATGGCTTGCCTCTGGCGTCATGATCACGAGGTTAATTTGCAATGCATTCTAAATGAAAATTGAGCATTTGATTGGTGGAACTAAATTGACTGTGTGTTTCAACACCTCCGCATGCTTCTAAGGCATTTGACGCATGACGTAAAATGAAGGAAATTAATTGGGAATGGTTTGTTTTTCTTCTTTCAAACAAAATGCACCTGAGAGAGAAAGCAGACTTCCTGGTCGTGGAGCTTTAAATTTGGATGATTAATTGTTACCAGTTGAATTGAAATCAATTGTACATTTTAAATATGTAATAGACCTGGGGCCAGGAACAGCAACTATTCGTGTTATGCGTGCGCTTGTTCTCTCACGAGTGGAAGGGACCTACAGTTTTAAGCCGACTCCAAGGGGTAGCCGGAGTTGCGTGTGCTCGAGAATTGCGATTGATCCTTCCTTTTTTTTCTTCCTTTATTCCATTTTATCTCTTTTCGTTTTTTCGAATTGCTTTATTCTTGTCTTCTCGGTGTTGGGTATTGGAAGCATGCTATGCATGTGTAAGAAAGAAATGACAAGTGTGTGAAAGGGTGCGAAGTGGAAATATTGAGCAGGAAATGGGTTGATTTCTACGTGTAAAAGTGACTTGCGATCGCAAAAGGGACTTGCAGAAAATCGTGAGTAAAAAGTTGCGTGTGTAAAAGCGGCCTTTGAGAAGCTTTTTCTGGGCAGGTTTACTCGTTGAGCATTGTCAGTGACTCGAAAGAGGTGGGGTCGTGAATATTACTTTTTGTCGTAGTTCACGCTTCACGCCGTAGCGTACCGTACCTACAAACAGTAGTTTCAGCTTTTTTTATGTACAGTGGATTGTTGACTATTGTACTTCTAATTTCTCCTGACAGCCGGTCTTCCGTCACTCCGTGTTTACAGTATGCAAAAACATGTAAGCAAGCACTTAATGACAAGCATTTTCTAGTGAAAGTGAGAGAAATTACTTGCACTCTTCATGTACACTCCACTCCCCTCAAACCGTGGAATCAACTCTGAACTGGTTTAGCTTCAGCTTGGATTTTGTCAGGCTTTGATATTATATACATACAGTGGGTGCGTGTTTTTTTGTAATGTTAATTAAATAGAATAACAAAATACCAAAACCGAATATTAATGACACCCACTGTACAACATTTAAATTGGCAACATTGTTTTGTATGCCAGCTGATATGACAGTTGTTGGGGTAAGTTTGGTTTGGCAATATAACATGAATAGACTCATGCCGGAGCAACGTTTACAAATTGTTCAGCTTTCTTTTGAAGAACATGGTTCAATTCGAGAGATTAAAGCCAAAGACATTCTGGAAACACCATTACATCTAGAAAAACTCACCAGTTGGTGCACTTCAAGGGAACTGTTCAAGGTGGCAGCAGCAATCATGGCGGCGATCATGTACCCGACCATCTTTGCCGCCTGGACTGAAAGCCGGATTCCCGACAGCTGGAAAAAAGTGTCGTTGTCATCATCATCAAGAAAGGGAACTTGAGTGCAAAAACTGGAGAGACATCTCACTCCTGAATGCTATCCAGAATCGCCGCTGCCAAAGGAATTCAATGATCCCTGACAGAGAAACTCCACGACCTCGACTACGTCGGCGGCATATGCCTGCAATCTAACACCTTAGGCAGCGCCCAGGTAAAGCTACACGCGTTGGACCTAAACGCCAAAAGAACTAGACTGAATATCAACGTCGACAAGACAAATAATATAGTATGAGTGGCGCTACAACCCGTAGAGGGCCAGGGCCTAGCATCTTACCAACAACTCGTGATGTGCGTGCTATTGTTCTATCAAAAGTGGAAGGGACCTACAGTTTTAAGCCGACTCCGAACGGCCAAAGTTGAGAAGCTTTTTCTGGACAGTTGTACTCTTTGAGCATTGTCAGTGACTCGAAAGAGGTGGGGCCGTGAAAAGTATTTCTTGTCTAGCAGGAATCGGATCTAGACAGGTAGGTTCAAGTGCGTAGGAGTCGACGCACATACCCACAACGCCACGGGCCACCACTCGTCGCCAAGACAAAACTGATAAGAATTAGCTCAAGATGCGACGCACCTCGCCTGCTAGACGGGAAACCAATCGAGGATGTCCACAAATTCTGTTACCACGGCAGCACTTTGTGGAAAGATGGAGGTGCAGAAACTGACGTATTATCTCGTATAGACAAGATCCCTTACTACTATCTTGGCAATGTCTGGGGTTCCAACCAGCTCTTCACCTCACGAAAATTTCGGATATTCAATTCCAACGAGAGATCTGTACGAGACTTGTAAGACATTGTTTGCAAGCTTCAAGTCTTCGTCAACAAATGCTTGATGAATCATGAAGGTCTTCTTGCCTGAATGGATCACGAACGAAGAGCTTCACAGAACCCCATCGAAGCAGAGATCCCACGCCGAAGATGGAGCTGGATAGGCCACACTCTGCTTAAGCCGCGAACGTCCTTTACATTGATGGCCTTTACTTGGACTCCACGAGGAGTGCACAATCGGGCTCGTCCATGCTTAACTTATAGGCCGTGGAGAGAGACTATCGACAGGCCGGCAAATCCCGGTCGGAAGTGACTAGGCTCGCCCGAGACACAGTCGCGTGGAGATCATTCGCAGAGTCCCTGACATCGCTATTTGCTCCATAGGATCTGTATATTTTGAGGAGTAAATAAATGATAGTGTGGCCCGAGAAATCATTGGTACATAATCCTTCAAAAATTATGATGGTGAAAACGATAAAGTAAACGTAAATTTTTCGTGCAATATTTGGACTTGTGCGACACTTGCACTTCGAACCCATTTTCTCGGCACGTCTTATTCCTCTTTTGTAAATATAAAACATAACCACGGATCGATATGTTCAAGTGAACACAACTTACCCAAATAATTACTTTCGGCACACAATGCACCTTCTCTGGTTTAAGTGCGTTCCCCCTTCGTGGTTGACTGCCATTAATAGTGTTCCCACTCACTTAACCTCAATCACTTCGTAAAATGGCCAATAAATTACATAGCTTCATGGATGCGGATTAGTCTTGCCAGAAAGGCGATACCCAAGCAAATTCTTGGCAAGTTCATTGGATTGTAATGTATTGCTAAACAGTGAAATAATACTTTTTTCTGTTTCGGAGAAGAATGTCTCTTGTAATAGTAAATTAGAAGCAGTTTGAGGACGCGTGGGGCAGCACATTTTTAAACTGAACAGAAGACTGAACGAAGACATACTAGTAAATGCAAAATGATACGCAACATTTGGGGTTTCCGGAAGTCTATATAAATATTCACGAAGTCAAATGCGCTTCAACTTATTGGGAAAAGGAGTATCTTATGTTGCACTTGCATCATAAAGCCGATAACGTTCCTTTGGTCAATAACTGCAAATAAAAACACCAAGCATAAATTCCGGTTGCTACCAATTAGCACCATTCCCAGTTTCTGGAGCGCAGTGGACGGGTGTTTCCATTGCATTGCAGTTCTCCCATGACCTTTTGTTTGTGTTTTGTCTGTGAAACAAAAGCGAAACAATGAAACGAAGCAGGAGCTCGATTCGATTTCTTGCCATTTATTAGTCGAATGATTTACGTTAAAACAAAGCAATTTATTATGAAAATGAAAGGAATTTTAATTTAAATACGGCTTCAAGCTGCGACCAGAGCAGCGTTTGAATAAATAAAACTCGTTTAAGAGGTATTTTAATTAGAGGGCCACTCCAAAGGAAAAAGGGGACACGGCTGCTATATAATTTTGAATGGTTCTTTCTGAGTGTGTTCGTACACGTGTTTGTACGTACGGTTTATGGGTCAAGTTTGTGTGCTTTGTTTAGCCTTATTTGGATACTTGTGACAAAAGCTATAAAGGTTGTTTTTTTTAGAGGTATAGAACTTTAAGTTGGCAACACTATTTTAACCCTTGTGTTAACACCCGAAAAATGATACGCAAACATACACCCAAGACACCCGGGTGTGTCATACGTTTTTGTATGTCCACGGGCGTCGGAAGGAGTTGGAAAGAGTCGGTTGCAGTTAGACACTTTTATTTTTTTATACAACATTTTCCATATGTTGAACAGCAACCTCCAGGATAACTATAAAGCAGGAGTCAACGTCACTGTTGATCAACAACTTTATCCTTATCGTGGTGGCACCGGATTCACTCAATATATACCTTCAAAACCGGCCAAATATGAAATTAAAGTTTGGTGGGTATACGACGCTATAACTTCTTATCCAGTTCAAGGACAAATTTATACTGGTGAAAGTGTGCTCAAAGATTTGTGTTGCAATCTGTTCCGTGGAAGTGCTCGAAACATCGTATGTAACAACTTTTTTACGAGCTATAATTTGGCTTCTACTTTGATGGTAGACCACAATTTGTCAATATTGGGTACTGTAAACAAAAGACGTAAATTTACCACCCGAATTTTCCAATCCAAAAGGAAGAGCGGTAGATTTCTTTCGAACACCGAAGTGCACTCCGAAATGTCTGTACAAGGCGGACGTAGTGTCACCAATGGCGTATTGTTTAGGACAATTCTGTGTATACAGTAAGATCTCTGGATCGTATTGCGGAAATATGGAATGCAACGCGTTTGAGAGTTGTGAACATTGTTAGCTCTATTAAGCGCTTTAGCCCCGGTCTTAGAAGTGTTATTCACCCTGCTTCTTGTGAATACCTAATGTGAAATTATATCTCCTCCGCACAGTTCTAGAGTCCATTCGTTCGATTCTTTGAGACAAACATACACTGAGGCGTGTGCTGGCTTCTAATATGTCAGGCAGTGAAGTAAGAGGTACAGAGGTACAAGAAAAGGTACAGAAGAACCATAACTCCAAGGTTTACTGACTCGAAGTGACAGCTACTAACAGAATACAGTGGTGTTGAAGATGAAAAAGAGGATACTCCTCACTACCTCTGCCCAAGTCTCTGCCAGTTGAGGCTTAAAACTCTGGCAGAGCTCTTCTATTCCAGGACCTGCAGGAACTAACCAATGTCTCCTTAAACTCTATTTCAGGATGGCTGAACAACGTGCAAACATGATGGGTACGAGAAAGGTTTAAGAGAAATTTGTATCCACCCCTTGGACATCGGAATTAGGTCTATGAAGGCGTTCTTCAGAACGTCTACCCACTAAGCTAACCTAACTTGAACTTCCTAATGATCTACAAGTTACTTTCGAATGGCTCTTCGATTCTGAACATCCGAAATCCATTATGTTTGCATGAAATTGAACCATAGTTAGAATGATCCGATTTAGGTGAAATATGCGCCGTTTTTTTTTTTGGATAACTTGTGGCGATTTTGAAGGTTTTGAAAAGCATGTGCGGTGTATTTGTTGATGTGTTTTGATAAATCTGCTAAAATGTCACCGAAAAACGAGAAAATTTCTATCTTTACTTAGCAAAGCAACGCTGCAAAATGGAACCCAAACCGGCTGTAAAACAATTCCACCAAATGGAACTGGATAAAAGGAGCCTACAAGCAATTTCGGAACTGGGCTGCACAAAACCGACACTTATATAGGAAACTGCTTTACTTCTCGAAGGGAAATATGTAGTTGTTAAGGCCCGCACTGGCTGTGGAAAGACAGTTGCGTTTACAAAAAATCTTGAATTCCAATCTGACAGTCAAACACGGCATTTATTCTTTCGCCAAGCAAGGAGATTTGTCAGCAAACAAGGACGATGTGGCAAGATGATCCGCATTGCAGATGTATCCTCAAGTGATGTTGCCGCACCTGAGGACAGCAGAAAGGCCGGCTATTGCAGTCACAACACCCGCAAAGATACTAACTCATATTGAGTCTGAGGCGATTGATCTAAGAATATTATAAGCCGTGATTGTGGATTAGGCGCACTTGGTTTTCAGCTTTGTTTTCGAAGAAGAAATTGGTTAATTCTTTACCACCTTTTTATCAAGCCGTTCTCGTGTCGGCGACTATCAATGATGACGTGATGGACATGAAGAGCATCGTCCTGCACAATTCAGCGATAATGAAACTGGAGGAGCCTGATTCAGTGCCAGAAAGTCAGATATCCCAACAACGTACATTTCTGTCTCTCTCATAGAAACCCCTGTCCCTCATCCTCACAAAGAAGATGTATTAGTTAAAAATTGAGGACAGTTTGCAAAACGTTAGAGTTCGTATGTGCCAGCTCAGGAAGATGAATATTACGCCGAATATTAGTTCGCGTTGAATTTCCGTTGATTGTTCCCATATGGGCACGTGAAAGCGTGGGTAAATGCAGAGAAGAAGGGAGCTCGTTAATGATTCGACACGAATATGAAACACCTAACCACTCAATAATCTGAGACTGTTGGTATTAGGGTCAACAATTCTCTAATTGTTCTGTTTTCTCCACTATTTAATGGAAAACATTTCCATGAACACAACGATATTCGTTTTCTACCTAATAACGACCTTTACGGATATTATATAACCTTTTATCGGAACATTAAATTTATTCCATGGTTTTGTTTTGAGCACACTACAAAACCAATTCTGGTGGGACACGGTTAGCTGGATGTACGGGGTGGCAACTGAGTCTCACAGAGACTGTTCTTTGCCCACTTGTTGGCATCTGTGCATTTATTGAAGGAGGATCTTGTAGAAGCGCTCCTGTGGGACGACATTAAATGAAAATGTTAAACAAGGTTAGAGACTGTTTGAAATGCAAGTCGAAAAGAGACGATAAACTTTCATTACGACCCTTTTGCAATGGCTCTGGAGAGACTTAATGGCATCCTTCTTGTGAATTCCAGCTAGCTTCTTTGCATATAGAGGGATACCACGACCAAAACGCTTTTCCTTGAGGAATACATGATTCTAGCTAAATCGGTTTATTAGGTTGACCAATACGTTCCTAGTGCTCTCCATGATGATGTTATCGAATGTTCTTTAAAGTATACAGTGAATTTGTATTCCAACACGCATTGCCTTATAAGAAAATTCGTTTCAAAGGTCCTTTTAGTTTAGTTTAATCAAAAGAAAGGTTATGTTCCACTTCGGACTGTGGATCAACACCGATGGCCGGTGCTGAGGAAGAAGATATCGTTATTAATGGTCAATTATAAAAACAATTATCTCCGAACCACAACAAAGGTTATTCAACGGAAACAGCACTCCATTCGATCGGTCGGCACTATCGAAAAGTCTCTCGAGAACAAAGAATACCGGATGGTAGCCTTCCTAGATATAAAGGGTGGTTTTTTACCTATTATCTTTTTGGCAACACTGGTTTAAACAGCTGACGCACGTTTCGTGTTTTGTTTCACTGTCAAAACATCTTCAGTTTGGTCTATAATTTAACCATGAATCGTCTAACAAACGAACAACGCTTACAAATTATTAAATTTTATTATCAAAATGCGTGCTCTGCATTTTATGGTCAGTTTAATCGACCCTCATTTTTGGCTCAATGGGTACGTAAATAAGCAGAATTGTGGATTTTGGAGTGAATATCAGCCAGAAGCATTGCAAGAGCTACCAATGCATCCAGAAAAAGACACAGTTTGGTGCAATTTATGGGCTGGTGGCATCATTGGACCGTACTTCTTTAAAGATGATGCGAATCGTAACGTAACTGTGCATGGTGAGTGCTACCGTGAGATGATATCCAACTTTTTTTTGCCCAAAATGCAAGAGCTTGACTTGCATGACATGTGTTTTCAACAACACGGTGCCACATGCCACACAGCACGCGCAACAATGCACTTATTGAGCGGCGAGTTCGGTGAACATTTTATTTCACGTTCGGGACCGGTCAATTGGCCGCCTAGATCGTGCGATTTAACACCTTTAGACTATTTTTTGTGGGGCTATGTTAAAGCTCATGTCTATACAGACAAGCCCGCTTCAATTGACGCATTGGTAGACAACATTCAAGCATTTATTCGTGAGATACCGGCCGAAATGTTGGAAAGACTATGTCAAAATTGGACTAAGCGGATGGACCATTTGAGGCGCAGTCAAGGTCAACATTTGCATGAAATAATCTTCAAACATTAAATTATATGGACCGTACTATCGATTCAAATAAAGATTTCATGCATTTTTCTGAACTTTATGTGTTTTTTTTTTTAAAAACTTTCCTATAGCTTTTAAAAAATCACCCTTTAGAAAGAAGAAACCGGGCAGCAGGCCAAGAAACTCTTGGGTCAACATAACCGCAAGAGCTTTGAAGCATGTATCAGAATGAGCAAAAACAACATCCGTACCCTAACAGGCTTCCTAACAGCGCAATGTTCAGGGAGCGCCTAAGGAAACTAGGAATATCAGAAGAAGGTCTCTGCAGACTCTGAGGAGAATCTAATGAAATTCTAGAACATGTACTTCGATTTTGTGAGGCGCTAGCCCACAAAAGGCAAAGATATCTGGGCAAAAACTCCTAATATCAGAGGAAGAATTCAAGTCACTACAACCAGCTCTCATTTACAGATTCCTAAAGGAAACTGGCTTAGAGAGAATATCTAGGAGAAATATCTTCCACCTTCGCGCAATAGGAGCAAATAACCCTCAATACAATTCTGAAAAGATCTGCATGGCAGGGGAGCTCTTAAGAAAGCAAAGGTATGAAAAGGGGAACTATTTGTAGCACTATGGCTGACGAAAAATCGGTAAGAGTTAGTTAGAAAGGTTCTATTGTAGAGAAACGTGCACTTGGAACAACGTAGGTTTGGCATTTGCTAGAACCCACCACTAATTCAAATAAGCCCAGATATCGGTGGCGAAATATACTTTTGAGTGACGGGAAAGGATGGCATGGATAGCAAGCAGTTTGTTCGTCGTCCAGAAGCCCAATCGTTCACTCCAAAGTATACAAAACCCACGGTGAAACTTGGTTGTGGGAATTGAATGCTATCGGCTTTTTTTTTTCTGGCATGGAGTGGGTCTCATCATACTTCGTATTAATAGCTTAATGACCTAGAAAAAATGTGGACATATTAAAAAATATATAACCACTGAGATGGCTATTGCAACAAGTTTACGACCCCAAACCTTCGACAAAATATACGATGTGATTCGGAGGTTAAAAAACAACTTTGGAATAAACCCTCCGTCACCCAACTTGAGTCCAATAGAAAATCTATGGAGGGAACTCAAAATTAATATCTGCAGCCATAAAAATAAAGAGATTTGTGGAATCCATTTCAATTAAAATTGCCAAGCCTTGGTTGGTTTAAGTGACTATCCGATTTGTCCCATATCGGGTACAAATAGCTCGCCGTTTCGATACCACACCTCGTTGTTTGGTTAGCTAAATCCAGCCTGTGGAGTTTAGGAAATCGATTATGTTAGCTATGTTTTGTTTAGCGATCTCGAAGATGTCACTAAGAAAGGGTTTGCAGAACGCGATATATTTTTGCTTGTCTAGTGCCGGGCAGTCACAGAGAATGTGAGACAGCCTTTCCTATAAGTGGGTTTCGGGGCAACTGCGACAGTGTGGGTTGAACGGTATTCGAAGTCTAGAAGCGTGGATGCCTATAGGCAAGTGTCACGTGCTTACAACCACGACTCTAGCGACTTCTTTAGAGGAGGTCATTAGCCCTTCTTTTAGTGTTGGAGGGACAGGTTTTCCTAGAGACTTTGTACTTGGATGACCTAGACCACCTTCTACTAGCTAAGGACAGGAAGTGTTGATAGATAACTTGTTTGAGGTGGTTGATTGGGGGGGCTACCAACTCAGTGAGGGCGTACCCGGAAACTCCTTGCTTGGCCAGTTAGTCGGCAATCTCCTTTCCGTCTATGTTGCTGTGGCCTGGAACCCAGAGGAGAGTAATATTACACGTGCTACTGGCCTGTCTGAGTTCCTTCTTGGAGGAAGTGTTTACTGCCAAGCCTAAATCGGCTCCATGTCAAAACGTATTGAAGCCGTTATCAAAAGCAAAGGCTTTGCTACAGAATATAGCAAAACAAGTTTCATTCGAAGTTAAATTTTAGACAATAACGGTGAAATAAATGTGTTTTTCCTTTAAATTAAATTGGTGTTTCACTTTGTTTTTGACCAGTTTTATTTAAGACTCGTTTCGAACCTTGAATTATGTCTCAACCAATGTGAGGATTTGCGCATTATCTGTTATTAAGCAATTTTTCTGAATTCGCGCTTGACCATTAGTATTAAAGTAAGTTCATAAAAGTGTTTCTATTTGTCCCACTTCGCAGTGCACTTCTAGGAGATGGTAATTGCACCAAAAGAAGTGCAAACGCAGTTGATTACACTTCGGTGCTTAAAATTCTTGAATTCTACTTCAAATTTGTGACCAATACGAGGGGCGTTCAATATATTCTCGGTATCGGAGTGAAGCTGTGGTATGTAATATATAAATATTTATCAAGTAATACTATTATTTTAGTGCATTCATGTAAAATTTCATATAAATGTGATTATTAATTCGCGTTTTATCTCTAGTTAAACAGAATCATAATGGCAACTGAGACAATGATGTTGAAAATTGAGCATCGCGCTGTAATTAAATTTCTCACTAAGCAAGGAAAAAGTCAAAAAACTATTCATGTTCCGCACCTTCATTCAACTGTGCAAAGTGGTCAAGAGAGCATTGAAGACGACCACTACTCCGGCGCCCCGGCTACTGCTTGTACGGGAAAAAGCATCGAAGAAGTCGAAAAACTAGTTCTTGAGGATGCCCGAATAAAGGTGAAAATGATGGCAGAGATCACCAAGCTTTCAATTGATACCATTCACACCATTCTTCATCACCATCTTAACCTTTCAAAGGTCAGTGCAAGGCGGGTGCCACGAATGCTCACAGCGCCTCAGAAAAAGGTGAGAATCGCATGCTGTAGAGAGCTTTTGGAGATGTGTAGTGAGACCGCGGACGGTGTTATGGATCGAATTGTTACTGGTGACGAAACATGGGTCCACCACTATGACCCTGAAAGCAAACAAGAGTCCATGCAGTGGCATAAAAAAGTAACAGACCCCCCGAAGAAGTTCAAAGTCACTCCGTCTGCCGGGAGCTCATGGCTACAGTTTTTTGGGACTCAAAAAAAAAAGGTGAAACCATCAACGCCATATCCTACGCTTCCACTTTGCATAATTTGCGGGAGGAAATTAAAAAGAAAAGACGGGGTAAATTCGCAGCGGGTGTGTTGTTTCTTCATGACAACGCTCCTGTTCACACGGCGCGAGTTTCCAAGGCTGCTGCGCGAGATTGTGGTTTCGAAGAAATCCAACACCCACCCTATAGTCCAGACCTTGCCCCTAGTGATTATTTCCTGTTTCCGGATTTGAAAAAATGTCTTCGTGGAAAAAGATTTTCGGATGATGCAGAACTCAAGTCGGCAATAAATGGGTATTTTGCAGAGAAAGAGGAAATTTATTTTTTGGAGGGTTTAAAAAGCTTATCTCAAGATGTAACAAATGCATTGATGTTAGGGGAGATTATATTGAAAAATAAAAAACAATTTAAATTGAATTCACATTTTCCTTCATATCGATACCGAGAATATATTGAACGCCCCTCGTATGTGATAACTAAAGCTTGGAGTAATGAGACTTTTTCGAAGAAGGTGGTCGTCCTAAGAGATATAAGACACCAACGACTACTTGGTACAATTATCTTTCTTTAAGTGAATTTCTACACTTTTCGCAATACATGTCCGAGATTGAATGAAGGACAGTCGGTTTAAGAATCAAAATCGACACCAACTACGCCACGGTGACCATTCAGACAAGAACATTAAAGTAGCATTACACACGCTAAAAATAGCCGCATTAGGAGAAGAAAATAACGTTCCATCAGGGCAGCGTGTGAGCACAATGTCGTCGACTACCAGTTGGGGAAATAAAAAGGGACACACCTCTCTCATCGATTGTGTGAATTTCCACAGAGGTGTATAGAAAAGCCGAATCAAGTAGGCGGTCTTCTTTGTCAACACGTGACATGACATGGATTCTAACAATTTTGACACAATTTGGTGGAGGCAGAGAGTCTTAAAATGAAATCAACAAATTTGAGCGCACATCACTCCAAACGCTATGACGCGTCAGCGAGACCGAATAAAATTCAGAGAACATTTATGCATCATTCCCAGAGGAATGGCCAACATTCGTCTAATTTAGAATGCCGTCATAATCAGAGCGTGCGATTGTGGGCACTTGCCAATTGCGATCTCGATGATACCATAGAACAACTCATCGTTGATTCTTTTGGGTAATTCCCGGCTGAGAAGAATTTCAAGGAAACTCTTGACAAATTTATTGCTTCTTCTGAAGATTTTAATCGATCGTTCATATGATGTGAAAAAGAAGAATGAAAAAAAAATCAATTTAAGCGTGTGGGCCGACGATTACAGTGTCGTAACCTGAATCTGATTTCATCCACCTGCCGCCGACCTTCTACCGCTTAATTGAATGTAAACACAAAACACCACCAGCTCTGATGTCATGCTACTCCGAGCAGTACAGCGGCAAAGTAATTTCATCCGAAATCTCTTTAAACTTACACTCCACGGCTACCCGGAGAAAGGCAAACAAACAATCATTTAGCCATTAGTCTTCCGCTCTAACCATACACCACACGTTAATGATACCATTTGCGGACGGGTACCTGAGCAAGGGGGAGAAACTTCAGTATGTTCACTTCACATCCCCATTCGGTCTGTCGTCGGCACATAATCGTACAATGACTTGAGTGGTTTCCATAGTTTCTCCCCCATGCTTCCGGATTTCATTTGTCCAGACATACTAGGAAAACACACATGTGCATATGAACAATAAGTGTATCAACAATGTTGTGTTTTTCTATTTTTGACTTCATAACAAGTTTTTTTTTTTATAGTCAAAATATAGAGTGAAACTAAAATGAGAACATGAAAGGAGGCGAGCTTTTCCGTATGACCCACATTTCTTGCCTTTTCTGTATCACAACCCACTTTAGTTATCTTGCTGTGATATGATATGGTTTTTCCTACTATTTATCTGCAGTGGGGGCTTTTTTATGCATAGTTAATTAATAAATTTCTATTTTCACTGTGATGTTTGGAATTCATCAAACTTGTACATTTGCGGCGAGCACTCACCTTCAAGAAAGCACTTTGACCGTGTTTGATTAGATACCTTGCATTATATGCGGTTTATTAAATGCAAATAGTTTCTTGCTGAATTGTTCTTTTGTTAAATGCACATATAATTGTTTTAAATTCACTTTATCATGCGATTATTACGTGTTTTCTTTTCACTGCACTCGTACAAAAGTGGTTTCTAATCGAAGAAAAGAAGACATTTTGAAACTGGGTTGGTTGACAGATGACATTTTGAATGTGGATTGTACCACAATACCATTGGGGTGTGTTCCGAAATTGCTCGAGGTGTTTGTTTTTAGCAGAAATTCGTCAAACTAACTACTATTTATTATTCTCAATGGATTATTAAGTTATTCAGATATTACAGAGGTACTTTTACCATCAGAAATACTTAAGAAAATTCAGCTCACACATACTTACGTTCCACAAAAACAGCCAAAAAACATCATTGCCTACATTTGGGCTTCAAAATTGAAAACAAATACTTTTTATTTTTCATCAATCAGCTGGAGCTGGGACACCTGTCACTTTTACCTACCACCCAAAAGACGGTCCGTCATCAGAGATGACTTCAAAAATAACCAACGAATTCTATCAGCCGCGAAGTGATATTTGGAAGGGGGCTTGTAAAATTCTCTTGCCAAAAAGTAGCATAATCAATTCGAATCAACTTCATCTCGATGACATTACCGAAGAACTCTTCTTGGAGCACTTTCAAGGGTTCTTCACCTACTACAATGAGAAGGCAATCTGTAACAATCGCCACGTCGGAATCAACGAAGATACATCCATTCAACCGACAGACAATGATCTCTGGATATTCGGCTACGGTTCCTTGGTTTGGAAAGCCGATTTCTCTTACATCGCCAAGAAGCAGGGATTCATTGAAGGTTATCAACGGCGTTTCTTTCAGCACAGCATCGATCATCGTGGCACCCATGAGAAGCCCGGTCGTGTTGTGACACTAGTGCCTACGGAAGATAACTCTGGACGAGTGTATGGAGTGGCGTATCGGATAGCCAGCAGCGAGAAGGATGAAGTTCTGGCGCATTTGGATTTTCGAGAGAAGAACGGCTACGAAAGGTGTATGCTAAAATTCACTGAATTCAGCACCGGAGAAGCGTTTGACATCATCATGTACATTGCAACGGAGGAGAATGAATCATTCGCGGGTGGGGATGAGAACGATTTGCAGCCAATTGCTGAGCAGATTTACCTGTCAGCTGGACCTAGTGGACCAAACCGAGAGTATTTATACAATTTGGCTAATGCCATGAGGGAGCTGTTTCCTGGAGTGGACGATGAGCATCTGTACAAGTTGGAAAGGCTGGTGAAGATGCGCGAAAAACGTGACCAAGAATCGGCGGAGGCTGTGAAGGCTGGAATTAGGGTGGTGTTCGAGGAAGGTTCGGTGGAGGAAGTGATAGACAAATTCAATTCTTTGAAGGATGAAGTGCGGATGAGTACGGTTGTGCCTCAATCAGTGTGGACATCGAAAAAATGAACATTTTTAGCGGAAATTATTCGGAGATGCAATAAATTTTCATAGTGAATGCATTCAGCTTCTTTTTTTTTTGTAGGTGGCAATTTGATGCAGTGAAGGGGTTTGTGTACCTCGTGACATCTAAGTGGCGATCCAACATAGAGTCGCCTTTGGGAACCGGTGCTACTTAGGTCTGTCGAAGCAACTGGGCTCAAAACGCGTGACTCGAAGGACCAACATGCTCTAGAAAAGCCTTATTTTGCCAGTCTTGCTATGTGGAGCCCAAAGCTGCACGATAAGCAACACAGCAGAGATGGTTCTTGGTACTGTCGAAAGAAAAATTCTACGTCGGATACATATACTGTCCTGCCTACGAGGAAGGTGAATGGAGGAGAAGACAACCGCGAACCAATCTACCAGCTGTACCAAGAAGTGGATGTAGTCAGGAAGTCACAATTCCGCTGGCTCGACCACATCGAGCGCATGGACTACAATGCTCCAGCAAAAAGGGTCCTTGAAACCGATTCTCTTGGTTCGAGGAGAGGAAGACCGAACCTCCGGTATAAAGACCAAGTCATCGCCGATGCAAGACAGATTGGTCTTGATGACTGGAAGCTGTGTATCCAGGACATTCAGCCAGAAGACAGCGATTGCTCAGACTTGTCAGAAGAAGACAATCAATTTACTAGACCTCTGGCAACTTGCGACAAGAGCAGACACCCAAAAGTTGGAAATTCCAGCACAAGATGTGAGACGACGTTTTTATGTTTACTTTGAAATATTCGGCGAGGATTATGCTGATTTCGACAGGCGGCAGGTCAATTAGGTGTGCTTAAGTGACGCCAGCTTGCAAGCAGATTATGATAGCTGATGGGATTTGATTGAGACCAAGATCCCCTATCCATGGGAGGAATACTCAATCGATCTCTCTCTCTCTGTTAGTCTTATTGACATTTGTTTGAAAACTGAAGTTTTTAGAAGTTCTTAGTTCCTCATGTTACCAACTGTGTGTGAGCCAGCCAAACAAAAGCAGCAACGACAGCCAAGGGATATCCACAGTTGGGTCCTTGTTAGTGCCATTGGATACATTTGTGTTTATTACAGTGATCCGGATCAGGAAACAGAACGCATGTAACTGAAACTTGGTATCCATAGTTGTTCTTGTTTATTTATTGCTCAAGTTGACTATTAAATGGCCGAACAAGAAAACATCATATTTGTATGGCATTCTTTTAGGCGTTATTGGCAATGAAGCACTTCAGAAAAGTCAGGCAGGTCAGAAATCATTTTTTCTGTCAAGACCCCCTCTACCACGTACAATAGCATAAACGAATAAACACCATTGTGCGCTCTTAGATTAGGTGGAGATGAAGCTTGTTAGAAGTCGTTGTTTGTTGGTTAGTTACACCTTTCAACACACCATGGGTGTAGACCATTGGTTGTACATGGTTGTAATGTTAAAGGGAACTACCACAGTTGGGGTGTTTCAAGCGTTAGGATGCGAACCATGTATAAACAATGGTCTTCTAAGTGAACTAGTTCACTATGGGCGTTTTAAATGCATAATAATATTTAATTCGTTTGTTATATGTGAGTATCTACCTTTTTGTCCAATTTTGTCCAATTTTCTGAACTTGAAACTACATTGAACTAAATGAACTAGAATAACGAACTAGTTATTATAACTTCTTCTTCGTTTGGCGCTACAGTCCGGGGAGGACCTGGGCCTCAACCAACAAGCCTCCCCAGCCAGCAAGATCTTTCGCCAGCTGCCGAAAATTGCGCACACCAAGTTGGTTGAGGTCCTTCTCCACTTATGTGCGTCATCTCGTTCGAGGACGTCCTATATTGAGTTGTCCCATTATGACGCTCTGCCCGAGGCGTCGATGTTGTGCGTCCTTCTGTGATGACAGCATGTACTTTGTTTTGCCCTGATTCACTGCCAAACCCATTTTAGCCGCTTCCACTTCAATACCAGCAAACGCCTCATTGACGCCTCGCTGTGTTCGTCCAATCACGTCAATGTCGCCCGCGTATGCAAGCAGTTGAACGGACTTTTGGGAGATCGTGCCTCTGTTTGAGTTTCACACGATCTTCTCAAGTACGATGTTGAAGAAATCACATGACAGCGTGTCACCTTGTCTAAATCCTTTGTTGACATTGAAGGTCTAGGTGAGTTCGTTACCAACCTTGATGGAGCAGCGAGAGTTCTCCATCGTCATCCTGCACAATCTGACGAGTTTGGCAGGAATGTCAAGACTAGACGTGGCGCTGTATAGCTCGTCTCTATGCACGCTGTCATATGCGACCTTGAAATCGACGAATAGGTGGTGGGTGTCGATCTGCATCTCTTGAGTCTTTTCCAGGATCTGCCGTAGTGTGAAGATTTGGTCAATGGTGGACTTTCCCGGTCTGAAGCCGCACTGATAAGGACCTATCAGTTTACTGACAAATGGTTTCAGGGGTTCACACAAAATGGCAGAGAGGATCTTGAACGCTATCTTAAGGAGACTGATTCCTCGACAGTTGGCGCTGTTAAATGGGTCTCCTTTCTTGAGAATTTGAATTTAACTAAGCGCTCTGTGTACTGAACTAAACTGAACAAGTCTGCACCTATCCTCTGTGGAGAAGTGTTGGACAAATCTGCCTTGTAATAAAGCACGTGGTGTTTTCCAACCAAATGTAGCGACAGGCATAGGGGATGGGTTTACACTGGGTGGAGAGTCCTCTTCACTCTCCACCCAGTGAGTCTTGTTGGATGTCTAATGAGTTCATCGGTGTAGTAATTAACTAATATGTGACATTGTACCGACATCCACATGAGATGCTTAGCCATCTCATCAAGAGACAGCCGACAATATGTGACATTGTCCAAGCAATTAAAAGCAGCCTGCATCTTTGCCTTTTGTGGGCTAGCGCCTCACAAAATCCCAGTTCATGTCTAGAATTTCATTAGATTCTCCGCAGAGTTTGCAGAGACCTTCTTCTGATACTCCTAGTTTCCTTAGGTGCTCCCTGAACGTACATTGCCCTGTTAGGGTAGGGAGGCTGGTTTTGCTCATTCCTTGTGGCAATGTTGACCCAAGAAATTCTTGGCTGCTTCATACCATGAGCGTTATTCCATATGCATATCTGCCCGGTTTCTGCTTTCTAGTTCCCTGAACTCTTCCCTGCGGACTTGATCTCCTACAGCGCAGAATGGTTCGGGCCTATAAAATGCTGCGATGTTTCTTTCCCAGCGAGGGAGTCGGCCATTTCATTGCCTCCTATCCTTGTATGGCCAGGTATCCAACAGAATTTTACTCTGTTACTCTTACTCAGCTGCTAAAGCTTCTGTAGACCTTCCCACACGAGCTTGGATTTGATGATATAGGAGTCTAGTGCCAGGATAGCGGCACGACTGTCCGACATTATTCCTATGTCAATGAAATAGTTCCTGTGAAGATTGATCTGAGCGTATCTGTCTATGGCATTCAGCTTGAAAGATATTGGTCCATTTTCCCATTGGTTCGTAGTTTGTCCGGGGTCTGAATACTCCTGCCCCTGTTCCTTCACCACTTCTTGATCCATGCGTATACCATTTTACCGCATTACTGCTCTGTCTGTGGACTATGCATTCATTGCTCCAGTCTTTTTTGGTGCTGAGCTTAATGGTAATCTCCTTTTGGAAATTGATTTTGGAATTTCCTAATCGCGTCATCCTTCGGAATGGCCAGGAGTGGTCGTTTTTTGACTAGTGCATCGAATTGTCTCGATGTAATGCACCTGTCCTTTCCTATCCCTTTTTTTTTGCCATTCTCATGAGTGTTTTATTTGTACATTCTGCGACCACCAGATGCAGTGGAGTCAGCTCCAGTAGCACATCCATGGCGGCAGTTCAAGTTCAAGTTCTCATGGCTCCTGTAATACAGAGGCATGCCAACCATTGAACTTTGTTTAGTGTCTCGCTTGCGCTAAACCGGTTGATTCTTATGTACCATGCTACTGCACCGTATGTGATTGTTGGTCTAACAATAGCTATGTACGTCCATCTTAGGCTGCTTGAACTCCAACCTCAGAATTTGCCCGCTAAGCTTCTACAAATCTTAAAAGCACGCGTCGCCTTCCTGTTGACCTCTTCAGTGTGTCTTTTCCAGATGAGTTTGCTGTCTAAGATGACTCCTAGATATTTTACCTCTTTTACTGGAGCCATTATTGTGCCTGATAGGCTAATTTGTTTTAGTCGTTCCAGTTTGTGTTAGCTGTAACTTAAAGGGGGCTAAGGGAGTGCCTATGTTACAGGGGGTTCCGTCAACTAGCAGTTTTGTGGCGGTTTTTGCGAGTTTGTCCGCTTCGCAGTTTCCCTTAATATCTCTATGGCCTGTTACTTAGAACAGGCGAATGTGAAACTGTTCGGATCTCTCGCAAAAGAGATTCAAGACAATTGATGACTACTTTAGAGTTTATAGAGAGCGATGTCAGGGTCGATGTGCTGAATGCTGCCTGGTTATCCGTACAGATACAGATATAGCAAGCGGATATCACGTTCCACCTCAACCAGGGTTAGGGCTTCGCTAATCCAATATTATTTCCACTTGGCAAACCCTACAGTGATTACAGTTTCAGAGAATACACCGCTTGCCACTTCAGCTTCCGTCTTGGATGCGTCTGTGTAGAAGTCTATGGCGTTACGAAAGGGTATGATGCAGCTGTACCCCAGGGATCTATCCGGTATCAGGGTCTCGAAGTTTTTCTCTGGATAGTATCTAGGTGACGTGTAGTCGAGGGCATGTCTTCAGTCGAATTGCACAGTTGGTTGCTATTTGCTTACCAAATATATCTAAGGGAGTAAGGTTCAGTAGGCTTTCAAGTGCATCAGTGGGAGAGGTTCTTAAAGCTCCACTTATACAGATTCCCTTTGTACCTTCCTTAGTACGTTAAGATGAGTACCGACGTTGAGTATGGGTCACCATAAAGGAGAATGGGCACCGCGGTGAAAAGCCAGTGAGTCATGTTAGGCTGAAGACCCCATTTGTGCCCAATGGCTTTTTTGCTCACAAATAGTGCCGTAGTGGCCTTTCTTGCTCTTTCTGTTGTTTTGAGCAGTTTAATCTACTGTCTAGGTCAAGGTATTTCGCCTTATTTGAGAATTGTAGACTGGAGCCGTTTAGGGGGGGAGGCAATGACTACATCATCCGCATAGGCAATCGTTTTGCAACCCGTCTCTGCCAGTATTAGTAACAGTTTATTCGCTGCTATGTTCCAAAGGAGGGGGGGTACTATCCTACCCACTTACATACGTCAATTTGAGAGAATTGAGAGATGAGGTCAAGAACTAGATGACTTCTGTGGTCCCCAAAAACGAGAGCATCGTAATTCTGGGAGATTTTCATGCTAAGCTGGTACTTGCTAGACTCCAGAAATAAGAGAGCACGGAGATATCCAACTTGTACCTCCCTTGTGTACGATGTGTCTGTGAAAACGTGTGAGTATTGTGAACAACTGAAATCCTACTCCAACTGGGGTGGATCAATGGATTTTTCCAAGGTATGTGTTAAATACGAGGGAACATACGTGGATAAGGGGTGAAATTGAATACCTCCTTGCTCTCTTATATCTGCTAGCCTCATTGGGGAACCTACACAGACTTTGGCAAGCCCAATAACGATACAGATGATTTTGTCGCACTGATGGGTTTTGTTGGCTTTGTCTCTGCTGAACAAAGAATAACACCTTCCGTGACTCCATTGCTGTGTGTTCTCTGTTTGGAGCATGGTTTGATGTCGGAAATTTATACTTACTTACTTATCAGGCCGGCGATCCATGAAGGGTCCGAGCATGAGCAATTGCTGCCTTCCATCGTTGACGGTCCTGCGCACGCTGCTTTCAGTCATCAAGACCAAGCTGTCTTGCATCGGCGATTACTTAATATTTATACAGGAGATTCGGTCTTCCTCTCCTCCTCGAACCAGGAGGCTCGGATTCGAAGACCTTCTTTGCTGGAGCATTGTTGTCCATGCGCTCGATGTGGTCGAGACGGCGGAATTGTGACTTCCAGACTACATCCACATCCTGGTACAGCTCGTAGAGTTCGCGGTTATGTCATCTCCTCCATTCGCCTTCCTCGCAGACGGAACCGTATATCCGACGTAGCATTTTTCTTTCGAAGGTAGCAAGAATCAGCTCTGCAGTTTTGCTTAGCGTCCAGCTTTCAGCTCCATAGGACTGGTAAAACAAGGGTTTTGGTCTTTCGAGTCAGGAGTCTTGAGCCCAGTTGTTTTGACAAACCGAAGTAGCACCGGTTGCCAAGGGCGATTCTACGACGGATCTCCACTGTGATGTCGTTTGTGCAGTTCACGTTTGCCCCGAGGTAGACAAACTCCTTTACTCGAATTTCCTCGAAATCGTAGCTGTCGATCGTGAAGTTTTGTCCAAGGTGGTGTGAGACGGAACGTTTTTTGGCCGACAGCATATATTTCGTTTTGTCTTTATTGGCCTTGAGACCAGCTCGTTTCACCTGTTCTTCAATCGCCGTAAAAGCCTCCACTACGGCGCGACGATGTCGATGTAATCTGCGTACCCCAACAGTTTGACCGACTTGTAGAACATAGTGCCTTCCGTGTTCACACAGCGGTTCGTTTCTTTTTCCCTCCCACAACTCCTACACACAGTAGGCGACGTTGAGCAGGGATATACCTCTATAGTTGTAGCAAGAGGTAAGATCGCCTTTTTGTGGATGGGGCTTATGGAGCTGATATTCCAGTCGTCGGGGATGCTTTCATCTTCCCAAATTTTACAGATGATCTGGTGCATGCTGCCCACCAGAACAGCGCCACCGGCCTTGAAGAGCTCTGATGGTAGGCCATCGGAGCCTGCTGGCTTTTTTATAAAAGGCCCGTATTTTTTGTCTATCGCTAGACTCTTCGATGTCCGTCAGACGTAGAAGCTTCTTTTCCTCCCGTCTTCTAGCCCGGTACTCCTCTTGCGCTGCTCTAGGTTGCACGTTTCTTCTGCTCACACTCGCCATCATACCACGGGTTTCTTGTCGAGGGCGGTAGGTAGCCTAAGGTGTTTTCCGCTACCTCTTTGATGGCCGAGCGGCAATGCAACCACATCTCGTTGGCGTTCGTGTTTGACGTAGGCATACCGGAGAATCTCTAGCTTAATTGCTCTTCGTAGGGTCTGGCAATCTCCGTTGTGCTCAGGCGTCCAATGTCAAAACGCCTTTTTTGTTGGCTGGTGCAGCTTTCTGCCATTGGACAGAGGAAATGGTCAGAGTTGACGTTTGCCCCTCTGAATGTTCGTACATCCAGGATATTTGACGCATGTCTTTTTTCGTCAATGAGCACATGGTCAATTTGGTTGGCGGTTCGACCGTCCGGAGATCGCCAAGTTGCTGTGTGGATTCTTTTGCGAGCGAATCTTGTGCTACTTATGACCATATTACGTCCTGTCGCAAAGTCAGTGAGTCGGAAGCCGTTATCTGTTGTCGTGTCGTGGAGGCTGTGCTTTCCGATCACTCCGCCAAAGATGTTTTCCTTACCGATTTTGGCATTGAAGTCTCCGAGCACGCTTTTGACATCGTACTTCGGACAGGCTCCGTAGGCACCGTCCAAGAGGTCGTAGTAGTCCTCTTTGACGGAGTCTTCAGCCTCATCGGTAGGGGCGTGTGCACATATAAGACTGATGTTGTAGAATCTGCCTTGGATACGGATCACAGCCAGGCGATCGCTTATCGGTTTAAAGTCGATGACATTCGACCTTAACCGTTTTCCCACAACGAATCCGCATCCAAATATGTGCAACCTTTTGTGACAGCTGTAATATATGTCGCACTCTTTCTTCTTCATTATACCTTGTCCTATCCAGCGTATTTCCTGGATCGCAGTAATATCCGCCTTGTACTGCTTGAGGATATTTTCTAGTTTATGAGCGGCCTCTGGAGTGTAGAGTGTTCTTACATTCCAGGAGCACACTCGCAAAATCGTTGTCCTTTTTCGCGCCGTTTCGTCGTTGTTGTGATTCCGTCCGTTGATCCGAGGCAGTTTGCTCTCTCGTAACTTCGTTTTTTTTGTGTGGGCGGGTTGTTAGCCCTCCGCACAACCACAAGGGAGTCGTTGCATACATTAGTTCACCTCACAACGGGTGCTGTGGAGGCTATCCAGGGGGCGCCGCTAGGAGGCCGTATATCAACTTGATCTATGCATCGACAAGGATCGTTGCTGGCATCGCGCCAAGTTGGAAGCGATCACAAACCTTACCCTGTGTGCACAGAAATTTATAATCGTAACATATTGCTACGAACTTTCCTAGAAACTCGCAAAGTGCTCGCCAGTTTAAGAAATGTCAGAAGATTGGGAACATTTTGAAGGAAAATCATCAGAGAATTTGCTACTGACACGACGTCGCCTAAAAAATGTCCATCTGCGCAGCAAACATTTGTACCAAAGGAAAGCGTCAAAGTCAGTGTTCGACGCGTTGTACCCTTGGATCGGATTCGAAAGCTCATTCAACACGAACTGTAGTGTCCAAGCATTCTACTTGGCCTAGAGACTGGAGGTATTTACGTCTGGCCGTGACAATGTAACTCCGCAATTCACCGTCCTTGCAAATTTGACCAAATGAGTTCCATTGTGAGGTTCAAATTCACTCTGAGGGAGTGCCAGTGTGGTTCCAATCCTCGGAGGCTACCTAACAATGTAAGTAGCTCAACCTCCTCTTGAAATCATCTTGCAAGCTCGTTCCAATCAATTTGCGTCCAAATCTCCATCAGCTTTCCATTCTGGCGTCAAAATGTCCCCGAAATGATGGAATTTCCGTTCAATTTGTACGTCTCTGGGATCTCAATGATCAGCGCAACTCTCAGGAATCATTCACTGTCTGCGCCGGGTCACTGGTGCCTCTAAGAAAAATCGCAGTCCTGTTCCCCTCCCCCACACACAGCCAGCAGAAAAGAAAGACCACAAACAACAAAACAAAAAAGCCAAGATTCTGAGAAACTTAAAGCAATTTATCTCAGGGAACCAGAATTAACAGCCCAAACCAAGAACACTACAGCGAGGCATCAAAGTGATTTGTAGTTTCTGGACTCCGTTGCCATTGTAAGCAGTGTAAGAGGCGCCATAGCCATTGTTAAGAGCTAAATGGTTGGCTGAGACTATCAAATCCAAAACAACAACCGCCGCCATAGTCGCACACAAAACACAAGGGACCCTGTCTAGGCCGCCACCATTGCCCGTCATCATCATTGCCACCATATAGACAAAAGCCACGACACCACACAACACCACATCGAACCACAGCCGCGCGCGATCTCCAAGGGCAGAGCAGGCTGTAGGGAGTAGGGAGTAGCGAGGAGATTACAAAAAAAGCTTCGCTTTGCCCAGCTGGCCCTGCTCCTGGGCTGCGCTGTGCCGCCACGTCGCGCCGTTGCTGTTGCTACAAAATGGATGTGCTACTCGCAGCAAAGACAAATTATACAGACGTTCTGGTCTGGTCCTCTCCAATGTTCCGGCTGCTATTAGAATCTTTTGACGTTTTTCAGCTCCCGTACAATACGGCACACAAACGGAGCCCGCACACATCACCCCCCGTGTGTGTCGGCGTTTTGGCGGGCGGGCGTCCCTCCCTCGGCGACTGACGCTGAAGCTGAGACTATTGTTGACTTAACACTGCTATCACCGAGATTTGTTCGCTTTGTGTCCTCCAACGAGGCGACAGAACACCAGGCCATAGATTTCCAAGATCATCTCGGGGAGATACCGCGTCTTTTTTTTTTTTTTTTTTGGTTTAATCGGAACGCGAACCGAGCACCGAGAACCGAGAGTGCATCCGCTTGTGTTGTGGTGGCGCAGAGGCGGCAGCGGTGCAATGTTTTCACATGAAGGTGAGAATACCAGGAAAGCAGGAGATAAACAAAAACAACCACCAAGCAGACGGTGGAATACGAAACCAAGTCTAGGCGCTGCAGCAACAGCAGCAACTGTGCCACAAGAAGCAGCACGGCAGCAGAAGCACCAACGACACGAGATATTAGACAAGAGGAACCAATCTCGGTCGGTCCGATGGCCTAAATGTGCGCCAGAGCTTGCCTCTGCTCTGGCTCGGTGTAGGCGTACGACGACTGCTAAAAATAAAAAAAAGACGCTCGAGCTTAGACAATGCCTGACTGCAGCCATGACTCTCCTCCAGTTGATGCTGACGCTGACGCTGGTGATGGCTTCAGTGCACAAAAAAATATTCAAGATGATTTAATACGGTGGTGGCTTGATTTATGCCATGATGCGCGGTGGCTGCGAACAAAACGCCGTCGCCTGATCGGCGATGCAGAAGCGGACCAGGTATGGAGATGCGCTCCAGTCGATGTGCCATATTCTTCGTATTTGCTTTGGGTTTTTCCCTGGCAAATGAATTGCTTCGAGGAAGGGATGATCTATTTCGGCGCATTGGTGAGGAGTTGGACATTTATCTTGCCCTTGTCCCAATTGCTTTTGTTGGCACTAGATGATCGAGTGCTTAACGGACGCACTCTGGTGTTGTGCGTCATGTTCCCTCTTTCGTTTGCCAGATTTGCTGCTGTGCTGTGGGATGTCAAATTTGGAGTTGCGTGTGACCCCGATCCACGATCATTTCTGTCTCGTAGTAGCACAATTCAGAGCTCGACTATCCTATATGAGAAAGTTGCGCCAGCCATCATAGAGGAGTTTTTATGTTGGACCTGTGAGCACACTGGTGAATGGCACAGCCTACGAAGAGCCATCACCAGGGTACCGCTTTAGGGTATCTACCTACCCGTGGCATGAAGACGAATGTGAACAGAAGAGACATGCAACCGACGAGAGATACTTCGGCAGCGCAAGAGGAGTATCGGACAAGAATATGTGAGAAGAAGAAGCCAAAGAAGAAGAACTAAAGAGTTGAGCAACAGGCTTTAAGATTACCACCCAGATTCTTCGAAATTGTGAGGATAGTCACGTAACCGTGATAGAATAGAAGATGTACTTAATAAGCACTTCCAACAGCTGCATAGCGGACTACTTCTTCCCACGAAGTAGTCCTCCCACTTGGCCTAAAAGAACTCGGCGCAGCTATCAAAAAGCTGAGGAGACACAAAGCGGCAGGCTCAACTGGTTCGATACGGCGACGAGCGATACGCACCATCTTCTTATCGAATTTAAAGTCACATACGACACCAATCATTGATGCGATTATCGGATACACGATAAAGATGATTTTAGAATTTTATTTACATCCATTTCATTGAGAAGTGATATCATTTCAGCCTCCGATAAAAAGTCCCTTACAAAGACACTTCTCCTTATTTCCTTTAAAATAGGGCACCTCCCAAGGAAATGCAAGGTATCTTCTCTCACATTTAAGTTACACAGGCTGCAGAGCATCGGCAGATCCTCTCTGTGGGGAACGAAATTTAGCCTTAGAATTTGTCCACGGAGTTTGAACATTGTCGCAATTTCCTGTATACTATGCGTGTCCTTAAAATAGTTTCTAGACTCCAAGTTGTGATTTAATCTGCTGTACGTAGTACGATGTAGAGATCCTGCCGCTTTCTCTAAAAACTTCATTCTGGCCTGCCTGTCGACTTCTTTTATCAGCTGGTATAAGGAATTTTTCCAGTTCCGATCTTCTGCATTCAGCTCTACGCCATAACTACATGCTAAATCCAACCATTCTTCGTACAATGCATCTTTGCTTATAATTGTTCGTAGGGCCACTAGTTTTGGGAGTCGGTTGTCTGGCATTTTCATAACCCTTAATATATAGTTGACCAGCATTTTGAGTGTTTTTACAAAAAGCGGCGATAAACCTGTTTCCAGCAAAAGCATGTAGTTTGGTGACTTTGGAGGTAGGCGGAAAATCCTGTTGATAAAAACAACGTTGCAGTTTCTCCTCGTATGGCTTATGTCCCCATATCTGCGCCGCGTAGAGCATTACTGCTTCAGATGCCGCTTCGAAGACCTTAAATTTGCTGCTGTGACTAATATTTGGATTGTTGAAGCTACATTAATTATGTTTTTTTGATTTTGATAGCTTCTCATGGAGATGCTTTTTTAAACTAAGGTTACTTGATAACAGGATTCCAAGATACTTGTATTCCTTAACCACTTCAATTTGTTGTATTGCAGGCAGTTCTACCTCCGCCTTTTTAAAAAAATCATTATCTTTGATTTTCCCAAATTAACCATTAGACTCTACAGATTGCAGTATTCATGTAAACAGTTGATCATGAATTGTAAGGATTCTGGCGAGTTTGCCAACAACACAATGTCATCCGCAAACAGGAGGGCTTTAATGTGGACTCCTGCAAATTCTACTCCTCCAGGAAGATATTCCACAATATCATCTATAAGTAGGGCAAATAAGCTTGGGCCCAGTGGGCATCCCTGTCTTACCCCTGACTCAGTCTGGAACCATTCAGATAGCGCCTCTCCACTCCACACAGCTGCCTTGGTATTTTGGTAGAGATTTTGCATGACACGTCCAAATTTCGTTGAAATTCCCATTCCATACAATTTGTAAAACAATACATTCCGGTTCACTTTATCAATGGCTGCCTTGAAATCGACGAAAAATGCGTATAGCTTCTTATTTCGATCAGTATAAGTACCTGCTACGCTATTCAAAACAAAAATGTGGTCGATAGTTGAATAGCCCGACCTAGAACCTGCTTGAAACTCCTCCATGTACTCAGTCGCCTCTGCGACGACGAATTTAAAAACGATATGCCACTATACTTGGCTGGATCAGACGTTTCACCTTTTTTGTGAATATGCGCTTCCCTAAACCGTTCAGGCACTATTTCATGATTCAGAATGCAGTTAAATAAACAAATAAGATTGTCCTTAAGACCATCAGTACTGTATTCAATGAACTCGGTAGGTATACGATACGACCCTGCTGCTTTTTTTTCTTTCAGGCCACGCAGAGCAGCAGTGAGCTCCTGGTGTGTTATAGGGTCATCTAAAATGTTGTTCCGGTTGTCTGGCGATGCATATTATAATCTAGGTCCGTTGGCTTGTGGGTTTAATAATTTTTTGAAATTATCATAGAGCGTGTTCGGTACGAGGCCTCTTTCGACTATATATCTGGTAAGTTTTTTAACTAACTGCCAGAATTCCGATGAATTATTACAGCGCCCCAGTTTAAGCGCCTCGTTTTCATAATAGTTTTGCCTTCTTTGTCTGCATATGGCTTTAAATTCTTGATTAGCTTCAAGATAAGATTTCTTGAAAGACTCAGTGTTGAATGCACGAAATAATTTTAGCCACGCGAACGAAACTCGTCTAGCTTTCCGGCAAGATTCATCAAACCACTGTTCTTTCTTCTGCTTATCCATAATCTTGTGAGGATTTGTGGAGGGATATGATTATTTTATAAGCTGTTCAATCTCAGCAATGCTCGTAATACTCACATCCCGTCCTTGCAAACTGACCACCATTCTCCTTCTATATATACCAGCTTTGTTACTATACCATTTCAGCTTAGGGATCACCATCATATCCTTCACTTGTTTGTGATAAAGATGAACCGTGTAGTTAAAAAATGGGCTGCAACAGGAAGCGGTTGCTTCGCCGATCTTGTTCTCAATATTCACTTCAGATCTTATAGGTTCCATGCCGCACTTAATTGCGTACGCCGACGATCTAGTAGCGTACAGATCAGGTCCGAAGATCGAAGTAATAAATACCTTGTTGCAAACTGACTTCGAACAAATTCAGCGATTTTGCGACGACTGAAAGTTGATTATCAACGCCCTGAAGTGTGAAACTATCCCGTGGTACATAGCATCATGGGATACGCGCACCAACTGGCGTAAGTTCGGCATATCTGACCCGCAGGGACGACCGTTAGATGTGAAAAGTGTAGTAAGGTATCTTGGAATTTGGTTGGATGAATATCTGTACTTTGACAAACATATAGATATTGCTCTGACGAAAGCTAAAAAGGCCTTTGCTGTGGCAAGGGGGTTATTTTACAGCAGCCAACTTGACACCAGAGTGAAGATCATCTGCTACATGGCTCTCATCCGACCAGTTATGGCCTACGGTTGTCCACTGTGGTTCAATGTGAGTCCTTTCCAGATGGAAACGATGAGGTTGTTCGAGAGACAGTGTCTTCGCAACTGTTTCCAGTTGTATCGTACACCCGAGTCTGTGTACAAGAAGTTCAATCCTAACGAGGTCCTGTACAATGAGGCAAACTTGAACAGGATAGGTAATGTTATTATTAAGCTGATCAGAAGGCATATTGCACGAGCTATGACTACAGTCTGATCTTTAGGGCTTACTACCACAATGTTGTGTGCCATGAGAGAGTGCGCCTCACCGGCTTTATTCCTCCTGAAGCGGTCCTCTATCTCGACACAAAAATCATAAAACAAAAAATACAAAAAGATGTAAAACAAAAGTCAAAAAAAGGTGCAAAAGCTTAGAGTACCCGCTTAGGGTCAGTAGGTTAGATGTAAGAACACGATTGTTAAGTTAGTTAAGCTAGTTTTAAGTATTTTTGTGTAGCATGTAAGTGAAAATGAATCATAAAACAAAACAAAAATTAACATATAGAAAAAAATCCGTGTAGTTTGGTTCGAGGACTCCCGAGTCACTTGAAAACTGCACCAGATTGCGGTAAGGAGACGCACTGTCGTGTGATTCCTCCAATCTGGCACTGGAGACGATGGACAGTTGTAAACACAGAAGCCACTGTGTTCTACAAATAAGTCTATCTGTTGGGTTTTCGTACGTGACATCGACATAATCGCGGTTCCAACATCTCGTCGTTGAATCTTTCACAGCGATTAAAGAACAGGCAAAACCGAAATGGTCTTAAGGTTGTTGTCGCACAAGAATCAACAAATCCGTCGTTCATCATCTTGGAGAAAACAACACGATGGACATATACCATCTAGAGGCAGTTAAGGCGTTTGTCTAGTTCGGGGCAAGCTACACAAACGACGTCTTAATGCAGTTTAGACGTAGAATCTCTCTTAGCAACCGGTGCTACTTGCCTACGCAGACGACATAGCCATTTCCTCACACCATTAGGGATATTATGGGAACCCGTCGAAAACCGAGCTCGTACCGTTCACAAGAAGACACAAAATACCTCCAGTAGATTCACCAAAGCTGAAGAATAAGGAACTAAGTTTCCTAGGCATAGGCGTAATAAGCAGATACCAAGTTAGAAACCAAATATTCAGGACCGTATTTGGAAGCCGGCGGTAGCTGTATATACCTGCAGGAGCGTCCTCGGCCCAAGTTTCGGGACTGAAATTGGAGATTGACTGACTGGGTGTGAGCCGTCGTCGTACCAATTCGAACATGCGGCATCCTTGTGTGATGGCCTGCAAAAGAGACAAAGATAATTTGGAAAAGATAGGTAGAATCCAAAGATGTGGTTGTATCTGCATCACGGGGGCACTTCGTTCTACGCCTTTAGCCGCTATGGAAACCGTGCTACAGCTTCTTCACACGGACATTTACGGGAATCAGATAGCTACAAATCCAGCGATAAGGTTGAGAGAATGCAAACGCTGGAGCAGAACATACCGCACGTGGAAACGTGGAAGTAATCAAGAATGCAGGTAGACTTTGAAGTTGGTAAACTGAAACCCTGATCCACAACAGAGAAGACTGGGCAAAAGAGATAGTCAGAAAACCTGCCAATCTGGAAGTATAAACGGGCGGTTCCAGGAGTACCTGCGATATCGCCGGAGATCTCCTTCTTCCTGTCCCTTCGACTGCCTAACCACTGTAGTGTATTCCAGGCAGAAGTTAAAGCTATCCAAGAGGCTGCCCGCTTACTGTCCATGAACTCGATATACGGGTTATTTATCGTTATACACATCAACCCATCAAGGCTTGGGACACACCACCGGCTGTGATCAGTGAGATCATTGAGTGCTTTGAGTAGAGTAAGTACCTGGGCTGCAAAATCAATTCAAGCAAAACAGAACTGAAGCTCTTCGCCACTAAAATCAAAATTTCCAACTTCCTGCTTCCCCGTCTGAATGATCAATTGCTTTCGCTATCTACCAGTACTAAGTACCTAGACGTAAACTTAGATCTCAAACTTAGCTGAAAGATAAACGTGTTAAGAAGGCGTGCATAGGTTTCTAGCCCCACGGTAAAAAGTTGGGTCATCTACCAAAGCTGATTCTATGGATGTACACGGCGGTAGTTCGCCCGATTTTAAAATATGAATCACTAGTAGGCAGGTGTGCATGGATTTTAACTGGACAATCGACACTGATAGCTCTATTACGGGCGGCGGAGACGCTGCAGGTGTGCTGTCGGAATTCCGGAACATTTCTAAAGCTTATAGACTGCCAAGCAATTCCAGTGTTTTCCGGAATTATTTGCAATCAAGGAAGCATATATTCATATCCATTGCATTATCCAAGCAGGACCCTTACTACATATTCTAAGCCAGTACAGGAATACTGGTCTGAGCCACCCTCATTAGAAGGCCAGCCCAAAATCTCCCTTATATAGGTCCCAGGTCACAGTGACATCCCAGGAAATGAGATGGCCGATAAACTGGCCAGGCTTGCAAAGAGGTACACAGCCCAATACAAGCAGTCAAGCTAACCTCAGATGGGCCAGATGGGCCAGACTGACAAACTATTCTACGTCAAGAAAAATAAAAGATCTCCTTCGGCGAAGTCGCCATGATGTCGATAGATTGGTGGGGGTTTGAACAGGACACTGGCCGGTAGGAGATCATGCCGCAAAACTGGATATCCCATACAACACACATTGTAGTAGTTGCCGCAATATTTGTACCTGAAATGTCAAACATCAAGATTCAGAACATTTATCGAGAAAACAAGCTGGTTATAAGCCAGTAAGGGAGCGGATCGTCTTAGGATAGATCACTCGGATACCAGCAGGTATTTCTTAGGTGTCAGTTAGTTCCCTGTATAACGAGGAATAGGTGCAACAATCACCAGATAGTGATAGCACAATGGATCCTAAGTGTAAGTGGGTCACAACAGATTCAGCTGTGACAGACACAACTTTGGCTGGTCGCAATAATTGCACAAATGTGCAATACTCATAGCTCAAGGTTAGACTCTGCCAAATTAGAACAAACATCATAAGTGCTGATATTTACTCTAAGTTAAGATTATATATGTAGACTTATGAGGTAGCAGCGCTTCCAAACATCACACCTGCATAACAGCATCGATTCGACACCCAATCTGTTGAAGCTCTGATTGTCCGTGTACTTATTTGTTCCCAACTCTTTCCTCTTCAGTCCTTGTACCCAGTGCATGCACAGTTCAAGGCGTGCTCTCAACGTTCACTCAATCAGCTCATTGCAATCCAATTATGCCAGCATTTGAATGGATTCCAGCTAAATCCATCCTTCCAGCGGTGGTCATTGACTTCCCGAGCGGTTGCGTTGATATCAAATGCCCGAGAATGTCTGAATTAATTATCATGCTGTTCATCCCAGTCCCAGGCCCCTTTCTGCTGCTGCACACGGCTGGCTGGAACATCATCAGAGCTGCTGCCAACCGGAATACTTCGAATATCTGCTCTCCAAGGTTCCGGTCGACTCTCGCTTGAATTCACCTGCCTTGCTGCTGCTGCGGCCGACCATAATTTCACTCCAGAACAATATCCAAATCCAAAATCCTATCCTTAAAGCCGATCAGCCAGAACCACTTGCTACATCCGCAGACGACATGCCTTTTGACCAACGGTAGCTTCCATAATGTAAACAGTGGCATAAGCCAAGCGCACAACACCACTCCGGTCATGGTGCCGAAGCTTCGGGAGTAGTCCCTGGTGTTGCATGTCGCGCTTAGCCGCCGCGCCGATGCGCCAATGGACTCCCTCCTTGTGCCCACACGGATGTGCGGATTATTTTTGAAACCGTGTTTTCGGCGAAGCTGTGATTTATGGTCGTCTCCCCGCGAAGTCCGTTTCGTGTTCCAGCGGCGAGGTGTGCGCAGGCCACAGTCCCTTCGCAGGCGCACTTTGTTCGCGTGGTTGGTCAGAGCCCTTGCGCATTCGATATTTTTTCGGTGGAGCTGTGCCGTGTGCTGTGTCCCCGCCTTATTTATGTACAACCAGAAGCAAGGACATTCTCGCAGCCAACATGACATCGTAAATTATCCCACTCCGAATGAAGACGTCCTGAGGAGTCATAAATAAGACTCCCATTCACTCATTTCGTGCCGCGTTAGTCAATGCGGATCGGACGGGAGTCGCAGCGTTTATCATTGCAAGCGATGACAGCCAACGCACACATCGATGCGGCTCAGACCGCAGCCTGCAACGTCTGTCTGTCTGTCTGGCTGGCTGGCTGGCTGGAGCAGCAGTCAACTGGCGTGTGTGCGCACCGGTGCGCGTCCATCGGTAGCGCTCCGCGCTGCAGACAATTATAAATCAATCAATCAATTTTTATAGATACTTCGAGACGTCATCCGGAGTTTCGCCAGACAACCATCTGTCATTCATTGGCGTTGGATGCTCGAAAGGGTTATTCGCTGGCCGGGCTCGGCTTACGAGGTGTGTTGCATATGAGACGATGATTAATGGATGCAAGCTCGGTTGTCAACAGGTGCGCACGGAATCGGTTTTGAAGAATTTCTGTTGAAATGCCAGCAATGCGGGTGAAATGATTGGCGAGGTGTGACGTTTTGACAGCATTTTGACAAAACGATGCGCGAGGTAAATAAACTTTGTGGTTTTGACATTTTCACAAGTGAGCACACACACATCATCGGACCCCAATCGGGATTTATTGTGGGAATCAAATTGGGTTTGGTTCCTTTTTAGTTTGTTTGCAGATGAGACTTCAGATTTGGGTGAAAGTGTTCTGCTGAAGGACGCGATCAGAACGGGGAATTGTTGTAAGATCACTTCTTGATCTGGGCGAATGGGCATAAGATGCACACTTCTTTCCGATTCTGGAGGCCCGTTGTGTTACCACTCGGATTTAATTGATCCTAATCTGCACACCAGTTGTGCTTTTGATAAACGGTGGAAGATAACTGACACTAATGTCACTCCGTTCGACCAGGTTGTTCAAGTAGTAGGCCTCTAAGTGACTGCATCTTCGGGCGGAGAGTTCGCTGCTATCACAAAGAAGATAGACAATAGTTTACTCAACGTCCTTGTCTGGCGCAGTGCCCAGTTATGATGCCGACAAGAGTTCTGAGATTCGATCAGGCCGAGTGAGCGGTTTCGACCGAGTGTATGCCATAATTGTTCCTGTGCCAGTAGACCATCTACGATGTGTATTAGCAAGCGTTTCAAGCCACGGCGCTACCGTTTGCGGTAGCGATTGACATGGATCTGCCGATCTGATCATTCCGAAAGAGTAGGGAACTGGTGCTTTTTGTAGCGAGTTTGTCCGCTTCACAGTTCTCTGATATGTCACAATGACGTGGCACTCACATAAGTTGGAGGCTAAAATACTTGGCCATCTCGTTGGCAGACAGGCGGCAATTCAGAGATAACCTACATCATCAGCTCTCACCTCTTCTACTTCTTTGTTTGGCGCTACAGTCCGGGTGGACCTGGGCCTCAACCAACATGCCTCTCCAGCCAGCACGATCTTTCGCCAGCTACTTCCAATTGCACGCACCAAGTTGGTTGAGGTCCTTCTCCACTTGTGTGTGCCATCTCGTTCGAGGACGTCTGCTGTTGCCTTGTTCCAATGGGTCGGAATCGAAGACTCTTCGGGCCGGAACTGTGGTGTCAATCCGTTCTACATGACCTAGCCATCTTAGGCGTTGGTACAGCCCGTACAGTTCCTAGTTAAATCTCCTCCTCCAGACACCAACAACGAAAACAGGAGCAAAGATCGCACGTAGAACATTTCTCTCAAAACGACCAAGAGCTTCTTCATCCGCTTTCAATAGCTTCTATGTCTCTGCTTCATAGAACAGGACAGGGATGATCAGAGTGTTTTATGAAGTCAGCTTGGTGCTTCGAGAGATGGCTCTGTTACTCAATTGCCTCTTGAGCCCAAAGAAACTGCGATTGGCAAGAGTAATTCGGTATTTGGTGTTATTGTCCCTGTTCACTGCAGAGCTTAGGTAGACTAAGTCCTTGACTACCTCAAAGTTTCTGCTGCCCATTATGACGCTCTGCCCGAGGCGTCGATGTTGTGCATCCTTCTGTGATGACAGCATGTACTTTGTTTTGCCCAGATTTACTGCCAGACCCATTTTAGCCGCTTCCACTTCAATGCCAGCAAACGCCTCATTGACGCCTCGCTGTGTTAGTCCAATCACGTCAATGTCGTCCGCGTAGGCAAGCAGTTGAACGGACTTTTGGGAGATCGTGCTTCTGTTCGAGTTTCGCACGATCTGCTCAAGAACGATGTTGAAGAAATCACATGACAGCGTGTCGCCTTGTCTAAATCCTTTGTTGACATTGAAAGTCTCGGTGAGTTCGTTACCAACCTTGATGGAGCAGCGAGAGTTCTCCATCGTCATCCTGCACAACCTGACGAGTTTGGCAGGAATGTCAAAACTAGACGCGGCGCTGTATAGCTCGTCTCTATGCACGCTGTCATATGCGGCCTTGAAATCGACGAATAGGTGGTGGGTGTCGATCTGCATCTCTTGAGTCTTTTCCAGGATCTGCCGTAGTGTGAAGATTTGGTCAATGGTGGACTTTCCCGGTCTGAAACCGCACTGATAAGGACCTATCAGTTTACTGACAAATGGTATCAGGGGTTCACACAAAATGGCAGAGGGACTGGCAGACTGATCCTTCGATAGTTGGCCCCTCACCTCATCAGCACCAAATAACTGCCACCTGATCCGAGCAGAGGCAAGACAGTGGCAGAGGAATTACTCCGCAGTGTCGTCGTCTTCTTCACACGCATCGCAGAGTGTTTCATCGATTAAGTCAAGTAGCATTTGGGTGTTTGGCGAAGGCCTGCAGTATTTTCTGTCAAGACATAACAAGAATGCCGTGGATTTCTTACAAACGTTAGAGAGCTTGCGCTTGTTCTGTCTACATCCTGCATAGTCAATGCACCTCCGGTTGTGCTCTCGAGAAGTCCAACCATCGATGGAAGCCCTAACCATGGACGGGGGTAATCCCAACGCTGGTTCGGGTCCTAGGAGTACCTCCCCTAATCCTTGTCCAGCAAGTTCATTGGCGATCTCATTTCCTGTGACCCTTCGTTGGTCTTGGAGCCATTCGTGAAGATTCGACTACAGTCCTTTCCTGATGGTTAAAGAAATACCGTTGGACCAGTTCGCATCCCTTGAAGTGTTTTAATCAAAATACTTGGCCTGGATAGCAAAGGCAAGAGTTAACAGTGACTTGAAAGACCTTAAAAGCATCCTTTTCATATAAGGTTGATAGCTGATTTTGAAGCTACCGATTTCTCATGTAAAGGGTGTTTTTTTTTTAAAGGAATAGAACTTTAAGTTGGAACTGGTGGCCATTTTGTCATCTGTCAAGTGATTTATTTTTAGTTTGGTTTGGCATTTCAACATGAATAGACTGACGCCTGAGCAACGCTTCCAAATTGTGAAAATTTATTTTGAAAATCATGGTTCTGTTCGAAATACGTATCGCGCACTACGTCCATTTCCACCATGCTCACTGTTGGTTGAATGGATACGTCAATAAACAAAACTGCCCTATTTGGAGTGATGATTATCGTCAAGGGTATGTTGGGCCACCGTTACATTCACAAAAACTGACTGTTTGGTGTGCTTTATGGGATGGTGGAATAATTGGTCCGCATTTCTTTAAAATCGATGCTGGCCAGAGCGTTACATTCAATGGTAACCGCTATAGAGCCATGATTAGTGACTTTTTTTCGTTCATCAATTGAACAACCATGATGTGCAGGAGCTGTGGTTTCAACAAGACGGCGCAACATGTTACACAGCTCGTGCCACAATTGATTTATTGAAGGAAACATTTGGTAACCGCAATCGTTACGTTACGGACCCGTGAATTGGCCTCCAAGATCGTGCGATTTAACGCCGCTTGACGGCTATTTTCTGTGGGGATATGTGAAGTCGCTAGTCTAGGCCGATGAGCCCGAAACGATTGATCACTTGGAGGACAACATTCGCCGCGTTATTGCCGATATACGGCCACAAATGTTCGAATCGAAATCGTCATCGAAAATTGGACCGCCAGATTAGACTACGTCCGTGCCAGCAGTGGCTGTCATATGCCAGAAATCATATTGAAATTATAATGCCAGAAGATTATCTTTCGAATAAAGTGAATTTGATGTCAATTTAAAAAAAATCGCCTTTGTTTCATTCCATTTCAAAGTTCTATAACTCTAAAAAAACATCCTTTGTAATAGTAGTGGAGAGATGCTAGTTCATTAAGTTTAGAGTACGGTTTGGCTAAGTGTAAACGAACATCATTATTATTATAGATGTACTGAGCAGTGCCTGCATACGACGGTAGCTCATTTAAAAACATATAAAACAAAATCGGTCCCAGTATTGAGGCCTGCGGCACACCTTGATTGATTTCCATTAAGGATGAGCAGTGTTCACCCGAAACAACAATTTGCAACCTACCAGACGTACTACAATATACCAGTTATAATTATATGGTATTTGCTTTCATTTACTGCATTCTTCCTTGTATAAATCCTTTCCTGATATTGAAGGTCTCGGTGAGTTAGTTAGCGACCTTGATGGAGCAGAAAGAAAAAATCCGACTGACTCCAGATATTATTAATCCATATCTCTATGCAAAGTGTGCCCTTTTTACTGCATTTCCTATCACTTTTTCGAGCATCTACAACTTGAGGCTTGCTGGCGTTCTGATAGTGTACTACGATCTAAAGAACTATAGGCAGGAAATGCAAGGACTTGAAAAGCCTTTAAACGGGATGACCACATTTTGCAAAAAAAATAGGTCCATATATGATACTGAAGCGAAACGATCATTGTTCTGACATAATGAGCCAATTTGATTGTTGAATTGGGTTGCGGCCATTCAAAAGAGTAACGTGTTGCATTTTAATCAGAGGATAGAAAAGCAACCACGAAGAAGAAGATCACGATTCGACTTCGTTGGAACTGTGGCAATTAAGATCTTTGAACTTTTAGAACAAGAGTTTGCCGAACAATATGACGATCATATGCTTAAGCTCCTCCAAAACCAACCGTGGCCGTGGTCACAGATCACAGTGGTTACAGAGGCCATCACCAGCATTAAAAGAAAGGACGAAGAATCAGTCAGGACTTTTAGTGTTTGAATTAAATAATAAAAGGCAAGAGCACAGAAAGACTTCACTGCGACACTATTGACAGCAGTATTTACGTCCGTATGGAGTTAAGTTTGTAAGAAGAATAATGCAGGGCAACTGCAGGCAAGGTGGTTGCCCTGCTTAGCAAGCTTAGTGGCAATGTTCTGGTGGGGAGCTTATAGCATATTCTTATTAGCATACTTGTCTCTGGGAGACACTCACGCATATAAAGGCAATCCTATATTCTGCAAAATCTATCGACATATTCATGACCAATGTTGCGTCCAGCAGCGCGGTGTAGGCCACTTCTTTACACTTCAATAAATCCTGGACAAAGCTAGAGAGTTGCACATCAATGCATCGGATAACGAATGCTCATCTGACAGTACTTCACGATGCGATAGGCGAATTCCCGATCACAGAAAATGTTGCGTCCTTTCCGCGTGCCAACTTTCCCTTAATCCTGAAGCTCTTATGGTGATGTACATATGATTTCGTGCAAAAAATGATCGGCGGCTCATTACCTAAATCAGAAAGTCACAATCGACAATGTAGATGAGGAATTTCACTACTTCGGGACATAACTCCAAGTGGATGCCTGTCGACGTAGAATCGCCCTTGACATCCGCTGTTACTGCAATTACATCTGGCTCGAAGGACCAAAATCTTGCTACGAAACCCTACCCTGGCAGTCTTGCTATATGGAGCCAACAGCTGGATGGTAAGCTAGAGGGCGGAGCTGATTCTTTGTGTCTTCGAATGAAATACTCTGCCTCGGATGATTGGTCCTGTTTGCGAGGAATGCGGTTAGAGGAGAGGACATAACTGCACACTCTATGATTTGTGAGAGGATGTAGACAGAGTCCGTAGGCAGGCACTAGCTCTGCCGACCTGACAAGAAATGGAGTAACCCGATCATCTTGAAATTCCTTCCCCAGTCTCGCTCTCCATGGACATCACAGTTTTGGGTTCAGCGACAACTCTCCATACTTGCCGATCAGTTTCCCAAGACCTGGATCTTCTCCCCATGACCACGTGTTTGGAATTCTCATGCAAATACCCCAAACCGCTCTCACAGCCTTTCAAGTCTGAGCTCCATACACAGCCAGCTTCAATAAATCACCGACCATCGGTGCAACCTACATTCAGTCAAAGATTCCGTGAACTATTCCAGCCTTGCTCCGACTAGTCCGAATGGATGCCCATTGCCAGTCGTCGTCGTCGTCGGTCGTCATCACGTCCAGCCGAGAAGCACTTGTAAATGGTTTCGGGCGCAGGCATCCATGTAACACACAATTCATTCCCGAACCGCAGCAAGTGCAGCCATTTCTCTTTCACAATTCACAATTCCGCTGGCAGCCAGGAATTTAATATTCCACATGATCCATTCGGCGGTGTGTCTCTCTCGCTCTCGTCGGATCCTTGGAGCGTCTCTCGTTCTCGCTGTCTTCATCCCAGACCTGGCCGGCTGACTGATAAAGCGCTGTTATTTAACTGAAATTTATTGGTGCAATATGAATTATTGTGCAATTTTGTTGGCGGCACAAAACAAGGTGAAACGAGCGCCTCCAAGCCGAGGATCCATCCGCCATCGCCATCGCCGGGATGGGGTGCTGCGACGAAGCGGCGGAGTGCGTTCGCTCTGTCGGACAATCGATGTTTGTCCTTCTTGAGAGCGCGCCGCACTGCCACACACACACATGCTCGCGCGGAGGACAGCCATGTTCGGACATCACTTTACGCACTATCGAACAGAACTCTGGGCATCCTGGACGCTGCAGCCTCTACCGGGAAGTCGGAGATTTATTTGCGCCATCATAATGATCGGCCGACTCGAATGTGAATTATCTGGCTCTTGATCGGCGGCGCAGCGCGGCGCGGCGAAGGCAGTTCCAGCGCCTCGTTCCCATATTTAGATTGACTTGTTTGTTTTTGGCCAGTCCGCGCTGTCTCCCGGTGCCAGCATCTGTGTGCGGCTACGCGCCCCGGTCGATATTTCACAATTTGATGCATTGATTGCCTCCCCGAAACCGGGGGGCGGCTGGGGCGGCCGGACGACCGACTTGGAAGGGTATGAATTATGAAATTAGTATCGGAACGACATGTGGACAATTTATGAGGACTCATTGGATCTTCGTTGAAACGCACATCAATTTGATTTAGGGACGTCACTTAAGTGGCTCCGCAAGAGGTCATTTGCCTCGATGTGCTGTGGTGGTTGCCACGCAGCATGGCGCATGGCTGGAACAGCGACGACGTGACGTGGATTTCTGTGGCAACCAGCGTCGCGTCGCAGCAGTGAGAACAACCCGAAGGCATTTGTGTTTCGAGAGGATATCCTCACCTTTCCTGCGGTTGTGGCGATGTGCTGCCATTTATTCGAGGTATTTACAACTCGTGTAAGGCTATTGTCGCTGGCTTGGCGGGGGGGACGTGAGGTGTCTATTTGGATTTCTAGTCTTACACGGCGTGCAACAGGTGAAAGGAATTCTCAGAATCTATAGCAGCGTTGAGTGAGATTTCATTTGGATTTGGTGTCGCCTGGCCGCGAGGAATGCTTAGAGCGTGCGCAATACGTTGTGTGTTGATTGTTCGGTCCAAGTTCAAGTGTTTAAATGTTCAAGTGATCGAGCGTTGAACTGGGTTTCAGTTTTTTCTAAGGGAATTCGTAGGGTAAACCAGTGAGAACCCCACTAGCGACACTCGCCAAAGCATAATGGGCGTCCTGCAAATAATCAATGGTCAGCAGGACGTAGTCATTGTTTGCAATGGCTGCTGTGTCAACGTTTTGCGTTCAAGACCTCGCAAAAAACAGACGTAATAGGACTACAGCGTGATGCATGTCGTAGAGCTTATATGTACGTTCTCCTTTCTAGCAATACTAGTAAAGGAGTTTATCTACCTCGGGGCAAACGTGAACTCCACAAACAACATCACAGTGGAGATCCGTCGTAGAATCGTACTTGACAACCGGTGCTACTTCGGTTTGTCAAAACAACTGGGCTCAAGACTCCTGACTCAAAGGAACAAAACCCTTGTTTTACCAGTCCTGCTCTATGGAGTCGAAAGCTGGACGCTTAGCAAAACTGCAGAGCTGATCCTTGGTACCTTCGAAAGAAAAATTCTACGTCGGATATATGGTCCCGTCTGCGAGAAAGGCGAATGGAGGAGAACTAATAACCGCGAACTCTACGAGCTGTACCAGGATGTGGTTGTAGTCTGGAAGTCACAATTCTGCTGTCTCGACCACATCGAGCGCATGGACAACGATGCTCCAGCAAAGAGGGTCTTCGAATCCGAGCCTCCTGGTTCGAGAAGGAGAGGAAGACCAAATCTCCGGTATAAAGACCAAGTAATCGCGGATGCAAGACAGCTCGGTCTTGATGAGTGGAAGCTGCGTCCTCAGGACCGTCAACGATGGATGGTAGCAATTGCACAGGCTCGGACCATCCATGGGTCGCCGGCCTGATAAGTAAGTAAGTAAGAAGTAAATGGAGCGCATAGAAAAAAACAGCATGTTTGGTGAGGCCTTGATTTTATTGTCAGAAGATTTTCGACAAACTATGCCTGTTACACCAAGATCAACTCCTGCTGATAAAATTAGTGCTAGCTTGAAGTCATCGCTTTTGTGGAGACATGTGAATATATTTCCTCTTACAATAAATGTTCGTGTTCAATAGCAAAATAATGTATCAACTGTCGAATTGTCAACGCAATTATTGACGATTGGAAATGGGGCAATGGAAGTTGATAAAACTGAATTTTTCAATGTTATTGTAGCCACTATTTTGATTGGAAAACTCAAAGGCGAAGACGTTTTGATTGCACGCATTCCAATGATACTATCCGATTTGCTGTTTGAATTCGAACGTGTAAAATTTTAAATTACCATTACCGAGGTGCAAAGCCAGTCTTTGAGAATTTGTGGGATAAGCTTAGAACTTCCAGTATTCTCTCACGGACAATTGTACGTTGCCTGTTTGCGTGTCGATAAACCATCAATATTATTAGTTTTTTGTCAAGAAAATGGAAAAACAAAATATGTTGTCAATCATAGAGTATCACAATAAATATATGATAGTAATTCAAGCTGTGAAGTTATTATTTTTATTTTGCACAGTGAAATGTGTAGGGTGTCCGCTAGTACTTGTAAAGGGTGTTTGTTTTAGAGATATAGAACTTTCAAATGGAATGAAACGCAGATGATTTTTTTAAATTGACAAGAAATTCACTTTATTCGAAAGATAATCTTCTGGCACTATTATTTAAATATTGTATTGTTTGTGGCATGTGACCGCTACGACTGGCTCGAACGTAGTCTAATCTTGAGGTCCAAATTGATGAACGAAAAAGTCAGTTTTTCAGTCGTTTTTAAAGAAGTACGGACCAATTATTCCACCAACCCATAAAGCACACCAAACAGTCTGTTTTTGTGGATGTAACGGTGTCTCAACATACACTTGACGATTATCATCAAATTCGGGAGTTTTATTTATTGACGTATCCATTTAACCAAAAGTGAGCATGGTGAAAAAGCCTTCCCATGTTGAAATGCCAAACCAAACTAGAAATTAATCACTTGACAGCTGACAAAATGGCCCAGTTAAAATAGTGTTGTTAACCTCTAAAAAAAACACCCTCTATACAATATTGTTTTCTAGTCAGCAAGGAAGTGGCCTATAGGTACCCCTTTATCAAAAGTCATATTTTTTTCCTTTTCATTCTAAAAAAATGCACAACTGTCAATTCTAAGCCAGGCATAACCGTTCAATGTCACATTTTTTTGACTTGCAGCACACGTTTGATACACGATTGCAATGCTTTGTACCATAACCAACTGACCGAACACATAAAATCGGGGTTCTTACGTTTCATTGTAGCAAAATGTTCAAAAGTGATCAAAAGTGTAACGTTGGTTCAGAAAAGAGTTAACTTTGTTCAGTTTTGCACTTTCCTAGGTCAGAACGTTTTATCTCGTCTCGTAAGATTAGGAGTGTTTTTTTGAGATAATGACATAATGCACAGTAAGTGAGATCTGAAAAAAACAATCTTTACTCAGCATTTTGTTTTCATTTCAAGAGTTGAAGCGTGTGATTACGTCAATGACATTGGACGTTGATGACATAAATACTACTGTCACTCCCCATCAAGTGCAAACAAAAAAGTTAGTTTTTTGAGATCTTTGTTTATTTATTTATTTCACTTTTTTGTTTTCTGTCAAATGGTCAATTGTACCAACTTTTAAGAAACCTTTTTTTCGCCTAACGCCACCCAAGCTTGACATTATTCAACACGCAACCTTGACTAGAGGCTGCAGGCAGAATTATCTTTCAGTAAAAGTTTGGGTAGTTTGGGTTGTTGCTGTATCCCAAAAAAACACGGCTAGAGTTACATGATTTATGAGGAACGTCATAAAGCTTTTATGTCATCTTCTTGTTCTTAACATCAGTGAACAACATCTAAGGACCACCCGGTGAAACTGAAAAAAAAGTGAATAGGAACGAAAATCACAATAAATTGATGAGCGCTATAATTTATGTACATTTGTTTACTTTTCACACTTCCTTCATTAAAAAATTACAATTCAATAAATTCCAAGCCACATTGTCGACTTAGCTGAACGATTGTTTTTGGACTGAACTGCAATCACAGCGGCTGGCTGACTTCAGACATTATATACTTAACATCATACACTCACATTTGTCAACATAACTCGATTATATTATATTTAATCATCAAAAAAAAAACACCAACAACAAAATAATATTTCCTTATTTCATCATCTAGTACAATTTTTTTTTTCCAAATCGCATTGTTTACAAACTATTGATCGGTTTTGCTGATGAACGATCGTTTAATCCGTGCAGTTTTGAGACCAAGCCTAAGATGCGTTCCTTCTTCAACACGTCCAGCTGCAGTTTGTATATTTGAAGCTGCAGTCGTTTTTTCTTTAAGGCAATAAGTTCCCTTTCGCTTGACAATCTTCGTTTGGTTGTTGGTCTTCCTGCTTCTGCTCTTAATCTGCTTAGAAATTAAAAAAATAGAGGATAAGTACATTTATGTATATTCTGGAGAACAAATCTTACCCTTTTTTCTCTTCCATTGCCGAAGTTTGGAGCTCCGGTCCAACCGATTGAGAGGACGTGAGTTCGTCCTTAGGGTGCGAGGATGATGCCTCTTCCACTTCTGCTGATTTGATTTCGACAATATCAAGCATGATATTATGTAAATCAGTCTTGCAGTCAGAGTGAATAGGCAAGGTGTGAAATTAGAAATGTTTCTTTTTTTGTGTGGTTTCTGGATGTTTACTTACAAGGGAACCTCGCTTCCAATTTCTCTCAAATAATACTTTTCCACTCACTTTATTAGTAAATTACAAGATTATAGAAATAATACTCTCCATTCTCTCCCTAGAGAAGCGAGGTACAATTGAACAATGACTAGTCTTGACAGTCCAAAAATGAATGAACAAAAAAACGGTTTACCGGTCCAACGGTAGTTTGCGCAATTTGTTATCAACACGCAATCATCTATTTGGCTTGCACACAAATATGTGCTAGAATGTGTGTGTTGTGTACAGGGTGCTGTTAAAAAAAACACACACATCGTGTTTGTTTGTTAGCCATTTTATATTTGATGGCATTTGAGTACTGTCATTTGACAGTTGTAGATGCTATTGACTTGTCCCAGCAAACTTCTGACGGAAATTTTTGGTACTAGATGAATTATATCGAATTTTGACAGTTTGCTGGCGGGAAGGAATTTGAATAGTAATTTTAAAATGTGGTGGTGATTTAAAAACGTGAAATTAAGTAGAAAAGTAATATTTTTAATTCCAGATAATGGTTGAATGTCAAGTGCATGTGCTCATGTTTGGTATTACGTGATTGACAAGCCCTTACTTGTGACAGTTTTTGTAGGAGACTGTTTTAAAAAATGCAATAAGCCTCCAGTTTTACACGAAATTGTTGTTGTTTTGAGATTCTTCAAAAAAAAAAAAATTATATGAATGGTCAACAATACTATGTGTTATATTGATTGTTTGTTAGCAAATATATTAAAACAAATTCATTGAAGTGAAATACAGCTAAACATTGTACATTCATACTTATATATTTACATATCTTCTGTTTTTTTTATATATTTCATTACGCGATTCCAAGTAAACTATCAATTCAGAGGACTTGATAAGCACTTATAACAAAACTGACATATTTTTTCTTGATATTTCACTATTAATTGCAACGGAAATTAATAATTGGATATATACTTTAACAAATTTATACTTTACAAATATTTATTTTTATTTTTATTTACATTATTTTGTCCAACAGATGGCTTTGTAGTCCCATCCGACCAAATTTAAAACCATTAGAAAAACAAGGTTTCGTACATCGCGGATAGTTATGAAATTGATTGACTTAGTTTTGTTTAAGCGGGCGTCAACGATGGACACCGGCAAAGAGAAAATACGCCATATTTTACAGTTTTTCTTCGATAAAATGTGAATAATGTTGTCTGTTGGTCCTGATACTGTAACAGTAATGTCAATCATGCGCAGTCTCGGTTTCGTAAATTCCTTTCCTGTAATTTCGGTGTCAAAGACCAAGCTTTGGAAGGCTAATTGTCGAAAATGTCGAAAATATCATGGAATTCGTCGAGTCTGACTGTCATATAAGCACTGTTTCGATTGCCCTGGAGCTAATCATTGCACAAAAGAACCGTTTGGATCCATTTGAACCAGGTTGGATACAAAAATCAGCTCAATATATGGGTACCACGCGAGTTAACGCGACTCATTTTTGAAGCGCTTACGACAATGTCAAGCGAAAGCGGTTGTTGTTGAGTCGGCGCAAACAATGTCCCAGCCAGGATTGACGACCAGGGAGGTCTAGCTGTGTATTTGATGGGATTGAGAGGGAAACATCTAATATGAGCTGGTATCCTACCGTAAAACTCTTAATTCGGATCTATATTGCCAACAATTGGACCATCTGAAGGAAACCAACGTTCAGAAGCGGTCGAATTTGGCCCATAGGAGAGGAGTTGTGTTCTATCAGTACAACGCCAGGCCACACATATCGATAGCGACTCGCCAAAAGGGAGAGGGTAACGGTATTATGAACGAAATCCAACAAAACGGCGTATATTTGACCTAATTCGGACTATTTTTATTATGGCAAATATAGTCTTAAATATCGTAAATGATGGTTACTGATTTCTTTCGCACTCTTTCACTAATCATCGATATGTCAATTTGATCAGTAAGCTACACATTCTCGTCATGGTAAAGTACACGAACGAGTAACGTCTACAAATTATAAACATGTTGGACTTGGACGACATGTGGTTTAAACCAGCTACACAGCCACACAGCCACAAGCCACAAAGCACTCGTTACAATCGATTTATTGAAGAGTAAGTATGGTGACCTATTGTTCTAGTTGTTGTTCTAGAGTTGCTGAGAAGCTAGGCGAAACATCTTCGCGGTTAACCGATAGAATTCTTTTCGCGATCAGAAAGAGCGACTTTCTCTTCAGACAATGGAGAAGATTTCGTTGCCCGGCAATGCATAACGCATATAAAGACTGCAGAGACGATGTCATGTCGTTGATAAGATCGGCTAAGCTCAGGTATTACAGAACAAAATCCAACAACGATCAATCTTAAAGGTTCCTATGGAAACAGGACATTAACCCTGACAATTTATATACTCGATTCGCTTCTACTTGCCCTGCTGCCTCCGAAAGAATGCCCCCAACACTCGACCAAATGCGTTTGAATTGGCAAGAGTCGATTCCTACACAGGCGGTTGTGCTGGTCTCGATTATATTCATCCTGAGTTCATTAACGTTTTGCTTCCAACAGTACTTCCTCACATCACTCATATTATTAATACAATAATCATGACGTCGACGTAACCTACACTGTGGAAGAAAGCTAAGTTAATTCCACGGCCGTACGGTATGTTTTTAACCTTCGCAGATATGAACATGTCTCGGAACAACGTCGCATTCTCCTAGGATACGAATTGGAAGCATTCTTAAGCTGCATATAGTGCATTATTACGCTTCACCTAACATCACAGGTACGGTCTAAGACCGAGTACAGACAATTTTGTATCGCTTGTCACATAATTCTCCCGTTAGAACTGAAATAATTCCTAAAAATGTTTCTTTTTATATATTCTCTAAGTATGTATTTATGCGTAACCGTTTAACAATCTTTGCAAATCTACACTCTTCTTAATTATATTTGAAATAATTTAATATCAAATAATTTCAAGCATGTCACTGAAAATCTTGTATTATATTCATAATGTTCCTGTACTAGTAAAAGAATAATATGTATATTCTTAATGTACAGCGATAAAAATCAATAAATGAAATGAAACTCTCAATTTGTAACTGTCAACGCACTCGGTTCTTTACCAGAAATCAAGCATCAAGTACATGTCCGACTTCACAGCTGATTGTCGCCTTGTCCACTGACAAATTTGACGGATAAACACACACTTGATTACGGTTAAGTTTTTGGGAGCAATTCACGAACCACCGAAGATTGTTGAAAATGTGCGCACACTTAACAGCGGGCCATGGTATATATTACGTTGCTCTAATATCCGCTTGAAAGCACCCTAACGTAATACCAAGTTGGTGAAATAAGTAAACTATTTTGACGTACCATTTATGTTCGAAATAATGCGTCAAGTAATCCAACCGCTAGCCGTTTTTTGAATAAATTCAAAAATTTTGTGTAGGGATAAAGTACACCAGAAGTGCTAGTTTCATTAAGTTGGTTACTGACCGGGTACCTTCTATCGGCGTGCACAAGATTTCGGTATGATTAATACATCAGGTTTGTGACCGACCTGTCAAAGAAGAAGACAGCTGCGAGAAAGTACAAGATATGGCGCCGTTTTCGTGGTCATTCTAGACGATCAGCATTTTTGTAGAAAAATTCTGACTAAAGCATTTTCCGACATGACTGGTTTTGGTTAAACTGCTTAAAATAAGATCACTAGCCGCTATTTGACCAACGAAAGCCCCCAATTGAGAAAACAAGAAGCACTGAATCCGCTGAGAGTAAATGTATGGGGCGCCATTTGAGCAAGCGGCATCATGACGTAACAATTAATATTGCCCGCTGTCTGAACATGTTGAGAAACGGACGAATTGGATCGATTAGACCCACAACACATGTGATTTTCACCTGGCGTCTATACATTATAGACACCTCGTGCATCGATGTACATTTTGGTAGAAACGTTCCATCCACTGATTTGACGTTTCTTCGTTCAACATACACACATACGTACTTTTACTTAAGGTAAAGTTGTGCCCCAACAAGCCAATCCCAACCTTGATGCTCAGAAACATCATTCGAAACGAAGCTGTTCAAATACCACCAAAAGACTTAGAAATTCTTGTGCAAAGTGTGCTTAAAAGGCATTGGCTTTATCCCATAGACAGAGGCGATCAATTGAAGAACATCATATTGCAGTGAGAGACAAACAAAAACACACATCGTAAAATTGTACTTCACTTAAAAGTCATTAAGATAAATCATCAACAAAAGGTAAAGGAAAAACATTCACCCTATATGTAACGGAAAACCGCAATATTGTGTCTTGAAGGCATGTCTGCCAAGCACGCCTTGGAAATATTTCCATGATTCCTTGGATGTAATCGACCGAAAGATCGCATATTCCACCTTTTTGTAAATTTTCTACGGAAATCTTCACGATTTTGCGGTCAAATATGGATTCACAGAAAACCGTTCGAGATTTCAGATGGAGATCAAGGCGATTCGTGAAGTACAGTCATTGATTAAATGGAATGTAATATTCGCTTCCGATATTAGCATGCACTGAGATGGAAGCAGTGTGGCGTAACTGAAAATGTGTACCCAGTTGTCGTTCACCTCTTGAAGACATAGCAGAGCAGCTCAAAATTTGGCTACACTGGGTACCAGACCACAGAAACATATCAGGCAAATGTGAAGAGGACGAACTAGCCTGACACGCAAGAATTGTGCGCTTATCTACCTGCAAGGTTGGCGAGTCACTGAACAAACTAACACGAGACAGTTGAGAAGTATTCTACGCCAAACCTTCGAAAAGGTCTGACCCGGACTGGATCTCGGTCGCTTTAAATAGCTGCTTTCTTTGAACAGATGAAACATGATTTAAGTGGTTGATGTCATTCCAGGAGACTGGTTCTTGTGAGGCCTCACCATTAACGCGAAGGTAGCTGGACAAAAAAGAGATGGAAAGCATACCACAGCTCCTCTGCTCTTGGCCGGCTTTGATGTCTCCTAGATATAAGCTTACTTTGATTCATTGTTAGCTCGCTACCAGTAGTTAATGTATCAACATCGTCTGATCCAAGAGAGTAGTCAGCCACCATCTAAGTCTAACTTCCTAATCCCAAGGCTGTGGCCAAAAAAATTCAATAAACTCAAAATAGCAACTAGTTCGACAATATTTCGGGACCACATGACCAGAGATGAATTATTAAAGAGATAGTCAACTTCTACCTCTCTTGCCCCTTGATTTCATCTGACAGCGTTTTTTATAAAATGTTCACAGACAGTGTTTGTGAATACGATTGATCAGAGAGCAACTGCAGGCTGCTCTAAAGCCTTAAGAAGTGTGCTTGAAAATAAAGTAGTATGCGTGCGCTTAGAGCAAAATTCGGGGTGAAACGCGATGGGCAAGGGGTTTTCCACTGGAAAGACGACTATCTCGGTGTACATGATTTCTGCACATGACGTAGGATCCAGAACCCACGCTATCTGTCAGCTTGACAACTGCATTGACCGCTTTCTCAGTGCTGCCAAGTTGCACCTAATTGCAACACACGTCCTGCATAAATTTGATTGAGTTTTCATCAGGAAATCCCAGGCTCTGCAAAGGCAACTACCATAACTTACAATTAAAACAAAGTCGTCATCGAGTCAAGCAACCAAATATAGATTCTCTGGCGCCTCAAGCAGGACACACAATTGCACAACTCGCAAACTGATGGAATTTGCGTTGGCTGACTGGACTACAAGAACACACAAAATATCTTACATTGCGTCATCAATCCCACATCCAGATAGCAACTGTCAAAGACAAGACAATGCAACCGCAACCACTTTCTATGCGCAACACCTCAGATCACGTAAACGCTCTGTCAATACCGATCACTTCAAGGTCTCTGCAGTCACAGGCAACATTTCCACAGAACCCATTCAGTTGAGTCACAAATTGACAGCTGAACTGACACTCAATTTGAAAACACATTACCCGCGCGAAATAATTGTTATTAAGTGATAATTTGTGATTAATTTTTCATCGACGAAGCGTATAATTTCCGACCAGATCTTGCCACTCCGCCTAACGACCGGCCTAGGTGCACCTCCTACGGTTGGCACTTCAGCTGCGGCGTTGAAGCGAAAATCCAATTTACGCTCACTGAGTCCACCGAGCAGGCGCGCCTAACGCAACTGTCAAGCTCCATTTAAAACGCATTATTAAGTCGATGCAGTCTCTCTCTCTTGCTGGCCGGGACGTCGCGTCTCTCGCCAATGCACCGTCGCGCAGTGGTTTCGCCACAAAAGAAGCGGCAAGCAATGCGAGCATAGTTATTAAATTGAAACTGATACCAGTAATTAAAATTTGCCATGCAACAAGGCAATTACATTCACGCCCTTGCGCCACGAAGACGCGTTCGAGCGGAATGCGGCTTTGCTGCAGCTAAGGATGCGCGCACGCGCGCCTCTGCGTCTGATCTAATGGAAACCATAATTTCGGAACGCAGCGCGGCGCAGCAGATGAGTTCATTCAGCGCGGGCATGTGTCATAAACGCGTTAAAGGGGGTAATCATGGGTGGGGAAATCACATTTTCAGTTTTTTTTGTTGTTCCTCCGGACGGCAGACGACCGACAGACATCCCTGATCATTGATTCCACGAGGTGCGCGCCTGTTTTTCTTCACTCGTCTCGTTCGTCGTTGATCGTTCGCCGTTCGTCCTCTCGCCGAGATGTGTAATCACGTCTGAGGGGGGAGACCTTTGTCGGCCGCAGTGCCCATCGAATGGATGTCAATTACAAGGTTAATTTGGTTTATGTCATCCGGTTGTTTTTCGGGAGTTTTATTTGATTTCTGGCCGCAGGTCGAGAGACGCCCAACAGCGGCGACAACGACACGGACGGACGGCAGCGACAACGATCTTTGTGGCACGAGTTACCATCGCACATCAGTTGGCCGGAGAATGCGTGTGTGCACGCGTGTAATGCACACCGAATTTTTAATTGCATCGTGGACAGTGCAGGCAATAAAGACAACAGTAAAACGTAATCGAAAGCATTTAAGTTTACGAGCGTAGAAGTAGATCTAGACGACACCGGGCGAGATGATTTTGGGAGGTTTTAGGGAGCTGGGATTTGATGTCGGCGGTAATTAAACATTGGGACAAGTAAAAGTAACGATATCTTAGGGCTTGCATCATAGCGCTTGTGACGGCACTTAGGCGTGATTCCTATCTAGAGAGGAAAGTGTAACAAGCTTGACGCCGTCTTAATGTTTCGGGGAAAGAGGCACAATTGAATTATTGCCTGTTTCAGTCAAAATTTGGGGCGCAGCTTTTGAGGAGGTGAACCCAACAAAAAAATCAAGCTGCTGCTGCATTTTTGTAGATCAAAAATACTTATTTACTCGAAATTTTGAAATGGAAGAGGTGTCCTTCAGATTTGGTCGAACACATAATCAAAGTTTAATGACGTGGCAAGTAAATATATATAGAGACATGTTGCTTGAGACGTTTTGCCTTTCACGTGCCTAGTCTTCACATAAAATTACTGCTTTATTTAACATTTTGTTGCTACAATTCATTGCGAATCTTGGGGTCTTGCAGTTGATACAACATTTTTGTTTGCTCATCATTACTGATTCGACGCTTTTGACAAGTAGCTGTGCTGGGCAGCTTGTAAAAACCGCCATCTTTTTTATTTTGTGACGCCATTCAGGGTCCGTTTTTGACACTGGGTGTGTATAATACACATGCAGTCATAAGATATGCAACCGCTAGATAAGACTCACACCAAAGGGCATACGGAACTACTCGAAAACTCGCAAATTCCGAAGCAGTCATATTATCGAACGCCTTTTGATGACTTCGAAATACACCACAAAACAATAATCCCCACGAGAGAGGAATGGGACGGAGATAATGTCCGTAACGCTGCTGCAATGGAAATCTACAAGCAGGGAGCCTATCTCTGAAGGAGACCGACAGCCGACAGATGATATCTTAGCCTGTGATAGGTCCTTGGGCACAAAGGTATTCCGGGCAACGAAAGAGAGTATGCATTATCAAGGAAGGGGCCGGTCTCCCACTGGCACAGAATCAGGAGATATCCCATCCCCCACTGAAAGCTAGAAGAACATTGCTAGTTAGAAACGACACAAACAACGCCAACAGAAACAGTTTTTAATCATTAAGTAATCGAAAACTATGTGGCATAAATAAAGGGTTAAAATTAAAGGGCCGATGTTGAATGTGAACCACACCTAAACGTCAAGATTTTTTCTGCATTTCATTTGACATTTCTTAATTTCAGACTAACTCAATTGAGTCTCTTGACCATTTCAAGCGTCGTCAATGGTCAGAATGGTGGCAAGAAATGGCAACAGTGGATGATCAATTTTCAAAGAAAATCATCTTCAGTGATGAGGCACATTTTCACATCAGTGGATTCGTCAATAAGCAGAATTGCCGCATTTGGACGAATGACAATCGAATCATGTGATTCGGCACCGTTGGATATTTTCTTTGGGGTTATTTGAAAGAAAAGGTGTACGTCGATAACACAGCAACAATTCAAGAGCTAAAGGATGAGATAATTCGGCACATTAACGGCATAGAATCTCAATTATGCTTCAGCGTCATCGAAAATTTGGACCATCGGATGGAGGTGTGTCGCCGAGGTCGCGGCGGCCATTTGGCCGCTATTTTGTTCCATACATAATTGAACCATACCAATATTATTATAATAAAAACAAATGACAATAATTTCCTAAATAATTTGTGTTTTATTTAGGAAATCAACATCGGCCCCTAAAATTTAACCATCCTATATAAACAAAATTAAAACTCTAGACTGCACTGACTCGGTACCTATTCCGCCCTTGCAGGAACTAGAAGCAGATAGTAGATATGATCTTAAGGAAATTGACGAAGATGACAGATGAATAAATAGCTGAAATGCATTTTCGAGACCTACTGACATTGGCCCTTAGAAATAGAAAATCATAAAGTCGCTTCTAAAGTCGAATTTATTTTAGGTGTAGCTAAGGTACTTTTAAGTTTCCGTAGTAATAAATCAGTTTTAACAAAACTCGAATTTAACGTAATCATTGTGAATAAACCTGTATTCGCTATTGTGAGCTAGCACAACCTGTCATATTCGCTATTGTGAGCTAGCACAGCTGATTTTGACACTCATTTTGAAACATTAAACTGTCACTTTTAAATTCGACTTAGATACGACTCGGCCACATCTAAATATTTGTCGATTTTAAAAGTGGGTTGCTCGTTTATTACTACGGATTTCGTGTTAAACTCGAGTTTACGTAAAACTCGAGTTTAAATTCCTTTATTACTAAGGGCCATTGACTTACTCGTACTGCTTCCAGTCATCAAGACCAAGCTGTCTTGCATCCGCGATTACTTAATATTTATACCGGAGATTCGGTCTTCCTCTCCTTCTCGAACCAGTAGGCTCGGATTCAAAGACCCTCTTTGCTGGAGTATTGTTGTCCATGCGTTCGATGTGGCCGAGCCAGTGCAGTCGACGGATTTTTGCCTTCCGGACTACATCCACATCCTGGTACAGCTCGTAGAGTTCGCGGTTATTAGTTCTCCTCCATTCGCCTTTCTCGCAGACGGGACCGTATATCCGTCGTAGAATTTTTCTTTCGAAGGAACCAAGAATCAGCTCTGCAGTTTTGCTCAGCGTCCAGCTTTCGGGTCCATAGAGCAGGACTGGCAAATAAGTGTTTTGTAGAGCGTGATTTTGGTCCTTCGAGTCACGAGTTTTGAGCCCAGTTGTTTTAACAAACCGAAGTAGCACCGGTTGTCAATTGCGATTCTACGACGGATCTCCACTGTGATGTCGTTTGTGCAGTTCACGTTTGCCCCGAGGTAGACAAACTCCTTTACTCGAATTTCCTCGAAATTGTAGCTGTCGATCGTGAAGTTTTGTCCAAGGTGGTGTGAGACGGAACGTTTTTTGGCCGACAGCATATATTTCGTTTTGTCTTTATTGGCCTTGAGACCAGCTCGTTTCATCTGTTCTTCAATCGCCGTAAAAGCCTCCACTACGGCGCGACGATGTCGATGTGATCTGCGTACCCCAACAGTTTGACCGACTTGTAGAACATAGTGCCTTCCGTGGTTCTTCACACGGTTCGGTTCGTTTCTTTTTCCCTCCTACAACTCCTACACACAGTACGCTGGACAGGACCTTGTAGGCGACGTTGAGTAGGGATATACCTCAATAGTTGCGGATGGGGCTTATGGAGCTGATATTCCAGCCGTCGGGGATGCTTACATCTTCCCAAGTTCTACAGATGATCTGGTGTATGCTCCCTACCAGAACATCGTCATCGGCATGGAAGAGCTCTGATGGTAGGCCATCTGAGCACGCGGTTTTATTGCCCTTCAGCCTTTTAATGGCTGTGCCGACTTCTTCAAAGCTAGGTGGGAGGACTACTTCATCGAATGGAGTTGGGATTTCTTGATTCCTGTTGGAAATGCTGCTTAAGCACATCCATTATTTCCTGCAGGTCAGTAACAGGATTACTCTCATAACTTCGAAGAACCTGGGTGCCTTTCCTAAAGCCTGACGTCAGGCTTTTGTCTTTCTTATAAAAGGCCGGACATTGACGGTGAAGATGACTTCGAAGATCCAGATTTCGAAGACATTATTGATTGATGCGTATTTTATTAAATCAAGCAGTAAGTGCAAACCTGACACCTGACGTAACCTAACAGCACGTTAGACATCAGTTGCCAAAAGCTAGATCCATCAATGACCATCAATGTCCGGTGTAATTTATTGTTTCATAAATACGGTTGAAAAAAAATGCTGTCCATCTATTATTCATTGCAGTGCCCATGTTTTTGATTAGTTATGAAATAAAATGTCAGAGCTGATGCCAAACTGAGTACTGATTCGATTGGAACAACGAAGTTGTGAATACAAGGTCCCAGTTATTTGTGGTTATATTCTTCTCTAATAGTCTTACACCTCAGGATGTGTCACACAGAATGGCATTCTGGTAGAAGGCGACAAACTTATGCCTGAAACATAATAGGGCTTTACTGCTATCGTTTTTCACGTTACGAGTCTAGAGTTTCAAACGCGCTTCAAAATGTCAACTCAATTTATCATTTGTTTTCAATTCACAAATCGCACATGAAAAAAATTGGAAGACAACGCCAGTTGCGAAACACTATTGAGTTTCAGGTACCTAAGATTAATTAAGAAATAATGCGTCCATTTTTTTTGTTCAGTATCCTATTTTTGACAGCTCATGCGTGGCACCTGTCAAAACCAAACATTCTCAGATTTAATTGACTTACACCCGAACAACGCTTACTTATTATTAAACGCACTCTGTAAAGCTGGACCAGAAATTCAAGCCATATACCATTGACGATTTTTAGATGACGCGATTTGACAACTTTAGATTGGTTTCAATGGCGATGCGTCAAACCACTCATCTATGCTAATAAGCCAGCGTCATTTTTCACCTTACAAGACAACATTACATGTGTTATTAGCGATGATTGGCTGATTTTATACTCGAAAAAGTCACTCAAAGCTGCACCCATGCAATAATCCTTAAATAAAAAATTGCAATTGCAATATTTCTGAGCTTTTTTTTTTAACAATTTTTTATAAAAGCAGGCGTTTAATAACAGCAGTTTTTGGTTTTGACAGTCGTCCATGCTTACTTCTCTTTACTGGATTTGACAACAAATGGCCGCCGGCGCGACTTTCGGTTTCACTCCTCATCTTCATCAAATTGTACAAACATCAAATTTTGGCAACCTACTTAGAAAACATAGGTTTTATGGCAAAAACAATTTCGGGACCCTGAAAAGGGATGAAGCAATAAAACATCCCCTAACTATGCTCATATCTCCTTGTATATCTGTTCTGAACTGTATCAACAGCTTAATTCGTGCTTTATCTACTTAATTCCAGTCCTAATTCGTTGCCCTATTCTCTCTGGTCATTTCTAACAAAAATCACGAGCACTGCCCAGTGGTCTTCTCTTTCACAAAGTCACTCCACTTGTTCCTCCGTGGCAACCGATCACGCTCACAGTCTCCACACCTCCCTTCACCGTCACAGTCAACTTGCTTCGCCGCTCCAAATAGAGTGTCGTCAAACCCAAAGCCCAGCACTGCACACCCTTTCTAGCGAGATGTCAATAAACTCCCAGCCGCCCGGAGACACGAATCGATCTCCCTCTCTTTCCCAGCACTCACCACAGTCGGATTAATTTCACTGATCCACCCAACCCGCAACTAAATCACAGTGAGTCGTCTCCTCAGACACCTCGAGGGCACTCACTCAATCCCCAGTCGCGGGCCCAGCAATTGCAATTTCCATCTCTTTTTCTCTCGCGCTGTCCCCCCAGCTCCAGCATCGATGTGCCGCACATCCCAGCGCCATATGCAAGCGCAAAGTTAGAGGTCAGATATTAAATCTGTGCCATTCCAAAAGGACTGTCGCCTCCGAGCGCGTGCTGTGAATTTTATTAAGATATTTTAATTATATCCAATCCGAGGCATCGCGACCCATTCGAGAGGCACCTTGGCAGTCCTTCCTCAATGGGGCGGATTATTTTACCGAAACTGCATACACACGGCGGCGGCAGCGGCGCAGCGCACTGCCATCGATGTCCATTGCCTGAGTCCAGGTCCAGGGCGAGGTATGAGGAATAAATTGCGGAGAGAAATATGGTAACAACTTGTTTGTGGATTCTTGGAATATTTTACTGTATTTAATAAATTATGCATACTTTGCAGTTTTTCTTTCATCACCTGTTATCTCATTTTTGTAACATCCCTGGTGTCGAACGTGGGGTGTGTTCGCTGGTGCGTTTCTCTTTCATCGTTTATTTCTTGTTCCTTGGTCAATAACCGTTTTCTATGCACCAAATTTAAACCTCCCGTTAGAACTTCTTGACTTTTCCCTTGTCACCCAAAATTTACTGTCATTGCTCAGCCATCAGACGCGAAAATGCAACGAACAAGACAAAACTCGCGCATCTGTTGCGCCCCTCGGAATGAAGTGTGGAATTTTTAATTGCTCTGCACGCGCGCGCTGCATCTCCGCGTGGATGTGTGGGCGCCGCATAGCGATGTGCTGATACGAAGGGGGCCCTGGTGGTTGTGGGATCTTCTAGTCGCAATCGAGTGGAAGTGTCTCTTCCTTTGTTGCGGACGTATGCTGTCGTCAATCTCAATCAACCGAGAGTCAATTAAAAATCAATCAATCTTCGCATCGTCATCGTCGAGAGACGAGGATACATCGTCGTCGTCGTCGGCACAGCACACTCTTCGCCAGTCTCAGAAGACGGTCGGCGCAGACCATGGTATCAGCGTCACCGAGGAGAGGAGACAACATCGATCCTGATGACATAATCAATAAAATTGAATAAAGCGAATAAATCTTTGCAGCGCTGGCATCTCCTAGGAGCACCGAGAGAGTGCGCCGCGATACCTAGAAGCCCTCCAGCAGCCCAAACAGAATCGTCTCCGTCAGAGGGACAGTAATAATAATGACTCCATGTTCTCATATTCAATTTATGCACGGGACAGCCGTGCCTGTGACAGCACATTATCGTCACTTGTGATCTGGTGCCCCATCATCGTCATCGTCATCGTCAGTGTCGTCCTCTCGTCTGTTCTTGTTGTCGTTGCGGCCAGGCAGCCAGCCATCCGCCTGTGTTGTCGTAGTCCTCGTATCGAGTCCTCCGCTGCTGCTTCATCTGTCAAACCCATCTGTCGTCAATATTTCCATTAGAAGCCGTAGGACCCGATTCAGTTCCATTGTTTTGGCGAATCCCTAAAATATACCCCAGTCGCGCCGCACCGCAGGGGCACAACCAAACGGATTGACAGCAGAGCGGAGTTATTAATTCGAGGCAGATTGATTGAATGACAAAATGGACATAAAGTGGTCTGCTGTGACAATCAATCTCGCTCGCTCTCGAGATGAACTTAATTGCGCGCTTAATTAGGATCAGCCGGCCACGGAACACCCGTGGGAAAACCCCTCGATCTGATGGTCACGTGATAAATGCTTGCTCGCCGATGATATTCAATAAAGTCGCCCTCTTCGCGTAGTCGCGATCGGTCAGTCGTACAACCGCCAACCGCAGATCTGGAGTGTATCGGTGCGGTTGAGTGTGAAATTAACGCGAACCGCACGGCAGGTTGGTGAGAGAATCGAAGGTGAGTCGATTTACATACGCGCAGCGAATCTTGTTTATCGATCATTACTCTCGGCGGGGTGCCGTTGGGCGCTTCAGCGTGGTCCTGCGTCTTGGGGCAACGATGCCGCGGCGCGGCGCGTCGAGTCGTGTGCAGATTGCGATGTTGTGTGTTGATTTATCTGTTGGATGTGGAATTAAGATGAATGGATTAAGCGATGGAATATTTCGGTAATGAGGACACCAAGGAGGTCTCGAAAGGTTACTTGATCGCTTCATTATCGAGTAGAGATCTGTGGTCGGCGTTGGGATTGGATTGTGCGAGATTCTATGCGATTTGGATATTTGGATATTGAATTGCGAATGCGGGCTCTGGTGACCCCTTTGGCAGCAGAAACCGTTGAATGTGTCATTTTATAAGCATCAACTATATTTCTGTATCACCTGGCAACTACTTTTACATTGACAAGGCAGTTTTGAGTGTCTTTGTTTCTTTGAATATACTGATTGGTCAACTTGTGGCAAGACATCTGTTAAGTCGATTTCGGCCGGTTACCATTCATTAGTGAAACCATCTGTAAGGGGGTCGTTTGTCATCCTAGAGCTACACGTCTTCTAAATCTGTGCACCGCCAATTAAAAAAAGGAATGACTTGCAAACATCTTTCGCTTCTTTAAAGGTCAACAGGAGGTATCTTGTGCTCTCAACATTTTTTACATGCACTTAGCTATTCATTTCGTAACCGCCTTCCTCCAAATGGCTTCATGCTCTTTGTATCACTGAGCCACTTAAAGTGGCATCTCAGCAAGAGCTTTTGCCTTAAGAGGCACACAGCAGAGAGGTCTGATTTGGTTTACTGTAGGTTCTGGTCATCAATGACATCCTTGAAAAACTCAAATTGAACATTGTCCTAGTTGCACGTCTTCAATATCATTCTCGCAAGCACAATATTCTCATGGATTAGATACTTTTTACAAACTGCGAACTTAGCAAACTCTGACATTTCATTTAAATGAAATTTTCCATAATCGTGCACAGCCAGGAGCAGCTGTGAATTTGTAGATTTGCGCCTATCGCTTTGTGGATCGCGTGTACAGTTTGACAAGTCGCCGTGGAAATGATTTATTCGCGAAGATAAAATTAAAAATGGTTAATTAGGACATTTAAACCAGATTTTGTGGAGGTTTTTCTCTATAAAATAATTCGATAATAAAGTGCGCAATTCTGGACATGCATACCAGTAAGTGTCAATTCTTCCTTAATGAAGTTAGTTAATATTAGAAAGTTCGCGGTCGAAGGTTGTGGCTCATGTGTACCACTGAATTAGTCCTCTTCTGCGAAAGAAAGATTATTTCAAGATTGACCGGAAGCTGAATCTGAAAATTCATCCGACATCCGAATTTCGGTCCGTCGCAGTCTTTCGTTAATTCTGTCAC